>JAUIMM010001949.1:4980000-5555000 GCA_031769625.1 Taudactylus pleione | reverse complement strand
CTCAGATCATAACCTTATCACCTGCGCACACTCCTCCATTACATCAGCCTCAATGCCAAGCAAATCAACCAAACCTCCTCAAACCCGCAGAGATATTAATGCTATTAATTTTGAACAACTATCCACCTCTCTGCAGAAATCACTCTTACCTATTTCTACTTTCACTTCTCCTGAGATTGCTGTATCACACCTGAACCAGACCCTAGGTGGAGCGCATGACCTACTTCCGGCATCAACAACCGGAAGTATGTGCGTTCCACGCGCACATCGCGGTGGAACGCACGCGAGGACAGATAATAGTAAGGACTTTTACAGTCTACCTTATATCAACTTTGGGGAACACAAAAGTATATTCCTTCGTTGGGAGTTGCTATATACTAACACTATGTAATCTGTATTATTGCATGGAGCAAGCTTTACCCCTATTAACCACATGTGGTATACTGTCAACCAATGAAATTATAGGAGTGGGTTATAAAGAGGAATGTTTGGTCTAGCCCAGTACACCTTGATAAAGGCTTTTTTTGAAGCTGAAACGCGTTGGTGGATGGTAGAGGAGGAGCTGATCCAGACCAAAAAGCACAGTGGGTGGATTCTTGATCCCAGGAGGTACCCTATGGTTTCTACGAATGCTTGATGGTGTTTTTATACACCCTTTTGTCTGGTACGCAGCCTCTTAATCACTTTTAAATTGTCACTCTTAATAAAATTACTGTATCACACTATTGCGATTTTCCCTTGTTTTTATATTTGAGGAACAAGAGGTACCATAGTGTTTGAAGAGGAAATTGAGTGGCTTATGTGACTTTGGGCAGACCAGTGTACTATAAGAAGAAAGACGTTTACCATGTTATTATGAAGAAACTTTTTTAATTGGATTTATTCATTTATGGTGACATTGGACTTATATATTTATTTTATTTTTTTTCTCTATTTATTCATTTATTTCATTCTAAAAGACCGACTCAAGAATTTTGCATCTGGTGGGGATATCAACAATTAATTTTGTATCATCAATTGAACAACATTTGTTTTAAATTCATTCCCTATTGAGTTTTCTGCGCAGGGTGCACCTATATATTTGTCTGTGTCTATTTGGAGTGTCTTTGTGGGTGAACACTCAGCACCTTTGCAGCATTATTCTCATACTCGTGAAGCGCTTGGAGTATTAACATTTGTTTTGTTTTGTCAGACCCTAGAACTAGCCCTTGATGAAGTAGCTCCAGCTACCCATCACATTCCGCGTAGACTTAGACGTCAACCGTGGCATTCCAAATTCACAAGACACCTACAAAAACTCTCACGTAAAGTAGAACGTCAGTGGCGAAAGTCTCATACTCCAAGTGACTTCCTCACATATAAGACTATCTACCACTCTTATTGTAATGCACTGGATAATGCCAAAAAGAACATATTTCCAATCTGTTATCTCTGCCCAAGCCTCTAACCCCAAGCGACATTTTAATACATTTAAATCACTTCTTACCCCTCCATCATCTAACCCACCTGCTACTATCAGTGCACAAGATCTTGCTTCCTATTTCAAAAACAAAATTGATAATATCCGAAATGAAATGGTATGCACTTCCTCATCCAGGGTCTTGTTCAATTCCCTACCTGAACCCAGTGGCACGTTCTCATCATTTGACCCCACTAATGAAAATGAAGTAGCTACACTCTTCTCTTCCTCCTACTCTACTACCTCTCCTCTTGATCCTATACCCTCACAAATCAGTAAAGCTCTGTCTCCTGTGCTCATTCCACACTTAACTAAAATCTGTAATCTCTCTCTCTACTGGTATCTTTCCATCACCGTTCAAGCATGCAGTGATCACTCCCATTTTGAAAAAACAAAATTCTGACCCTAACTCTCTCTCAAATTACCATCCTATCTCCCAGCTACCTTGCCCCTCCAAGATACTGGAGAGACTTGCCAACACTTGCCTCACACACTTTAACACCCACAACTTATTGGATCCACTTCAGTCAGGCTTTCGTTCCCAACACTCCACTGAGACAGCACTGGCTAAGGTAGTAAATGATCTTGTCACTGCCAAGGCTAAAGGCCATTATTCACTTCTAATTTTTCTAGATCTCTCAGCTGCCTTTGACACTGTTGACCACTCTCTTCTCATACAAACACTACAATCCATAGGTCTTCAAGACACAGCCCTTTCTTGGTTCTCATCTTACCTATCTAATCGCTCTTTCACTGTTCGCTTTTCTGATTCTACCTCCACTTCGCTACCTCTATCAGTTGGAGTACCACAAGGTTCAGTATTAGGTCCTCTCCTTTTCTCAATATATACCACCTCTCTTGGCAAACTAATCAGCTCTTTTGGTTTTCAGTATCATCTGTACGCGGACGTTACTCATATTTACCTATCCTCCCCAGATTTGTCACCATCTGTGCTGGTCCGTGTCACTGAATGTCTCTCTGCCATTTCATCTTGGATGTCATCTCGCCACCTCAAACTTAATATATCCAAAACAGAATTAATTATATTTCCACCAGCCAATAGCGGTTACCAACCTGATATCTCTATTACTGTTGACAACTTCACAATCAACCCCACCCCACCCCACAAGCTCGCTGCCTAGGTGTGATCCTTGACTCTGAACTGTCTTTTGTTCCCCACATGCAATCTCTCTCTAAATCCTGTTGCATACATCTAAGAAACATAGCCACAATTCGACCATATCTTACGCAAGACACTGCAAAAACTCTTAAACACGCACTCATAATTTCCCGCATTGACTATTGCAATAGTCTCCTTATTGGTCTTCCCAAAAACAGGCTCTCCCCACTACAATCCATTTTGAATGCAGCTGCGAGGTTGATCTTTCTCACCAAATGTTCAGTGTCTGCTGATCCACTCTCTCAGTCCCTCCATTGGCTGCCGGTCTTCTACCGTATTCAATTTAAAATACTTACACTCACACATAAAGCTATTAACCAAACCACACCATCATACATCTCTTCACTTATCTCAAAATATCTTCCAGCTAGACATCTCCGTTCTGCAAAAGATCTGCGTCTCTCATCCCCGCGCATTACTTGTTCCCATGCACAGTTACAGGACTTTTTTCAGGCTGCACCCACCCTGAGGAATGCCCTCCCACGCACAATAAGACTTTCCACTAGTTTCCAAACATTCAAGCGTTCTCTGAAAACTCACCTCTTTAGACAAGCTTATAAGATTCCAGGACCGCCCACCTAACCTTTTATAGCTCCCTATCTAACTCTCTTCTTATAGTAAACACCTATCACATCTTCTCTTTCTTCAATTGAAGATCCTCCTAACCCTAGGCCAACTTTCCAGTGTGATTGGATTATACAGCCCACCAAGAATATCTGCAATTGGGCTGGACCAATTTGCAATATGTAGCACCTCTCCTTGTGTATCAGCACCTATTTCCCTATAGATTGTAAGCTTGCGAGCAGGACCCTCTTACCTTTATGTATGTCATGTATGTATGTCTTTTACAACCCAGTATAATGTTAATCTTGATTCAAATTGTAAAGCGCAACGGAATTTGCTGGCTATATAAGAAACTGTTAATATATATATATTTTGATTATTTATATATAAATATATTTTGATTATTGATTGGGGAAAGCAGAAGTGTTCTTAGACACGCCTGTGACACTCCCATAACACGCCTATGAAATGGACCTATTCTGCAATCATTTTAGGTCACTTCCAAGTCTCCATCCTCCCAGGCATCACAATTACTTTCTGAAGTGTTATCAATACCATACGTAATTGAGAACTATATTGTGCACATTGGTTCACACACAGAAATACAAGTGCCTAATATCAAGTTCATCATGGCAGTCTTGAAAAGCCCTTTGTCACATCTATTTGTTACAAACAAATTGTTGGGTGAAAAGAGACACTTGACACAAGCATTGTACCTAGAGGGTCAGTTACCCGGCATGGTACATTGAGGTTAGAAGATAAATTTTGCTAAAGCCCAATTTAGAAATGATCTAAAATCATTTTGGTTACTGTATTGTAATGTAATGTTCTGTGCACCCTTTACTGTATGTACAGCGCTGCGGACCACTTGTGATGCCCTATAAATAAAATGTAATAATAATAAAATCGATAAACATCAGTGGGCTTTCCAATTGGAAAATGGAAACCCTATGAATGATAGATGTGGATTTTGCAGACAGAAAGCCCATAGATGTGATAGATGTGGTATAAAACATAGATCAGTTTAACAACATTAAGAAGGTACTGAAGAGGCAAAAATCTGGTAAAGGGAAAACCAGACAGAAGAATGTTTCCATAGTTGAGGCAACAGAGCATAAATGCCATAGACCAGTGTTTTGATAGCATCCAGTAATAGGAAGGGTATATACCTAGTGATGTTCCAGAGATGGAACCAACAGGAATGGGTGAAGGGGATTGAGGAATCAATAGTGACTCTCAGGCAGTTGACTTAAAAGCTGAATAGATGGTAGTATTGTCCATAGTGATGGAGGGCTAAAGATATGAAAATCAGGGAAAAACATTTAATGTTATATAGCCGTGGCCAAAAGTTGAGAATGACATAAGTATTGGTTTTCAGAAAGTTTGCTGCTTGTGTTTTTAGACCTTTTTGTCAGCTGTTACTATGGTATACAGAAGTAAAATTACAAGCATTTCATAAGTGTCAAATGCTTTCATTGACAATTACATTACATTTATGCAGAGAGTCACTTTTTTAACACCTCTGCAATTCGCCCTGGCATGTTGTCAATCAACTTCTGGGCCACATACTGACTGGTGGCTGCCCATTCTTGCCTGATCAATGCTTGGAGTTTGTCAGAATTTGTGGGTTTTTGTTTGTCCACCCGCCTCTTGAGGAATGACCACAAATTCTCAATGGGATTAAGGTCTGGGGAGTTTCCTGGCCATGGACTCAAAATTTCGATGTTTTGTTCCCTGAGACACTTAGTTATCACTTTTGCCTTATGGCAAGGTGCCCCATTATGCTGGAAAAGGCATTGTTCACCACCAAACTGTTCTTGGATGGTTGGGAGAAGTTGCTCTTGGAAGATGTTTTGGTACCATTCTTTATTCATGGCTGTGTTTTTAGGCAAAATTGTGAGTGAGGCCACTCACTTGGCTAAGAAGTAACCCCACACATGAATGGTCTCAGGATGCTTTACTGTTCCCCGAGTAATGGTACCGCAGAAGCTGTAAATGGAGGCTCCCTAATACTGCTTTCACACAGAATGTGAAATCAGTATTAGGCAAAAAAAAACAGGGTCAGAGACCTATGAATTACATCCCAGAATGACCCTTTCTCACAGGAAAAAAAGTAACCCGGCAATTTGATTTTCAGTGTGAAAGGGGTATTATGGAGCGTACACACGGTCAGATTTGTCAGACTTGTCAGATTTGTCAGATGAACGACTGAACGATTAAACGATTAAACGATTTGAACGATTTGGACGATTTGACCAAAGTTTTGAACGATTGAACGATTTTTGACTGCATTAAAATGAATGGAATCGTCCAAGTCTGACTGCAAACCCATCAGATGTCAGATATCGTTATCTGACAAATGGGAACGCGCATCGTTGATCGTCCATCGTTCAGGCATGTCAGATATGAACGATTTTCCTTCAGATATGAACGACTGAACGATTTTTAAATCGTTATCGTCCATATCTGAAGAAAAAATCTGATCGTGTGTATGCACCATTAGAGGTAAATTTTGCAGCTACCAAACCTTATTCATGTGCTGGTTTATCCTGACTAAAAGCCCCCATAAATTTACAATGAACTGGGGTAATTCCCCAAGCCCAAGAATTTAAGGTTGTGACATAGGTAAAAATCCAGCATGTTGGATTTTACCTGATTTGCTTATCTTGACCATATGATTGGGATTAGCAAACTGGTAAAATTGTTCATGTTAAAAATCATTAATTTCCTGACATGTTGGTCAACATCGATGACCGGAGATTGGCTTTTCCAATCAACGGATCAGCAGTTCCAGTCATATTACGGAATTGGCTGGCATATGTATGGGGCCATTACCCTGATATTTAACCTTTCTGGGCCAGTACCAGTCATTGAATCAAACTGAATTGTAAACAGCTTGCCAATAAGGGGAATTTACTAATAATGATTATTAGAGATTGTTTATTTTCTGGCTCTCCATCACATTTGTAACAAATGCATCAACTACTGGTATATTCTAAAGGTTGAATTTTTTTCTACAGTATGTACCAATGAATACTTTCTGTAGTTATATATTCTATATTAATTACATAAGACATTTGATGCAAAATGCAACAAGATCTGACTGTTTGTTTACTGTTTCAATACAATATTTTTTAGGTCTTTTTTGTCCAAAATGTATAAATTGTATATTTTAAAGGTTTTCTTTCAACCAATTTAGATCATTTACATAATTTAGTTAATGATGTACATAATATATCAATAAGTAGTGCCTAGGATCTAATTAATTGCTTGAACGCAGGTGTATTAGTACAGTAAGCGGATGAGATTTATGAGAAATGGTAGGAACACACAGGGCTGGTTCTACCATTACACATGGTATGCAGCTGAGTAGGGCGCCACATAGTGGAGGGTGCCTAAGCTGCGTACCATGCAGGCCGCGGGCAGACTGTTTGTGACACCGGCTGCACAGCGCATGTAGCGCTGACCGGACTGAGTTCGGTCAGCGCTACCCAGTGACAAACACCAGCAGCTTTGTGTTTGTTTTGATTAGCAGCCAATGAGAGTCTCTCAGACACTCTTCGGCTGCTGCTCCCACTGCAGAAGCTGCTCCATCTTCCGGCTCCTGCAGTGGGTAATAGGAGAGATGTCGTGACGTCTCTCCCATAATGCAGAGCGGCACAGGCACCCGGACTGATGAGGGGATGGCGGCGGCAGGAGCGGGAATTCAGGTAAGTGGTTTTATTTTTATTACATGTGTGTCTACATGGGGGGGGTGTACTACTGGGGAACCTCCGCTGGGGGCACAACAAGGGGGGACTATTACAAAGGGCACTACATGGGGGTGGCTAATACAAAGGGCACTACAAGGGGGTGGCTACTTACTGGGGCACTGCATAGGGGGGACTACCACTGGGGCACTGCATAAAGGGCAATATTGGAGGTACTGCATAGGGGGGAACTACAACTGGGAACTGCATAAGGGGTACCACTATTGGGGGGACTACTACTGGGGGCACTATATAAGGGGTACTGCATAGGGGATACCACTACTGGGGCACTGCATAGGGGGGAGTACTACTGAGGGCACTATATAAGGGACTTATTACTGGGGGCACTGCAAAGGGGGTGCCAAAAAAAATATTCTCGCTTACCAAAATATTTGGGCTAGGCTGGCCCTGGGAACACATCACCTATCATGTACATGATTAGCTGTCACAATGAGGGCCTGATAAGGAGATGCCTTCACAGCTGTGATCCCTTAAGCTGCTGATCTGCGTAAATATGCAAATGTTGCAGATGCTTTAATTGGCCGAATGTATGCCAGCGGGTTTATTAATACAATAAAGTTTGTTGATTATTTGTTTTATACGGAGTGCTATTTATACATTGTCGGCAACACTAATTGAATATGTGAGCGGACCCCCGGAAAGGCACAGGTTAATGAGCACTGTGTAATGAATATGAATAGTAAAGAGTATATACTGTAAATTTACTGGTAATGACCACTTTATATATAAAAAAAATATACATGAGATTCTATTTGGTCATACCTATCCTCTGCCTGATCACATGACCAATGGTGGGAGGCTAATATAGCAGCTTATTACTTGTCCAGCGATTAGCAGAGACCAGAGAGATTAAGCTGTGTAAGTGCTGCTTATTACTGAGGAGAACGGTTAGCCTTACATTGTCACTGCTCTATTCCTTCAGGTATATAAACACCCAGCTATTATTTATTTAGTACTGTTTATTTAGTGACTAGTATCAGTCTGTAACAGCATCTCTGTGACTATATAGCCATAGAAGAAAATAAAGTGACCCTAGCAGGGTGTGCACACTACAGATCACACAATAACGCTTAGTGCTGGCTATACACCTGACACTACCGGGATCAAACTATAGTACACTGCTACTAATTATAGTGATGTGATTATACATTCTGTGGGATGAGAGAATAAGTGATACCCCTTTTACACCAGAGCAAAAACCCAGGTTATTGCTGGGTCTACCCGGGTCACAGAAAAAAAAAAAACAGGTCACGTGACCCAGCAATCCAACCCAGGTAGCTACCAGTGTCGGACCCAGGATGGACCTGGGTAATGGTGCAGTGTAAACGGTGCAACCCGGGTTATCCGACCTGGGTCATGCCTAAAATGAGCTGATTGGTGGTTGTGGAGCAGTCACCTCCAATTTTTATGACCTCACAAGTTTAGCAGGGCAGACCCAGGTTTAGTGTGAATGGGGCTTAAGAATAACCCAGATCGATGGTGCTGTATAAATGGTGTCTGACCTGGGTCGGAACCATGTCTGAAAAGCCAGGTCGGACCCGGTTTTTTTTTTTTTTTGGGTGGAAAAGACATATTATTAGCAATCGCCATTATCTAAAAATGTTTCTCTGAATGGGTCAATAAAATTAGACATGCATTGCTATAGGAGGACAGATTTTGATCATAGTTCACTATATCAGATATTAATTTGAGATATAGGAATGGCCCAGGAATTAAAGTGCTACAATCCCAGGTTATTAAGCATACATATTTATTCTTGAGGCTAGTTGCAACATTTCTTGCAATAATAATAAGTCACTGGTGACAGAAGGATACAGAGTCTTTATGAGGCCAATTTATTTGTAATATGACTATTTATCCCAGTGAATATAATTATCAGTGTGTTGTTGTAAGAATCCTGCCACACATTCAGAATATATTCTCACCCTACTTGCTTGATCATTATACAATATATGTAAGGTTAGATTGGTGTTATGATTTTATAGATTATATTAATTTTTAAACAAGATAAGAAGTTATATTTTAATTTGTTGTGACCTAGTGCACCATCAAACTATATCTTTTGTTGTTGCTAAATACTACCCCTATTGTCATGCAGAATGACCGTGTGTACTGACACGTCTGAGCCACTTTCTGTGCATATGGGATCGCAGACGCAGGGTGCAACACTCCCCAAAAATGGTCTTGACACCTTTGTTCATTCCCGCCGCACCCTGTTACCTCCCTCAATCTCTCCCTGACTGTCAATAATACTAAATTGCCTACAAAAAAAAAAAAAAAAAAAGAGTGTTCTGTTTGGAGCACTAATTGATAAAATATAAACGTATGGAGTACAATTAAAATATGTAAGCTAAATCAGTGACATACTAATAACAAACGTAAGTATTAAAAGGTGAATAAAGTGATTAAAAAACAAATTGACCCAGTGTGTTTTTTATTGTACATTAGCAGCATATGTTATATTGGGTGTTGATTGATTCAATGCTGATAATGCAGTTCAATAGTAATGTTCATATAATACACCCAATAAAGATTGTTATTCATATGAGGGCTGCCTATATTACACATTACATACTATTGTGGCAGATTCTCCTCCAGCAATATTATCAGTATAGTATCATAGGAGTAATCACCTTATGCATACTAAGCTGGTTATCTGAGCACAAAAAGAACTATGATATTATAAATCAGTATATTGTGCTTTAAAAGTACTTGTGATCTACCAAATTCCTTCTGTTAACAAGCAGTTGATTATTGCCACAAAATAGTGTTATGTTTCATTACATTGCAATCACTAAGCTCTTGTGGGCAGGTTAGTAGTCACAATTGTTTATTAATCTCATTCAGAGACATTGTAATGCTCTACATGTGGTTTATGTTGTGCACCTGTAACTAGGTAAAGCTAATTACTAAGCATTAATAGTGTATCTGCCTTTATGGATACTTGTGACTGATATATGAAGTTACTTCTGTTAAGTCAGCAATTAATTACTGCCAGAGAATAATGTTATGTTTCATAGCATTGCAAACAGTGAGCTCTTATAGGCAGGTTAGCGATCACACTTATTTGTTAACCTTATCCAGAGTTGTTGTATAGATCTCTCTATGTAGTTTGGTGATTGCACCTGGTTTTAAAAACAGCTAGTTACAAAGAATGACCAGTGTATTTGCATTCACTGGTGTTTGTGAGCAGTCTGATCAGCTCTCATGGCATATACACAGTAACAAATGCAGTCTCTTGGTCCCTGTCACAGTACAATAACCACCCTTATTAGTATAATACAATCTAAATGAATTGACACAAAGTAATTAATACACAGCAGGATCACATTGCAACACATGTTTCTCAACACTAGCTTCCTCAGGAGGGAAGGAAAGAAGGAAGAAAAAAAAAACAGAGTGCAGCCTCCAATGGACCTATATTCATTGCTATGGCCAATCAATTTCTTCAGTATAAATCACATGAACATCTAAACCAATCAACATTCCTTACTAATCCATTACATCATCAGGCCTCATGGTCAGCCAGCTGCCTGGTCACTTGAACGTCCCAGCCTATCACAGGGCACTACTTGTATTCCTGGCTCTGTAGTCTGTATAGACATCAATCAAAACACCAAGCAGTGCTGCTCCATCAATCCCTAACAAGTCTTAATATATAGATCAAAAGTGTATCCCATATGATCTCATTACTATTAAAATTAAAGCTGCATACACACGTAACAATTATAGTAACCAACGATTTTCATTAACGATTTTCGTTCAGTTTTTCCCTTGAAAAAGTGAACGAAAATTGTTTACAAAAATCGTTGGTTACTAATTTAATGAACGATTTTGTCAACGATATTAATGAACAATGAACGATTTTTTAATCATGCATACAGTGAATGGACAACATTCATCGTTCATCCTGTACAACATGAACGATTTTCTGCACGAAAATCGTTATGTTGGACAGTCAGAACGGACGATGAACTACAAACTACAATCATGACGTCGTTATAGTTAAATTGTTAAAAAAATCATTACGTGTGTAAGCACCTTAATATATAAACCTTTGAAAACTCATGTTATTATTGTTATAATGTCCATGTTACATCTATATTTAACAACCTTTAATTGCACATGACAGGTAAATAACAGCAATGTAAATAGGTTCCTTCCCTTAAATAAGCATAGCAAATTATTAATATCAATGTGGATAAATGAATCCTCACTACACAAATGATAATATAGTAAAAGGATATTTATTAAATAATGAAATACTGTATATTTTCACACTACCGCTGCATACAAATTTGCAGCTATAGCCAGTGCTGCCAAGAGAAATCCTGGGCCATGGAAAAGCAATCTCCCAAGCCACCTCGGGAGGAAGAGTTATATTTTTTATATACAGTATACATACATATATATATATATATATATATATATATATATGTACTTGCCTACGCTCCCGATTCGGCCGGGAGCCCCCCAAAATCGGGTGCTGCTCCAGGCCCCCTGGAAAGGCAGGCAAGCCTCCAGACAGCCGCCGAACCTTCCGACCCCCCACAGTAACCTGAGAAACCCCCACAGCAGGAGGGGGCGGTGATGCGATTCACACTGAATTGTGTCATTTTGGCCCCGACCCCTGCTTCACAAAGCCTGTAATATCGGCATTATGTAGTTGGGGAAAGGCCAAAATAATGCGATTGTGTGGTCCCACCCCACATTCCACCAACAATGACAATAAGCTGTCCAGCCCTGCCCTGTTGTGCCAGGCACACACCCCTGCCATTCTGATCTGGCTGCTCCCTCCAGGAAGGGGCAGCCAGAATGTCGCCAACCATATACAGAGCTGTAACTAGACTTTTTGGAGCCCTGTGCCAGAAAGAGCATTGGCGCCCCCCTCATTTTTCAAAGGGACATAATGCACCCAAAAAAGGGCCATGGCTTCATGGGGAAGGGCCAGGGAAGCGATAGGGGAGGCCAGGAGATGCTGGGGATGAAATAAGAGGAAGCTACAAGCAAGAATGATACTAAACAGAAATTTGACAGGCCCAAACAGCGCCCCTGACCTGTGGTGCCCTGTGCGATGGCACCGGTCGCACTACCCTAGCTACGGTCCTATATTTATATATATATCAGTCACCAGACTTAGCAAAGTAAAGCAGAGTTTCCTGATTCACATGAAAGCCATCACAGAATTCTATGCTACAAGACTGGTGAGTGTACCTCATACCAATCTATGCATTAGAAAGTACCGTGCTCACTAAGGTTGCTACCCCAGCAAGTTGACTAATAATGACTTGAGTGTGGACTTGCATTCTGGCTTGACAAAAGTGCCAATAAAGGTGCTGAAACGTTGCACTATATGGCTATTGTGCGTTCATTATATCATCCAGAGTGCCGCCTGTGGATTTTATATATATTAGGGATGAGTGGGTTCGGATTTATGATATCCAAGCCCCCCCGATCTGAGCCGGGAACTGAATCCGGCTCAGGGTTTCCTGCCTGACTCGGATCTGAAATCGAGGCAAAATGTCATCATCCCACTGTCGGATCTCGCAGGTTTTGGATTCTATAAAAGGTCCCCGCGTCGGCGGCATTTTTCACTCTGGCTGTGGACAGTGAAGAGGAAGGGTGGGAGTTAAGGCTGGCTGGGTTGTTTTGTGCTGCTGTTGTCCATAGGGGCTGTGTCCACTCCAAAGTGTATAGGGGCTGGCTGGGCTGTGTTGTGCTGCTGTCATAGGGGCTGGCTGGGCTGTGTTGTACAGTCAGTTGTCCATAGGGGCTGTGTCCACTCCAAAGTCCATAGGGGCTGGCTGGGCTGTGTTGTGCAGTGTCCCATAAAGGCTGTAGTCCTAAAGGGGTGCTCTAGTGTTGGCCAGGGGGTGTTCTGTCCATCAGAAGTGCTCCCACCAAGTGCAAAAAAAATTTCTTTTTTTCTGTGTTTGTGAATTTTGTGCGCAGTAGCCGCACGTACATCAACAAAGTAGCAGCGCCAAGTGTGCATCTGTGTCATAAGTAAAGGGCAGGCTGGCTCGTCTGTTGAAGTGTGGTGTAACCCCCAAAGTACGCTCCAAAAAAAATAAAAAATAATTTTTGTCTGTGTTTGTGAATTGTGTGCACAGTAGCTGCATGTGCATCAACAAAATAGCAGTGCCAAGCGTGCGCCTGTGTCATAAGTAAAGGGCCAGATGGTTCATCTGTTGAAGGGTAGTATAACCCCCACAGTGCGCTCCAAAAAAATATATATTTTTTTTTCTGTGTTTGTGAATTGTGTGCGCAGTAGCCGCATGTGCATCAACAAAGTAGCGCCAAGCATGCGCCTGTGTCATAAATAAAGAGCCGGATGGCTCGTCCGTTGAAGGGTAGTGTAACCCCCAAAGTGCACTCCAAAAAAAATAAAAAAATATTTTTTTCTGTGTTTGTGAATTGTGTGCGCAGTAGCCACACGTGCATCAACAAAAGTAGAAGTGCCAAGCATGCGTCTGTGTCATAAGTAAAGGGCCAGCTGGCTCATCTGTTGAAGGGTGGTGTAGCCCCCAAAGTGCCGGAAAAAAAAATAAAAAATCTTTTTCTGTGTTTGTGACTTGTGTGCAGTCTCCCATAAAGTCTGTAGTCCTAAAGAGGTGCTGTAGTATTGTCCAGGGGTGCTTTGTCCATCAGGGGTCCTTCCCACAAGTGGAATTTTTTTTTTTTTTAATGTTTGTGTGCGCTGTAGCCGCACATGCATCAACAAAGGAGCAGCACCAAGCGTGTGCCTGTGTCATAAATTAAAGCCTGGCTGGCTCATCTGTTGAAGGGTGCTGTAACCCCCAAAGTGTGCTCCATCCAAAAAAAAAGGTACAAATCTTTTTCTGTGTTTTTGAATTGTGTGCCCTGTACCTGCATGTGCATCAACAAAGTTGCACCAAGCGTGCACCTGTGTCATAAGTAAAGGGCCGGCTGGCTCATCTGTTGAAGGGTGCTGTAACCCCCAAAGTGTGCTCCATCCAAAAAAATATAAAAAAAAATGTTTTCTGTGTTTGTGACATGTGTGCGCTGTAGCTGGACATGCATCAACAAAGTTGCGCCAAGTGTGCATCTGTGTCATAAGTAAAGGGCCAGCTGGCTCATCTGTAGAAGTGTGCTGTAACCCCCAAAGTGCACTCCATCCAAAAAAAATATATATATATATTTTTCTGTGTTTCTGCGCACCTTAGCCGCACGTATAAATCAATATCACAAAAGTGGAGGACAACAATTTGTCCAATAAAAATAAAATAGGGAAAGATCAAGAACCACTTCCGCCTAGTACTGAAGCTGCTGCCAATAGTCATGACATAGACAATAAAATGCCATCAACGTCATCTGCCAAGGCCGATGCCCAATGTCATATTAGAGGTCATATAAAATCCCAAATGACAAGGTTCAGGAAAATGACCTTAAAAAATACATTTAAATCGTCTGAGGAGAAACGTAAACTTGCCAATATGCCATTTACGACACGGAGTGGCAAGGAACGGCTAAAGTCTTTCCCTATGTTCACGACTAGTGGTTCAGCTTCATGTAACGATGGAAGCCCTCCTCCCGCTACAAAAATCAAACGAGTTAAGCTGGCAAAAGCACAGCAAAGAACTGTGCGTTCTAAGAAGATATCACAAATCCCCAAGGAGAGTCCAAGTGTGGCGGCGGTTGTGATGCCTGACCTTCCCAACACTGGACAGGAAGAGGTGGCTCTTTTCACCATATGCACGCCCTCTGCAACTGCTGGAAGGAGCACCCACATTCCAGTTGCTGTTATTCAAATTGAAGATGTCACTGTTGAAGTACAACAGGATGAGGATACTGGTGTAGCTGGCACTGAGGAGGAAGTTGACAAGGAGGATTCTGATGGTGATGTGGTTTGTTTAAATCAGGCACCGGGGAGAGGCACAGTTGTTGTTCGTGGGATGAAAAAGCTCATCATGATCATGCCTGGGCAGAAGACCAAACATTCCACCTCTTTGAAATGGAAATATTTCTATCCAAATCCAGACAACAACTGTCTTGCCATATGTACCATATGTAAAGGTGGAATAAGTAGGGGTAGGGACGTTAACCACCTAGGAACATCCTCCATTATACGTCACCCGTTCATAAGTTACTGTCAAGTTCAGAAACTTTGGCTAAGACCGTAAGCAGTCCAGGGACACCTATATCCATTTGTCCTGTTGTATCCAAGCACCTTCAAACCACACTGTCAACTCCGTCCTCATCAATTTCCTCCTCAGTCAGGATCAGAAGTAGTGCTGCAGGCCATGTCACTGGCATGACTTACTCTCCTATCCGGGATTCCTCAGGAGGATCCTGCATTGCTACGCCAACTGCTGCTGCTGCTGGGAGTCATGCATCATCCCAGAGAGGAAGTAGGAACACCACTACATCTTTTACTAAGCAATTGACCCTCCAACAGTCTTTAGCGAGGAGGATGAAGTACGACAGCAGTCATCCTGAAGCAAAACGGATAACTGAGGCCTTGACTGCTATGTTGGTGTTAGATGTGCGTCCGGTATCTGCCATTAGTGCAGTGGGATTTAGACAATTGACGGAGGTAGTGTGTCTCCGGTACCAAATCCCATCTAGATTCCACTTCACTAGGCAGGTGATACCGAGAATGTAGAGACATCAGAAAAAGTGTCCTCAGTGACCTAAAAAATGCAGTTGTACCCAATGTCCACTTAACCACGGACATGTGGACAAGTGGAACAGGGCAGACTAAGGTCTATATAACTGTGACAGCCCACTGGGTATATGTATCGCATTACGCAGCAACAACAGCAGCGTCACCAGTAGCAGCATCTCAGAAGCGCCATCTCTTTCCAAGGTAGGCTACTCTGTGTATCACTGGTTTCAGTAAGAGGCACATCGCCGACAACCTCTTAGAAAAACTGAGGGAAATCATTGCCCAGTGGCTTACCCCACTTAGACTCTCCTGGGTATTTGTGATATCTGACAACACCACCAATATTGTGCGGGCTTTACATCTGGGCAAATTCCAGCACATCCCATGATTTCCTCACACAAAAAATTTGTTGGTGCAGAATTTTCTGAAAAGTGACAGGGGCGTGCAGGAGACGCTTTGGGAGGCCCGAAAAATTTCTGGCCACTTTTGCCATTCAGCGACTGCGTGCCGAAGACTGGAGCACCAGCAAACACTCTTGAACCTGCCCCGACATCACCTGAAGCAAGAGGTTGTGACGCGGTGGAACTCACCCCTCTATATGCTTCAGAGGATGGAGGAGCAGCAAAAGGCCATTCAAGCCTATACATCTACCTATGACATAGGCAAAGGAGGGGGTATGCACCTGACTCAAGTGCAGTGGAGAATGATTTCCGTGTTGTGCAAGGTTCTCCAGCCCTTCGAACTTGCCACATGTGAAGTCAGTTCAGACGCTGCCAGCTTGAGTCAGGTCATTCCCCTCATCAGGCTTTTGCAGAAGCAGCTATAGAAAGTGAAGGAGGAGCTAAGACTGAGCTATTCTGCTCAGCATGTGGGACTTGTGAATGAAGCCCTTCATTTGCTTTGCCAGGATTCCAGGGTGGTCAACCTGTTGAAATCAGACCTCTACATTTTGGCCACCATGCTCGATCCTAGGTTTAAAGCCTATGTGGTGTCTCTCTTTCCGGCCGACACAAGCCTGCAGAGGTGCAAAGACCTGCTGGTGAAAACACTGTCAGCTGAAGCAGAACGTCACACGTCAACAGCTCCATCTTCATTTTCTCCCGCAACTGGGGCTGCCAGGAAACAACTTATGTATTCTAAGCAACCCGTGGCAGTGATGCAGGACAGGAAGGACCAAGTTTGGACATTTGGTCCGGACTGAAGGACCTGGCAACAATTTCTGACATGTCTACTGTCTCTGCATATGATACTGTCACCATTGACAGAATGGTGGAGGATTGCATCGGTGACAGCATCCAAGTAGGCATGTCAGACAGTCCGTACCTGTACTGGCAGGAAAAAGAGGCAATTTGGAGGCCCCTGTACAAACTGGCTCTTTTTTACCTAAGTTGCCCCCTCTCCAGTGTGTACTCCGAAAGAGTGTTTAGTGCAGCCAGGAACCTTGTCAGTGAAAGGCATAGGAGGTTGCTTCCACAAAATGTGGAGAAGATGATGTTCAGAAAAATGAATTATCAACTCTTCCAGGGAGACCAGCCTCCAGAACGTACAGAGGGACCTGTGGTGGTGGATTCCAGCAGGGACGAATTAATACTATGAGGATGTACACAACACTGAAGAGGGTGAGGAATCGGTGGATGAGGAGGATGAGGATGACATCTTGCCTCTGTAGAGCCAGTTTGTGCAGGGACAGATTAATTGCCAGCCTGTTTTGTGGGGGCCCAAATGAACCAATCATTTCAGCCACAGTCGTGTGGCAGACCCTGGTGCTGAAATGATTGGATTCTTAAAGTGTGCATGTCCTGTTTATACAACATAAGGGTGGGTGGGAGGGCCCAAGGACAATTCTGTCTTGCACCTCTTTTTTTTCTTTTCATTATGTACAGTTTGGGGCCTAGTTTTTCACACTGCCATCCTGTCTGCCACTGCAGTGTCACTCCTAGATGGGCCACGTATTTGTTCCACCCACTCGTGTCGCTTAGCATAGTCATTCAGCTACCTCGGTGCAACCTTTTGGACATAAAAGCAGGTGTGAGGTGTTCAGAATAGACTGGAAATGAGTGGAAATTAAGGTTATTGAGGTTAATAATAGCATATGAGCAGTAAAACCCATAAATTCTGTGATTTTAGCTGTTTTTATGCTTTTTTAAAAAAAATACAGATCCAAAACACAAAACCCAGAACACAAAACACGGAAGGGTGGTTTTAACAAAACCAATCCAGATCAAAACACGAAGAAAGATCCAGATCCAAAACCAAAACACGAAAAGTGGCCGGTGCACACCCCTAGTCACTAGTAATTCTGCAAACATTCAGAAATTGGGAATAAGGTAAACCCTTAAGTCAATGGAGCAGGATGAAAACCCATGGTCATGGGACAAGTTATGTTTAAATATGTTCGACCGGTGGGCTGCCATCCTCTCTTTAAAGGCTCAATCGGACTTCCCAACGTATACTTTACTGCAAGGAAACTGGATGAGATAGATGACAAATTTAGGAGAAAGTCCACCGGTTGAACATCAGATCTGCTCTATCACAGGGTCACAGTGATTTCCCTGTGCCTCGTCATTTTTTGGAATTTAAACATAATTTTGCAACCCTTCGTTACCAGATAATTGCCCATGTGCCCCTTATTTCCAGAGGAGGTGACAGTTCTAAACGACTTCTTCAGATGGAATGTAGATGGATTCATCAGCTGGATTTGCTTTCTTCTAACACAGTGTTTTTCAACCACTGTGCCGTGGCACACTAGTGTGCCGCGAGCGGTTGTCAAGTGTGCAGCGGTGGTCAGCTCAGCGCACTTGTACTGTAGTGTGTTTTATTCCTGAGGAGGCCAATGTACTGTGTTTTATTCCTATGGAGGCCAATGTAGTGAGTTTGATTGCTGTGGAGGCCAATTTATTGTGTTTTATTCCTGTGGAAGCCAATATGTGTGTAAATTTTTATGTGGGAGCCAATGTTTATGTTTTTTCATTAGTCATGCACACTGCATAGCCGGATGGTGTGCCTTGGCAATTTTAAAATCTTGTGTAGTGTGCCTCGAGTTGAATAGGTTGAAAATCACTGTTCTAACAGGCTAAATGAATCACTGGGCTTATCGTGTTTCCTTTAACATCCCTTCTCTTTTAGGTGTCAGTTCTGAAACTGTTCTTTGATCTGTGGTGTTTACATTGACTCTGGTCAATTTACATATTTAAAGGTGTTGTTTCATTTAAACCTATCTATTCTACAGTGTACTAAAGGTGCCCATACACTAGTATGACCAGCATAGGATCAGATTCATCATACGATTTCCCTTCAATTTCCCGGAGCTCGCCAGCAGTCCTGACCACACGATTATGTGCTTTTTTCATACACGATTTTCTTGAGATCAGTCATACTAACACATGTCACTATATGATGGATCATGTAAACAGTTGATCATGTGCCTAAAGAAAAACATGCGATCATGCGATAGATTGGCCCCAAATGTAAATAGAGGGCTGTGCTTCACTGGGGGTATAAAAAATGCCTGCCTCTTCAGCTCTGTGCACTCCTGTTTGCTCTGTGATTAGTGAGGCTTGGCTTTTACCCTGCTGAACATTCCACATTGCTAGCTACTGTGAATTGCTTTGTATTGTCTAGCTTTACAAAGTGCTTCTTGCTCTATTTCCTGTGGTCGGTCTGTTTTCTGCTCTTTTGTGGTGATGGATCCCTGCCGTTAAAGAGCACTGCTGTCCTATGCTGTGGTCAAGCTGAGTGAGGAGAGGGAGAGGGCCCAGCATAGGAGGAGGATGAGGTCCTGCTGGAACAAGGATTGGCTGCTGGAGAGGTAGAGTCAATCCTATATGCCCATGCTGATGGAGATGAGGGAGAACAATCCAGACGACTATCGCAACTTCCTGCGAATGGATGACACCACCATCCAGGAATTGCTTAGTCTGGTGACCCCCTATATCCAGAAGCAGGACATCAAATTTCGGATGGCCATCACGGCCGAGGAGAGGCTCGTGGCTATGCTGAGGTACCTGGCTATGGGACACTCCTTTGAGGACCTAAAGTTTAGGACCCGCATCTCGGCTCAAGGTTTGGGACATATTATTCCGAAGATGTCGTGATGGTGCTGCAGTTCAGTTATTGTAAGGTAAGATAAAACACACACCACACTTCTTTTATTGTCAAACCAGAGAAATGTTTTATTTAAAGTTTCTGTAGTCTGTTAGTTATGTGAAAAATTAGATACAAAAATAATACTTATGTGAAACTTTTATATATATATATATATATATATATATATATATATATAAATTAGATATAAAGATGGATAAAATGTTAAAAGTATCACCAAGTTGCCCAATCCCTGGTAAGTATGGTGCGGCATGAGCTTTGGAGTTTGCGGCCCAGATTTCAGGGGCGCAAAACAAATGCAGAAAGTGCAAATTCAGTGGGCCCCACTGACATGCACTTCCAGCATGTGTTCCTAGCTTTCTGAGATTCTGGGTCACAAACACCATGCTGCATTCAGCACCATACTTACCAGGGAGTATAAATCTTCATTAGTACCAAACAGGTGTGTAAACATTTTTGGGAAACACATAACTATTATGATAAATCCTCATTGTTCTCATTTTCTTCGTGTAATAGTGTGAAAACATTGGGTGGTGAAGAAGTAGTTTGGTAGGAGAGGTTTCGGATGGAGTTATATTTTCGTAGGAGGAGGAGGCTGGGGGAGCAGGATGGTAGGTGGAGGTGGTTGGAGGAAGAGGTTGGTAGGAGGAGGTGGGGGGCTTAGTTGTTTGGAAGGAGGAGGTGGTTGGGGGAGCAGGATGGGAGGTGGAGGGGAAGAGGTTGGTAGGAGGAGGTGGCAGGGGCTGAATTGTTTGGCTGGAGGATGCGGTTGGGGGAGCAGGATGGTAGGTGGAGGTGGGTGTGGGATGAGGTTGGTAGGAGGAGTTGGGTGGGGCCTGATTTGTTTGGCTGGGGGATGTGGTTGGGGTAGCAGGATGGTAGGTGGAGGTGGGTGTGGGATGAGGTTGGTAGGAGGTGTTGGGTGGGAGCTGAGTTGTTTTGAAGGAGGTGGTTGGGGAAGCAGGAAGGTAGGAGGAGGTTGGTGGGAGATACGTTTGGTAGGAGGAGGTGGGTGGGTGCAGAGTTTGGAAGGTGGAGGTAGGTGGGGTATCAGGAAAGTAGGGCGGGTAATTTGCTGTTGGTGGATGGTATGTTTGGGATGAATAGTAGGTGGGTGATGCCGTGGTGAGTGTAAGGGGGGTTGGAACTACTGGCGGGGTAATAATGGTAGTGTCCGATGTCAGTAGACATTGCTGTTATGTTCTGGGTTGTTTGTGGACCCGGGGTGGTAGCAGGAGTGATCACAGAAGCAGATTTGAAAACAAAACTAGGATTTTTAATAAGTGCTTGAGTAGACATATAATGTGGCAGTAAATAAAAGTCCAGGAATATATAAATGTGCACAAGAGTTCTGTGGTGGGAGTAAAAGTGTTAATGTCCAAGTAGAAACAATTAGAGCTGTCCAGGTGTGCAGGTAGTGAAACTGAAAATAATCAAGCCAGGTATGGAGGTAGTGAACTGAAAATAATCAAGCCAGGTATGCAGGTAGTGAACTGAAGCGCAGGATGTCAGCAGGCTCAGGCACTCAGGTATGGGCAAGGTTGATGGAGGAAGCGGGGTAGTCCAGTGGGAGCTAGGAGCTGACAGGCAGACTTGGCAGACAGCGAATTCACAGGAACAGGATAAGCACAGGGAACTCCCTCCACAATGACCTCAAAGGTAACACTCGCCTAGCGCCATGCTGAAATACCCTGACCGTGACAGTACCCCCCCCTTTTGGGGTGGCCTCAGGACACTCACCAGGCTTCTCCGGATGGGCAGGATGGAATCTCCTGATGAGCGTGGGAGTCTGCACATCACAAGCATCGGTCCAGCAATGTTCCTCTGGACCGTAACCTTTCCAGTCCAGCAAATACTGTAGATGACCTCTGTGTAGACGAGAGTCCAAGATCTGGGCGACCTCAAACTCAACTCCTCTCTCCGTCTGGACTCGAGGAGAAGCAGGTAGAGCATTATGGAACTTATTCAGGACCAGGGGCTTTAATAAGGAAATATGGAAGGAATTAGGGATTTTTAGGTATGGGGGTAACTGTAGATGATAGGCCACTGGATTAATGACTTCTGTTATGGAGAAGGGACCAATGAAGCGTGGTGCAAATTTCATAGAAGGAACCCTCAGACGAAGATTCCGGGTGAACAACCAGACCTGGCTTCCAACTTGCATGCGTGGAACTATTCTACGCTTTCTATCGGCATGGGTCTTATAGCGAGAGGATGCCTTCAACAAATCAGACTGTACTTGAGTCCAGATGGCAGCAAAATTCCGCATCGTGTCCTCCACGGCCGGAACATCGAAAACAGGCAGGCTTCGGAATTCGGGAACACGAGGATGAAGGCCATATACAACCTGAAATGGCGTTTGGTTAGTTGACGAGTGGTAGGAAGCGTTATGTTCAAACTCAGCCCACGGCAGCAAGGCAGCCCAATTGTCCTGAGAAGATGACATAAAAATTCTTAAGAAAGTCTCTAGATCTTGATTAACTCTCTCGGTGGAGCATTGCTTTGCGGATGGAAGGCCGTGGAAAAGTTTAACTTCACTTGAAGAACAGAACACAAAGCCCTCCAGAATTTTGCAGTAAACTGCACACCACGGTCAGAGACAATTTCAGCAGGAAGGCCATGTAGATGAAATATGTGTTGGACAAACAACTGTGCCAGGTCAGGGGCAGAAGGTAACTTCTTCAACGGTATATAGTGGACCATCTTAGAGAATCGGTCTATTACAACCCAGATAGTGTTGAAGCCTTGAGAGACTGGCAGGTCTGTGACGAAATCCATGGAGAGATGTGTCCATGGACATGATGGAGTAGGTAATGGAAGCAATTCCCCAGCTGGAGCTTGTCATGATGATTTATGCTGGGCACAGGAGGAGCAGGAAGAGATGAACTCCATTATATCTGCCTTCATAGAAGGCCACCAATAGTGTCTTTTCAGGAACTCCAAGGTCTTCCGAGTGCCTGAGTGCCCTGCGAAGCGAGAGGAATGTGCCCAAGTGAGAAGCTGCTTCCTTAATTCCGGGGCCACAAATGATTTTCCCGTAGGAGGCTGAACTTGTAATGTGGTGAAAACTCTTGATTCCAAGACAGGGGTATTGCTTTGATTTTCAGATTGATCATCACAGAGGAGAGTTCTCGATAGGGCATCAGCCTTCTGATTAAGTGCTCCAGACTGGAAGGTCAGGGTGAACTGAAACCTGGCAAAGAATATTGCCCAGTGGGCCAAATGAGGACTCACACATTGGAGGTTTTTGAGAAATAGGAGATTTCTATGGTCCATAAATACAGTAAATGGAAACTTGGCGCCTTCTAGCAAATATCTCCATTCCTTCAAAGCCAACTTTACAGCTAGTAGTTCTTGCTCACCTATGGCGTAGTTCCTTTCGGCAGGTGAGTATTTTTTAGAAAATAACCCACACAGATGGACTCGGTTGTCCTCATAACGTTGAGACAAGACTGCTCGCACAGCTTCAGATGATGCGTCTACTTCCAACAAAAAAGGCCTGTCCAGATCTGGTTGTCGAAGAACTGGTGCTGAGATAAAGGCCTGTTTTAGAAGATGAAAGGCAGACTCTGCCTCAGGTGACCATTGGGCAGGATTAGCACCTTTGCGGGTCAAGGCTGTAATGGGAGCCAGCAGTGTAGAAAATCCCTTAATGAAGCGTCTATAATAATTGGCGAAGCCCAACAATCTCTGGATGGCTTTCAGTGTCTGAGGTCGGGTCCAATCCAGAATTGCTTGTACCTTCTTGGGGTCCATTTCTAAACTGGAGCCAGATATTACACAGCCGAGAAAAGGTACACTGGGCACTCCAAAGACGCACTTCTCCAGTTTGCAGTAAAGGTGGTTTTCTCTCAAATGGGTCAGAACTTCTTTAACATGTTCTTGATGTTTATAGGGTGAAAAAATCAGTATGTCATCCAGATAGACAACAACCAAAACATATAACAGATCCTGGAAAATCTCATTAACGAAACTTTGAAAGACAGCAGGGGCATTACACAATCCAAAAGGCATTACTAAATATTCAAAATGTCCATCTCTGGTATTAAAAGCGGTCTTCCATTAATCACCAGCGCGGATACGAATGAGGTTGTAAGCCCTTCTCAAATCTAATTTAGAAAAAAATGACAGAGCCCTTGATCCTATCAAACAACTCAGTAATCAGGAGAAGAGGGTATCGATTCTTTACAGTAATGTCATGAAGGCCTCGATAATCAATACATGGTCTTAGACCACCGTCCTTCTTGCCAATGAAGAAAAACCCAGCTCCGGCAAGTGAAGTAGAGGGGCGAATGAACCCCTTTGCCAGGTTGTCCCAGATGTACTCGGTCATGGCTTGAGTCTCAGGCAAGGACAGCGGATAGGTACGACCATGAGGTGGTATCTTATCAGGTATCAATTCAATTGGACTGTCCTATTCCCTATGAGGGGGTTAGATATTTGCTTGTTGCTCAGAGACAACGTCGGCGAACATCTGATATTCCTTGGGAATGGCAGAAGAAACTAATGGAACTGTCTTTCTCACAGGTCGAATTTTTGGAAGACAGGATTTCTGACAGTCCATACCCCAAGACAGAATCTGCATAGAACCAATCTATCCTGGGATTATGTTGAAGTAACCAGGGTAGACCAAGAACAATTTCTTGAGAGGCCTCTGATATCACCAGGAATTTTAAGGACTCAGAATGAAGTGCCCCAATTAGGACCAATACTGGTTGAGTCTCTTTGGTGACTATCCCATTAGTTAGAGGGCGTCCGTCTATAGAGGTCAGAGAGATGGCATGGTTGAGAGACAAACAAGGAATCTGAAATTTATCTATGAAACTAGACGGTATGAAATTTCTGGCTGCTCCCGAGTCAAGTAGAGCAGTAGCAAAGACAGGTTTGGGTTTAAGATCCAAAGCTAGGGTAATCGTGAAATCTTTAATTTTTGGAGACGGGCTCATAACTCCTAACTTGATGTCTCCAGGGTCAGTTAGGATTTGGCATTTCCCGGTTTACGGGGGCAGGAGATCAGCAGGTGACCGGACTCTCCGGAGTACAGACAGAGGTTCTTTTGCATTCTTCTCTGACGTTCTTCTTTGGAGAGGTGTGTATGATTCACCTGCATAGGCTCCTTTTCAGTAGGGGAAGGAATGGGACGGGTAGAAATGGAGGGGATAAATGACCTCTGCCGGTCAGTTCTGTGTTTTTCAGCCTGACGTTCCCTGAAGCGTAGGTCAACTTTGATACACAGCAAAATCATGTCGTTCAGATTAGTAGGAAGCTCTCGAGTGACTAGATCATCCTTTAGTCAGTCTGACAACCCATGCCAGAAGGTCGAGGTGAGGGCTTCCTCATTCCATTTGAGCTCTGATGCTAAAATTTGAAATTGTACGGCATATTGACTGACAGGACGGACCCCTTGTCTCGGTGTCATGATGTTTGATGATGCTGATACAGTACGCCCAGGTTCATCAAAAATCCTCCTGAAGGATGACACAAAGCCTGCATAATTATCCAGCAGTGGATCTGAGCGCTCCCAGAGTGGGGAAGCCCATTCCAAGGCCTGGCCAGATAACAGAGAGACTATATAAGCCACTTTAGTTCTTGCAGTTAGAAAGTTGTCAGGCTGCTGGGTAAAATGTATGTCACACTGATTTAGGAATCCTCGGCAGAGTTTAGGATTGCCGTCAAATTTACTTGGTAAAGGAAGATGTAAGCGGGGAGATGATCTGCCTCCTGTATTCCCAGATGCTGATGCGGATGTAGATGCTGGTACTACAGGGGTAGAAAAGGAAGTTTGCAAACTATCCTGTCGCTTGGACATCTCTTGCAGAAATTGAGCCATCTGATGCTGCATGTTTTCTAGATTTTCAAAACGACCAGAAATGCACCGGAACAAATCCACTCCTGACTCCTGATCCGTGGCCGGCTCCATGGGCCCAGTGCAAACTGTTATGTTCTGGGTTGTTTGTGGACCCGGGGTGGTAGCAGGAGCGATCACAGAAGCAGATTTGAAAATAAAACTAGGATTTTTAATAAGTGCTTGAGTAGACATATAATGTGGCAGTAAACAAAAGTCGAGGAATATATAAATGTGCACAAGAGTTCTGTGGTGGGAGTAAAAGGGTTAATGTCCAAGTAAAAACAATTAGAGCTGTCCAGGTGTGCAGGTAGTGAAACTGAAAATAATCAAGCCAGGTATGTAGGAAGTGAACTGAAAACAATCAAGCCAGGTATGCAGGTAGTGAACTGAAGCACAGGATGTCAGCAGGCTCAGGCACTCAGGTATGGGCAAGGGTGATGGAGGAAGCGGGGTAGTCCAGTGGGAGCTAGGAGCTGACAGGCAGACTGGCAGACAGCGAATTCACAGGAACAGGATAAGCACAGAGAACTCCCTCTAAGCTAGGCTGAGATACACGTTGCACTGGCAAAGAAGGAAGGCACTGACCTTTCCTAACTACCCCATGCCGGACTGTTACTGGCCGGAGGGAACATGTGACTCACCAGGATTGGCCAGCCGCATCACATGGCCAGAAGGCAAGATGGCAGCGCCCATGCCAAACGGAATGGAGACGCCGCCAGGCCTTACCAGCGCAGAGTGACAACAGGCCCGCACAACAACGAGCGTAGCCAAACCCCTCCCACCAGACACCAGCTCCGCCACCAGACAGCCCGCACCACAATGACCTCACAGGTAACACTCGCCTAGCGCCATGCTGAAATACCCTGGCCGTGACAATTGCCTTGCTTTAAATATGAGTCCAGATGTCAGTCTTTCAAATTGAATTCTTTGGTCCTGGACCATTCCTAGCACTGCTGCACTGACAGAGGCTGCAAAGTTGTCATATTCATCTGGTGGTTTCAATATGGCCTCTCTGGCCTGGCGAAGTAGTGGGTCTTCTTCCTTTTCAATATTTTTTGATTGCTTTTGTTTTTTGGAAATTTTGTGGTGGGGTTTTGAATCCTACATGATAATAGAAATTCAGAGGTATTGGTTGCATATATTTGCAAATATATGATTAAGTGCCGGGCCAGCGTCAAGGCTCCTCTATACCGGCATCCCTAACACTAACTACTATTATCATGTAGGTTTCAAGTGTTTTTGCTACTATTGCTGCAGTGTGCTGGAGGGAATCTTCTTTTTTCTGTGGTTCAGTATAAACCCCGCCCTTTACAAGCACCTGAGCAATATCATTAAGCTGATGTGAGCGACCACCATACTTTCTTTTTGCAGTTCTGAGAGGCATGAAAGGAGCCAGCATTGGGAGGATGTGCTGGTGCATATAGTGCCATTTGGAGGTTTTTGGGGTACCTCCTAGGTAAGTCAGATCTCAGCTTATACATATGCTGTTGTCATGCAGTACATTAATTGTAATTATATGACCCAGAGTGGGTGCTACTATTTTGTAGCAATAATTATTTTGGGGTGAGCGTTTGGGCGTGGGGCCCCCGGAGTGGCTCTGGCTGGGCCTTTTTCAGGGCATCACCACTTAATTCACATAGATATTTTTTCATCACCTTTCCATTTGTTTGTTTATTATTTATGTAATTTTAATTCTTTCTTACTATATTAACACTTATTGATTATCTTGACACATCTATACACTTCACTATCACCTTTCTTCCATTTTTCGTGTGATGCACTGGGAGTGGTCCTTGGCTAGGTTCTTTTGGGCTGCTCTGCGCCTTGGACATGAACCCCTTAGTGTTATGGACGCTGGTAGAGAGGAGCCTTGACGCTGGCCCAGCACTTAATCATATATTTGCAAATGTATGCAACCAATACCTCTGAATTTCCATTATCATGTAGGATTCAAGTATTTTTGTTATTGCTGCAGTGTGCTGGAGGGAATCTTCTTTTTTCTGTGATATCTGATGTCTGTAAATAGAGAACATTTTTTTTAATTTCATATTTTAATTTTGTTTTCAATTTCTTTCACAGTTCCCTACAACCACGGAAGAGTGGATAGCCATTGGGATGAGTTTGAAAGCCGTTGACAGGTCCCTAATTGCGGAGGAGCTATCAAAGGCAAGCATATTATGATTAACCCACCTGCTAACACTGGGTCAAACTACTACAATTTTAAGGGATACTTCAGTGTTGTTCTGATGGTTGTGGTGAACACAAACTACGAGTTCCTGTTTGTAGATGTGGGGAAGAATGGCCGTTCTTCCAACGGTGGCTCTTTTCAGAAGACAGCATTCTACGAGATGCTCACCACTAACACCCTTCATTTGCCATCCAGAGAGGCTACTAAGCATGGGCTGAATTTTGTTTTTGTGGCTGACGAGGCTATCGCCCTTCTTGAACATTTAATGAAGCCATTCCCACAGAGGGCTTTGAATAATGATAAGCGGGTGTTCAATTACCGCCCATCTCATGCAAGGCGTATTGTGCAGAACGCCTTTCGGATCTTGAGCAACTGATTCCAGATTTTGCATACCTCCATAAATTTAAAGGTGGAGAAAATTGACTTGGTGGTCATGGCTTGCTGTATCCTGCACAACTTCATGTGCAAGAAAACCACCCTGCAAAGGTTATTGGGCATAGCCGCAGTTGAAGACTCTGAAAATCCAGAGGAGGTCGCTCCATTCCCCTCAGTGGCGGTACCCGCAGTTATGGAAACCGGAACTTCTCTGGCCAAAAAGGTAAGAGAAGAATATATCGCCTATTTTAATGGGGAGGGTGCAGTGTTGTGGCAAGAGCAGTCTATTTGAAAATGTTTGAACTTATCATAGATGACTCTGCCAATCTACCAATATCCTCTTCCAGCAGGCTGCACTCCTCTGACTCAGCCATCACCTCTAGAGAAGGTCTCATGGGATCCTGCTGCATCATAATACCATAGCGTGGGTGTGTATATGCTGTCGGTCCCAGCTCCCGAACGTTTGGAATCCTCCTCCTTCTTGCGCTGTTTAATGAAGGTTGTATACAGATTCTGTATCTTACTGCACACCCACACTAGGGACGATGCATCATCGTGATATGGCTTACTATACTCTGACAACAGGAGTAAGGCCTGGTTATGCTTCTGTCTGTTGTTGTACATTTTTGACTTGGTATGCCAAAGACAGTCATGGTGCCTGTATAGCTTGATAAATCCAGTTATGAATTCAGGTTCATGATCCAGAGACATTCCTATGGGGAATAAAAGGACATAAATAAAGTAACAAGGACATATTCATTTGGTGGTTTTTAATATGGCCACCCCCAACAGTGGGGGTGGCCATTGAACTATGGGGCCCCCAAGTGGACTTATATTCTGGACACCCCCAACAGTGGGGGTGGCCATTGAACTATGGGGCCCCCAAGTGGACTTATATTCTGGTCACCCCCAACAGTGGGGGTGGCAATTGAACTATGTGGCCCCCAAGTGGACTTATATTTTGAACTATGGTAATGCAGCCCCCAAAATGGTTAGTATTTAAGTGTTTTAGTGGAATTGTTGTTTTATAATTAATAAAGTTTGAATGTAATTTATTTGAGATGCATATAATTGTCTCTGGGGAGAGAGATAAATCCAATTCAGTATCACTATGTGCTTTCTATGATTACATTGATAAAACATGGGCATGGAGGGTAGGGTGGCTGATGGGCATAGGTTCAAAAACAAAGGTGGTCAATGGGCACATAGGTGGGCAATGAGCATTGCTGGGCAAACAGGGGGTGGCCATTGTGTGCAGGACTCAAAGCAATGGCCACTATGTAAATGCAAAACACTGGTGCCCAGTGGGCATTGTGGGGGACACAATAGGCAGATGGTGGCCATTGCTGGGCACATAGGTGGGCAATGAGCATTTCTGAGCAAACAGGGGTGGCCATTGCTGGGCAAACAGACGAGTTCAGTGTGTGTAGGGCACAACTGCTATGCATATGAAAAACATTGGTGGCCAGTGGCCTTTGTATATACTACAGCAGGCCTGGCAAACCTGTGGCTCTCCAGCTGTTGTGAAACTACAAGTCTCAGCATGCCCTGCTACAGTTTTGCTATTAGGGAATGCCAGAACTGTTGCAGAGCATGCTGGGACTTGTAGTTTCACAACAGCTGGAGAGCCACAGGTTGGCCAGGCCTGTACTACAGTATACATACCTGCACAATCGTGTCTCCTGATCCATTGCTGCTTCTCTCCGTTTGGGTACTGTCTGCAGTGGGTGTACACAGGAACTTGTCACTCAAGTGACGGGACTCGGATGCTCAGACGTATGATGAATTGCATGCTGAAAATCATGGCACGATCAGCATAGGATTACGGCAGATATGTGCTGCGCATCTGATCATAAGATCCAATTAAAGAGCTGCGGGAGCACACAGCGGATCATATCACAGTTAAAAAATACACGATTTCTACAAGATTGATTGTACGGTGAGTCGAAAATCGTGGAATCGTCCAGAAATCGCATAGGTATATGGCCAGCATTAGTCCGGCACTCCAATTGAATGACAAAACATGCAGCAGCAGGCAGGGCCGGCAACAGAGATCTCGAGGCCTGGTACACTGCTGTGTCTGGGAGCCCAACCTTCTCACCACCACCCCTGATCCCGCACATCCCTCCCCTGCATGTGTGATATGCGAAGCATGAGAATGTTAACTGAAAGATATGCCAGCCTTTAAATAAAGTAAAAATACACTATGACTTACCACACTGTCTCTCTGTCACTAACAATGCAGGCTGTAGATCTTGTCTGATGTCTCTTGCAAGGTCTCTAATACACTGAAGCGTTGATGAAAAGGCCGTTGTTGTGTTGTTATTAATCAGACTGCCACATGCCTGGATATATATTTTTGAAATGCTGCAAAAATGTATTGAATGTGAAGCACGCTACTTTGAAAATTAAAAATGTTCAGATCCTATGCAGTCACCTGATCCTGAATTTAAAAAAAATCACATAATTATATACAAATATATAATTATCTTGACAGGCGGCACACACTTTGTAGTAGTCATACAGTTACCGGTGCCCTCTGTAGGTATCCCCAGCACGGAGCCCCAACACAAAATTCAACAGGTTGGCAGCACTCAGACAAACAAACTTAGCACAGCAGCAGGTAAGATTCCAATGTTTTGATGATATTTATTTCATCGTCATCAGGGCAAAGAATAACAATAAAGACACTTAGCTTATACCATACCACACACCACGTGCACAGCAGCGGCATCCAGATGTGAAACAGGTGCCCACTAAAGTCGTCATTCCCCTGTTCCCGTTGCCATAGTGACTCAGACAGCACAACATAAACAATAAGTAATACATCGCACCAGAATGATAGAGGACATACTGTACCTATGAAAATACATCATAAAATATTACAAAAGACAATGCAAGCCCAAATTCTCATTGAGCACTCTTGGGGCCAAAGTTGGCAGCCGGTAAATCCACCGTATTTTACACCTTAAAAATGTTAAAGGCCTATCCCCGCCCATAATGGACTCGGAGATGTGGTCAATAATATTGTATCTTAGAGTTGAAAGATTGTGACCGGCTTGCATAAAATGCCGCTGTACTGGCTGGTCACTCTTTTCAGTATCAATAGCAGCTCTGATAGATGAGCAGTGCAGTGCCATATTCTCCTGTAGGCTCCTATCAGTTTTCTCTACATAACCTAGTCTGCACGGACAAAGGATCAGGTACACAATGAACTTAGTAGCCAGATGCCTAATGGAAAATCTTTTGCCACTACAAGGATGACTAACAGAAGTGCCAAACATCAAATAGCGACAAGTTAAACAAATGAAGCACTTATAACAACCATTCTTTTTTTGCTAGAAAATTACTGGCAATGTTGTTATTAAGCCTCCTCACATCTATTTTCATGACCCAGTCCCTCATATTTCTTCCTCGAGTATAGCAGAGCATTACATCAGTGTCATGAAGATTAAGGTCATTATCTGTTTTTACTAAGAGCCATCTGCGTTTAACTGCACCATGTATCACATCACTAACCACACTAAATGGATTGAGCCAGGGCATACAGTTTTTTGTCAACTTGGTACACTTACTCACAAGCACATCCTCCATAGGTATGGACAACGCACTTGCTTTATAACATAACAGCATCTATAAGTTATAGCCTTTTTTTTTGCAGTGTTTCAACAAAAATTCAAAGACGTGCAATAGACTGTTTTGTGACATTACTTTTAGTGTTACAGTTGTTGTATTTTTCACTTCATTATCTGTTGAGAACTTCTTTCCACGGAGTTATTTTTCAGGGTTGGGAATGCCCAGAAATCACAGGTGCCAAGTCTGGGCTATATGGAGGGTGTTCCAGTGCAGTCCCATTAATTTCAGTCAGTGCTGCCAATACAACAGCAGCAACATGTGGTCGGGCATTGTCCTGGAGCAAAAACCACTGTTTCTTCAGCAAATGTGGTCTTTTCTTCCTCGTGGCTTCACGCAAAAGGATTTCCAGGATGTTTACATAGAAGTCACCATTACTGTCTGTCCACAGGGAACCCAGTGCTGTAGGATCATATCAATGCGCATCAAACAACAGCAGATGCATGCCCTTATACACCAAAGGAATCACACAGAATTCTATGGACGGAGGCAAATTTGCGTGTTTCCATACACTGGACTGTTGTTTGGATTCTGAATCATACTGACGAATCCACAATTTGTCACACGTCACAATTGATGTCAAGAAATCAGGTAACCTCTCCAACATTCGAACGGTGTTCTTGCACGATTCAAGTCTTTGTCGCATCTGCTCTTCTGTGAGATTTCTGGGTACCCACCTGGCACTCACACAATGCATTTTCAGTTTCTTTGTCACAATATTCTGAACCCGCTCGAATAAGATACCAAGTGAAGCTGAAAATGAATGTAAAGTTAACCTTCTGTCATTTTGCAACATCTCTGTAGCTTTGGCAATGTAGTCATCTGTAACCATGGTGGATGGTCTCCCAGAATGTGCTTCATCAGTCACTTGTGTATTACCCTCTTGATAGTGCTTCCACCACCAAAATACTGCACCACGGCTAATTGTTTCTCCACCGTATACTTGCCGTAACATTTCATAAGTTTAATTTCCAAGTTTAATTTTTCCAGTTTTAACAGAAAATTAAATCATACATCTCTGACCTAATCTCTCAGACACATAACACTTATCCACCATGACGAAATGTGCAAAGATCTTCTACTCACTGTGACCAAACAAAGAAGACCACGGCAGTTCAACTGCAGATTCAGACACATCGATATATGAACTTCACAATAACCAGCATAGCGTTGCCACATCTACCTATGGAACAGTAATACAGAAACAGTCTTTTCATTACTTTTCAATCAGTTTAAAGACAGATGGGGCGCCCCATAGTGCATACAAGATTTATTTGGACATAAAGCACAGAAATCCGGGCTAAAAACAGAGTGGACATGTACCAATAAAAAGTCTGCTGTGGACTGATTACCACATGACATGTACAATTTTCACAGAAAGGAATACCTAGCACTTAATAAAGCAGGGGGATCAGACAAAAATGCAGCAGAAAAATAAGGTAATTGTCAACCTTACAACACAAATAGGCAAAGGAAAACTGCGCTTTAAAGTCTGTGCTGGGACACCAGAAATGTAAATAAATAGAAAATGATATAGATATGAGATAAGTTTAATAATCAGCACAGAATGACACATGGATACATAATTAGGAGTTGATCAGACTCTCATAATTAATAAGCCCAAGGAATAGCATAAAAAACATACAATAAATGTATCAAAAGGAACAAACTTGTACCAATTGAAGTATCCTAATTGAACACTGATGGATAATTGGGCAATGACCCCGTAGATTCTGTTTACTGCAGTAAATGCATAAAAATAATCATAGATAAAAAGGAGTAATTTGGAGGTGGTGACGATATCAGACTGTCACATTGGTGTAAATGAATAGACTGTCTAAAGATGGTCGCATATATAACAAACTGTTCCTTGTAGTATAAAATTAAGAACGACAGTCTCGTAACTTGCACCCACTCAGAAGGGATAATATAGGGACAGGGATTAGACTGACTCCCCAAATTCTAACAATACATCAAGGGTAACATGTCTCAGTAAGTAGTAGTGGGAATCCCTTGTAAGGTCAGTGCAATGATGTGAGAGTTACCTTGCAACAGGTCGGGACGCTGCAGGGGAAAATGGGGGGGGGGGGAGAACAGCTCCAGATGGTGATGTACCCGCTGAGCGCCTGCTGGAAGCCATATCCAGAACACGGTGGCTAGATGGCAAAGGGGTGAATGGTGGCTCTAATGTAGAGCACGGAGGTAGATTCCTCTCCCGTACCTCGAGTCGCCAGAATGCTGCAGGACAAATGCTTGCCGTGAATAAAGGCGAGCCGCAACGATCCAGCCGCTGAGCATTTCAGGTAAGCAGCATGGGTGATGAATGGAGTGGTCAGTACTAGGACCGGAAAACCAGGTGAGCAGGAGAGGTCAGCTCCCGTCTCCAGGTGGTTAGCAGTGGACAAACTACAGCAGATGATGATAATGTCCGCTGTCCAATGGTGTAGACAAGTGGAACAAACGCTGACTCCAAATACACTCCAGTGTTCAAGGGGACACAGCAACACGTTTCGGCTACCACTGTAGCCATTTTCAAGACAGGATGTTTCCCTATGTCCATTGTAGGGTTTAAACTTTAAATACTATTCAAACAAGGTTGATTGGTCAGTCAATTAGTCCAGTTCTAAATTAACCCATAATAGCATATTGAAAATACTATTTAGCAGGCTCACAATTAGACAGCCTTTAATGTAGTTTAAATTCAGTGCTAAGCATCAAATATATACATTTCATTTTAACACACATAAATTGAAATTAAGATGTAAAATTAATATAAAATAAATTTGCAGAAATACAGAATATATCTATATTAATATAGGATATAGAACTAATATATAATACATTTACAGAAATAAAAATATATCTATACAAAAATACAGTAAATAAAAATAATAAATCGCAATAGAGGAAAATCAATCATTACTAACAACAGCTAATGCTAATATTATTTCGGTCTGATGTCCCAGCACAAATATGACCTATTTTGTCAGAGTATATAAATAAAAATGTACACATAAAATTAAATATCAATAATAGTCAATGATAATTAGTAATATTGATAAATAATAAAGGATATCCTTTGTTACCTTATTTATTAGTCTTTACACTGGTTCACTGAACCCTTTTGTTAACTTAGGGCCGTGTCCCTATTTCCTTCTGACTTTTTCATTTAGATTTTTTCCTCTGTTCACCCTCATTATTGTCACTGTGTTTACTTATTTTGATGTTTTATATATATAGTCAAGTCTGCGCCAATTCATATATTCATCCACTAGCTAATATCTTTGTTTGCTAATAGTACTTGGGTGGATTTACACTAGTGTTCTGTGTTACTCCTGTGGTATTCTAGATATATACCTAACTTGTTGCTGTAGATCCACTAAGGTTGTTCCTAATTTTCATATCCTTTTTCTCCACTTATTGCTCTTTATGATAATTATAGATTTATTGTAATATTTAGGAATTGTCCTTACTGTCAGCTAATTTTGCTACCAGTATCTATATTGTTATACTGTAATTTTGTATTAATAACATCCTGTAGTGCTAATGATAATAGCATTATTGATATATATCAATATTACTAATTATCATTGACTGTTATTGATATTTAATTTTATGTGTAAATATTTATTTATATACTCTGACAAAATAGGTCATATTTGTGCTGGGACATCAGACCGAAATAATATTAGAATTAGCTGTTGTTAGTAATGATTGATTTTCATCTATTGCGATTTTTTATTTTTATTTACTGTATGTTATATAGATATATTTTCATTTCTGGAAATTTATTATATATTAATTCTATATCCTATTTTAATATAGATATATTCTTTATTTCTGCAAATATATTTTATATTAATTTTACATCTTAATTTCAATTTATGTGTGTTAAAATGAAATGTATATATTTGATGCTTAGAACTGGATTTAAACTACATTAAAGGCTGTCTAATTGTGAGCCTGCTAAATAGTATTTTCAATATGCTATTATGGGTTAATTTAAAACTGGACTAATTGACTGACCAATCAACCTTGTTTGAATAGTATTTAAAGTTTAAACCCTACAATGGACATAGGGAAACATCCTGTCTTGAAAAAGGCTACAGTGGTAGCCGAAACGTGTTGCTGTGTCCCCTTGAACACTGGAGTGTATTTGGAGTCAGCGTTTGTTCCACTTGTCTACACCATTGGACAGCTGACATTATCATCATCTGCTGCAGTTTGTCCACTGCTAACCACCTGGAGACGGGAGCTGACCTCGCCTGCTCACCTGGATTTCCGGTCCTAGTACTGACCACTCCATTCATCACCCACGCTGCTCACCTGAGATGCTCAGCGGCTGGATCATTGCTGCTCGCCTTTATTCACAGCAAGCTCTTGTCCTGCAGCATTCCGGCAACTCGAGGTACAGGAGAGGAATCTACCTCCGTGCTCTACACATTAGAGCCACCGTTCACCCCTTTGCCATCTAGCCACCGTGTTCTGGATATGGCTTCCAGCAGGCGCTCAGCGGGTACATCACCATCTGGAGCTGTTCTCCCCCCCCCATTTTCCCCTGCAGCGTCCCGACTTGTTGCAAGGTAACTCTCACATCATTGCACTGACGTTACATGGGATTCCCTCTACTACTTACTGAGACATGTTACCCTTGATGTACTGTTAGAATTTGGGGAGTCAGTCTAATCCCTGACTCTATATTATCCCTTCTGAGCGGGTGCAAGTTACGAGACTGTCATTCTTAATTTTATACTACAAGGAACAGTTTGTTATATATGTGACCATCTTTAGACAGTCTATTCATTTACACCAATGTGACAGTCTGATATCGTCACCACCTCCCAATTACTCCTTTTTATGTATGATTATTTTTATGTATTCACTGCAGTAAACAGAATCTACGGGGCCATTACCCAATTATCCATCAATATTCAATTAGGATACTTCAATTGGTACAAGTTTGTTCCTTTTGATACATTTATTGTATGTTTTTTATGCTATCCCTTGGGTTTTTTAATTATGAGAGTCTGATCAACTCCTAAATATGTATCCATGTGTCATTCTGTGCTGATTTTCAGCTTATTAAATTTATCTCATATCTATATAATTTTCTATTTATTTACATTTCTGGTGTCCCAACACAGACTTTAAAGTGCAGTTTTCCTTTGCCTATATGTACATTTATCACCCAGGCAATACACCAACTGTCTATCTGGTCAGCACTGGAGCATGAAACTCTTGCTGCCAACTGTCATGGAGGAGAACAGTGTGCCAGAGTCACCGCAGGCCAAGGCTGCAGGAGGAGACACAGGGAGAGATGGTGCTGCATCCCTAGGCCACGCCCAAATGCTTTTCATCAATAGACTTCATCAGAGGGCTGCTCTAAGTGATGCTCTGAGATTGTATTTACCCGGCTGGTCAGCCAATTGGCAACTGGTGTGGGCGTGTATATGGATATAAACAAATACACCCACTCCAGTGCCATGCATATCAAAACAATGAATAAAGCAAAATCACACAGCCGCATCAACTAACTACATTTATATATTAATATAGAGAATTATCTCTAGTGAACAATGTACAATATACATATAAAAAAGGCATGATAACACTGGCAAATCACATATGTTGCTCTTATAACAGATAGCATCACACGTAAATAATGATGTGCATCAGACATTCAAAAGTATTAATTCTTAGCCCATATTATACAAAGTAACAGCAATGTACAGCAGATCCAAGGATGATTAAATAAAAGTACAATGTTACATCAGAATAAATTAATATCAAAAGAAGCATTTAGAGAATTTTTTTCTTATATGCAGCAGAATTATTAACAAACTACTAAGCGGCAATCTAAATTTCTTATTCAATAAAGGGTGTGATCTCAAACCCCTCACATAACCCTGCTCGTAATAGTGTGTTAAGGCTAAGTATCCAGTATGTTTCTCACTTCAGTAAGGCTCTATCCCTATCCCCTCCTCTCTTACTGGGGTGAACAATTTCTATACCCTTGCATTTTCAACCTATGGCTTTACTTCCATGGACTTGTTTGGTCTCCCATGGACTTGTCTGGATACACTATGATTAGTGACTCCATTCCTAATATTATGTAAATGCTCCAGAATCTGAGTTTTTAGATTCCTTTTTGTCTTGCCTATATGTGTCATGCTGGGAGGCGGGTTTTTGAAAGCCGAGGTCTGAGGCTGCGGGAGGAGGCGAAGGTGAGGGGCCTGGATGTATGATCTCCGCATCCACAAGTCTTGGTCATTGGCTAGACCTAGTCAATGGTGTGTAGTCTAACTCACAAGGAGGTGTTCGCCAGTGACCCCTCCAAGCGGGATATGGGCTTGTGTGGCTCCCAGTAAGCAGGTGACCAAGGCCTGCAGGGCAAAGAGAATCAAAACACCCGTGGCCCAAGGGTAATGCCTGGAATAGGCACGTGGGGAGTGGGATAGAACTCCTGGCTGGAGAAAGGCACTTGAGGTGCTGGCTAGAGAGGTGTGGAGATTTATTGGTAAGCTGAGGTAACAGCTGGATATCCCACGAAGTATATACCAGATTGCCGGCCGGAGATCATGCACTAGGGTGCAATGAGATGAAGGGTTAACCTGCACAAAGGCTGTGATGGTGAAAGCACTGCGATGAGATGAAGGGTTAACTTGCAAACAGGCTGTGATGGTAAAAGCTCTGCAATGAGATGAAGGGTTAACTTGCACACAGGCTGTGATGGTAAAAGCACTGTAGTGAGATGAAGGGTTAACTTGCACACAGGCTGTGATGGTAAAAGCACTGTGGTGAGATGGAGGGTTAACTTGCACACAGGCTGTTGATTAGTAAAGGTACTGTGGTGAGATGGAGGTTAAACTTGCACACAGGCTGTTGATTAGTAAAGGCACTGTGGAGAGATGGAGGTTAGCTTCCACACAGGCTGTTGATAGTAAAGGCACTGTGGTGAGATAGCTCAGAAGCTCTGGAAGAAACACACTGGAAGCACGGGAACCTGGAACGAGACTCCTCTAGTTACACTAGCGGTGACAATGATTGTTCAGGCAACTACCTGGAGCACAGGAGCCGGATATATACCCCTGGAAGCCTGCTGATAGGCCCACAGCGTCAGCTGACCAACTGTGCCACTCAGGCAAGGAAGTACTGACATAGGGAAAGTGTCATGGCGGCGCCCATGATGGAAACTGCGATCCCCGCTCACCGGGTTGCCTGACACCACAGCAACAGGATGAATGCTCAGCTCCTCCCACATCGCTGCACCAGCCGCCCGACTGCCTGGGAAGTCAGAGGAAGCCGGTGGGATGGTAAGGGATGGCCGATCCCTGGCTGAACTCTGACAGTACCCCCCCTTTCAGGGTGGACACCAGACACCCACCAGGCTTACCAGGAAATTTGATGTGGAAGGCTCGAATTAATTGAGGTGCATGAACATCTGTGGTTCTGATCCAGGCCCTCTCCTCAGGACTATAACCCTTCCAATCAATGAGGTATTGGAGAATGTTGGATCTGAACCAAGAATCCAGAATCTTCCCAACTTCGAATTCTGTACCTTGAGAAGTTTGTACTTGAGGTAATTTAGGAGAGGTGGTTTGGAACCGATTTAACACCAAAGGTCGCAATAGAGAAATATGAAAGGTATTAGATACCTTCAATTGAGGTGGTAGTTCCAATTTATACGCAACAGGGTTGATCACTCTGTGAATGCGGTACGGACCAATGAAGCGTGGGGCCAGCTTCATACTCTGAACTTTCAGTTGGATGTTCCTAGTAGATACCCAGACTTTATCTCCAACTCTCAGCAGAGGAACCGCGACCCGTCGTCTGTCAGCGAATCTTTTATAATTCTTGGATGATTGTTTCAACGAGGCATGTATCTTCTTCCAAATGGTTGAAAAAGATTCTACAATGTCAGTAACTGCAGGGACCTCCACCGAAGGTAAATGTTGGAAATCTGGAATCCGGAGATGTTTACCAAACACAGTATAAAAAGGTGTGAAATTGGAGGAAGTGTGGTACTTGAAGTTATGTGAAAACTCGGCCCAAGGTAGTAAGTCCACCCAATCATCCTGTGAAGAGGACACAAAAAGTCTTATAAAGGTCTCCAGTTCCTGATTAACCCTCTCGGTTTGCCCGTTAGTTTGTGGGTGGTAAGCTGATGAGAATTTTAATTTGGTTCCACAAGCGCTGCATAAGGCCCTCCAAAACTTGGCTATGAATTGGACTCCTTGGTCAGAAACAATCTCTCTAGGAAGACCATGTAACCTAAAAATCTCTTTAACAAATTTTTTTTTACAAATCGGGAGCAGACGGCAGGCCTACTAATGGTATAAAATGCTCCATTTTAGAAAAACGATCCACCACTACCCATATGGTGTTATGTCCTTTGGAGCGTGGAAGCTCAGAGATAAAATCCATGGATATATGGGTCCAAGGAATAGTAGGAACGGGTAACAGGCGTAGAAGACCTGCACTTTTTTTGCTAGAAACTTTATGCTGTGAGCATTTTACACATGACAAAATAAATTCTTGAACATCTTTTCTCATCGAGGGCCACCAATAAGAACGCTGAAGAAACTTGTATGTTTTGAAAATACCAGAATGCCCAGCAAATAGAGAACTATGAGCCCAGGTTAACAACTTTTTCCGTAATTCGGGAGTCACAAAAATTTTCCCCCGAGGCGGAGTCAATATTTGAGTTGAAGCGAAGACCATAAGATCCAGGATTGGGCAAGATCTTAGATGATCTTCTTCCTGTGTGTCGAGTAGAAAAGACCGGGAGAGAGCATCTGCTTTTTTGTTCAAATTACCGGGGCGAAATTGAAGCTTAATGTTAAACCTTGAGAAGAACAAGGACCAGCGGGCCTGCCTGGCGTTTAAGCGATGAGCCATCTTAAGATAAATTAAGTTTTTATGGTCAGTAATAATGGTAACTGGAAACTTGGCCCCTTCCAGAAGATGACGCCACTCCATTAACGCCAGACGCATAGCTAGGAGTTCTTGATCTCCAATCGCATAGTTTTTCTCTGCAGAGGAAAATTTACGAGAGAAGTATCCACATGGATGATTCTTCCCATCACTGGATATTTGGGATAATACCGCCCCTACACCCACCAAAGAGGCATCCACTTCCACAAAAAATGGTTTATCCAGTTGGGGTTGGCAAAGGATAGGGGCAGTAGAGAATGCCTCTTTCAATCTCTGGAAGGCCTGTATGGCTGAGTCCGGCCACTGGGCTGGGTTAGCGCCCTTCCGTGTGAGACTAGTAATGGGAGACACCAGAGTGGAAAAATTCGGTATGAATCGCCTATAATAGTTTGAAACTCCCAAAAAACGTTGGGTAGCTTTTAAAGATTTTGGTAATGGCCATTCAGAGATCGCTTTCAGTTTCTCTGGATCCATCTGAATGGTTTCCCCAGAAATTATATGTCCTAGGAAAGGAACTGTGGATTGTTCAAAGAGGCACTTGGATAACTTTCCATAAAGGTGGTGTTTTCAAAGGCGAGCTAGAAATTCTCAAACATGTTGGCGGTGAGTTTGGAGATCCTTAGAAAAGATTAGACTATCATCTAAATAGACAATGACAAAGCTGTAGAGAATGTCCCGAAAGATTTCATTTACATAGCCTTGGAATATAGCCAGCGCATTGCAGAGTCCAAAAGGCATCACCAGATATTCGAAATGACCATCTCTGGTATTGAAGGAGATCTTCCACTCATCCCCAGCTTTGATTCTTATCAAATTGTATACCCCACGAAGATCTAGTTTAGAGAACACTTTAGCTCCACGGACCTTGTCGAAAAGCTCAGGAATTAAAGGTAAAGGATACCAATTTTTTACAGTAATTTGGTTGAGGCCACGGTAGTCTATACAGGGCCGGAGGCCTCCATCCTTCTTGCTCACAAAAAAAGAACCCTGCCCCTGCAGGGGAGGTGGAAGGCCGTATGAACCCTTTGGCTAGATTTTCCTTAATGTAAGTTGTCATGGCGGCTGTTTCTGGAACTGACAAAGGATAGGTCTGGCCCCGAGGGGGAATCTTCCCCGGGAGAAGTTCTATTCCACAATCCCACGACCGATGAGGAGGGAGTTGATCAGCAGCCTGCTCGCAGAAGACATCGGCAAAATCTTGATATGCTTGTGGTAGACTGGAGACAGAAGGATCTTTTGGCTTGTCGGTCGGGGGGCACTTTGCACCTGTACTGGGGTGCACAGAGTGGGTACATACAGGAAGTACTTGGGTTAGGCACCGATGGAAACAGTTTGGTCCCCATGATACAATTTGCATATTGGACCAATCAAAGGTAGGATTATGCTTCCTTAACCAAGGTAAACCCAGAACTAGCTCATAAGCAGAGTTAGGAAGTATGAGGAATTCAATAGTCTCTTGGTGCAGGCAACCAACCCTGAGAGTCACGGGCTGGGATTTCAAGGATATGGATTCACGTAGCATGGTTTTTCCATCTACACCGGAGAGCAGTAATTTGTCAGGTAAAGGTACCACCGAAATACCAAGGGACTGGATTAAAGATTTGGAAATAAAATTTCCAGCAGCACCGGAATCTATAAGGGCTTTAACATCCCTTGTCCTGAACTGTTGGGAAAGAGATACAGGCAATAAACTGTCAGTTAATTGGGAGTGCTTAAAAATTACCCCTAATTGAATGCTCCCGACATCAACTAGGGTCTCGCATTTCCCGCCAGCAGGGGACAATTCTTTAACATGTGCTCAAGGGCCACGCAATAAAGACACAATTTATTTTGAAAGTGCGGATTGTGTTCGGCCGTGGTTAGCCTGGTTCTGTTGATCTGCATAGGTTCCTCACCCCTGGAGGTGGGGGAATAGGATTGACTTCCTGAGGCCGGACGATCTCGAGGGCAATCCCCATGACCTCTATTACCCCACCACTCCCTATGGCGTAAATCAATCCTTATGCAGAGGGAAATAGTCTCAGAAAAAGATGTAGGTAAATCCCTGGATGCTAAATCATCTTTCATCCTTTCGGACAACCCATGGAGGAAGGCTGTTTTGAGTGCTTCTTCATTCCATCTAAGTTCCAATGCAAGGGTCTGCAACTGCACCACGTACTGTCCCACAGAGCGAGTACCTTGGCGGACACAGAGTAAGTCAGAGGAAGCTGAAACCGATCTGCTAGGCTCATCAAAAATCCGTTTGAAGGCTGTCACAAAGTCTTCATATCTAGAAACTAACGGATCAGCCCGTTCCCAAAGAGGGGAAACCCAGTCCAATTCAGCCCCAGTCAGTAATGAAATTACATAGGCGACCTTGGACCGGGAGTTAGGGAAATTCTGGGGGAGGCACTCAAACTGGATTTCACATTGGTTTATGAAACCACGACAACATTGTGGAGTACCGTCAAACCATTCAGGGGTGGCCAAGTGGAGACGAGACTTCTGTGGCGTAGCCCCTTGAGGTAATCCTGGAGAACCAGCAGGAATGACAGGTGGCAAGGCCGTGGACATAGATGCCAGTGTATTTTGTATGGTCATTAACTGTCAGGACAATTCTTGCAGGTACTGAGCCACATGTCGCTGTGCCGTCTCTTGGTTATCCATATGGCTTGTTAACTCTTGAAGAGTCCCAGTACCTTGGGCACCTGCGGCTTCCATTTGGCCTGAACAAACTGTCACGCTGGGAGGCGGGTTTTTGAAAGCCGAGGTCTGAGGCTGCGGTAGGAGGTGAAGGTGAGGGGCCTGGACGTATGATCTCCGCATCCACATGTATTGGTCGTTGGCTAGACCTAGTCAATGGTGCAGAGTCTAACTCACAAGGAGGTCTTCGCCAGTGACCTCTCCAAGTGGGATATGGGCTTGTGCGACTCCCTGTAAGCAGGTCGTGGTCCTTTGACTTGGTGACCAAGGCCTGCAGGGAAAAGAGAATCAAAACACCCATGGTCCAAGGGTAATGCCTGGAATAGGCATGTGGGGAGTGGGATAGAACTCCTGGCTGGAGAAAGGCACTTGAGGTGCTGGCTAGAGAGGTGTGGAGATTTATTGGTAGGCTGAGGTAACAGCTGGATATCCCACGAAGTATATACCAGATTGCCGGCTGGAGATCATGCACTAGGGTGCAATGAGACGAAGGGTTAACCTGCACACAGGCTGTGATGGTGAAAGCACTGCGATGAGATGAAGGGTTAACTTGCAAACAGGCTGTGATGGTAAAAGCTCTGCAATGAGATGAAGGGTTAACCTGCACACAGGCTGTGATGGTGAAAGCACTGCGATGAGATGAAGGGTTAACTTGCAAACAGGCTGTGATGGTAAAAGCTCTGCAATGAGATGAAGGGTTAACTTGCACACAGGCTGAGATGGTAAAAGCACTGTAGTGAGATGAAGGGTTAACTTGCACACAGGCTGTGATGGTAAAAGCACTGTGGTGAGATGGAGGGTTAACTTGCACACAGGCTGTTGATTAGTAAAGGCACTGTGGTGAGATGGAGGTTAAACTTGCACACAGGCTGTTGATTAGTAAAGGCACTGTGGAGAGATGGAGGTTAGCTTTCACACAGGCTGTTTATAGTAAAGGCACTGTGGTGAGATAGCTCAGAAGCTCTGGAAGAAACACACTGGAAGCACGGGAACCTGGAACGAGACTCCTCTAGTTACACTAGCGGTGACAATGATTGTTCAGGCAACTACCTGGAGCACAGGAGCCGGATATATACCCCTGGAAGCCTGCTGATAGGCCCACAGCGTCAGCTGACCAGCTGTGCCACTCAGGGAAGGAAGTACTGACATAGGGAAAGTGTCATGGCGGCGCCCATGATGGAAACTGCGATCCCCGCTCACCGGGTCGCCTGACACCACAGCTACAGGGTGAATGCTCAGCTCCTCCCACGTTGCCGTGCTAGTCGCCCGACTGCCCGGGAAGTCAGAGGAAGCTGGCAGGATGGTAAGGGATGGCCAATCCCCGGCTGAACTCTGACAATATGTTTCAGTCTGCAAGGACATATCAACATATAGACCACATATATAGAATCACAATTAATAAATCCTTTAATGGATTTACTATGCTGATCTGTGGACCCACTGAACTGCGAGCCATTGCCTAAGAAAAAGACACGCCTCACAGTTCCCACATGGGTAACAACCCTTCACCTCCATGAAGGTGGTAGAACAAGACTTATCTGTTTGCTTAGGCAGTATTTGACTCTTAGATTCTTAGACAGAAATGTTTTCATGTTTCTTGCTCTTTTATAAACAATAAGGGGACGTTCAGGTAAAAGATCAAAACTGGGTCCATCTTCAAAATATGCCAGTTGTTCCTCAAAAATTTAGCAAACTCTTTATCAGCGTTAAAATACTGTGTAATAAACTGACAGTCTTTATAGCCTATAGCCCCTTTTATATATATATCTTTATATTGAATAAGGTCAGTTCTTTCCATAGCCCTGGATCTCTTAATAGAAGACTCAATCACCTTAGAGTGGTACTCCCTATCCTGGAATCTTTCTCTATAGACCTCACATTGTTCATCAAATTTAATCATATTCAAACAATTGCTCCTCAGTCTAAGCAACTGGGAGAATAGTATATTATCTTTCCAGGGTGGGAAGTGACAGTTGTAATCAAGATACCTGTTAAAATCTATCACTTTAAAATGGGTATAGGTTTTAATTGGCTGGGTTTGGGGGACATTTTTTGTACTATGGACCAAATCCAAAAATTCTATCTTAGTAAGATTAAAATTCAACATGAATTTAAGGTTAAAGGAATTCATATTTATCTCCATCACAAAATCCTCAAACGCTTTTTCATCTCCCTTCCAGATGATCAAGATATCATCGATATAACATTTAAAAAGGATGATATATTCCAATTTTTTATCCATTTCTCCAATTCCCCCATATATATGTTCACCAAGCTGGGTGCACAAATGGTCCCCTTCACGGTACAACATAATTGAATGAACCATTCCCCTAAAAATTCTAAATAATTATACCTCAGAGAAAAATCTAAACTTTCACAGATAAATCCTGCCAACAATTCTGGTATCTCAGGTTCTTTTAACAGCTTATTCCATTCCTATGCCTAGATTATGTGGAATTGCTGTCTATAGGGACTGGACATCTATAGTGCCCCATTTATAATCACTTTCCCTTTGCAAATCATTGATCAACTGTAATATATGTGTGGAATCTTTTATATAAGAGGGAAGGAGTGGAACATATTTTTTATTAAATATGTCCTAATATTCAGATAATCAAGATGTCAAAGAGCCTATGCCAGCCACTATAAGGCAGCCTGAAGGATGCTCTAGAGTTTTGTGGCTCTTTGGTATATGGTAACATTTAGCTATATTAAGAGTAGTGTTATACAGATAATTATATTCCTCTTTAGTAGGGGTGAGCGGGTTCGGTTTTACTCGGATTTACTCGGATCTTTAAATGGCATTTTATTGGCTATCGCCTATCATGTGTTTTGGGTAGCCAATATAATAAATCCGAATTTGCGGTAAAGTGGCGATAAGAACCGAGTAAATCTGAGTAAAACCGAACCCGCTCACCCCTACTCTTTAGTGAGGTCTATCAACGCAAGTCTCTTTGTAACAGATGGTACAAGTGATTTACAAATTAATTGGTAGGGTATTTTTCCAATCTTTTATATGACTTAACATCTGACAACAGATTGTATGCCTCCTTAGTATAGTAGTTACGATCTAATACCATTATCCCCTCTCCTTTATCAGCATTTTTAACAAGCTCCATATTAGATGGTAACTTTTTCTAATTCTCTTTTGGTAAGGTTTTATTGTTTCTTAACATTTAATTGAACAATTTATTTCTTAACAAGATCAGAAAATATCTCAACATAAGGTCTCTTTTACCCTACTGGAAAAAATACAGATTTTGGCTTAAGGCCTAATTGTCCCAGATTTTGAAGATTGCATATGCGCCTCTCCAGGGCACCCCTGGGCTAGGCTGATAGCCCGGGGCTATCTCCGCCACACTAGGGTGGTGGGTGGTGGGTTGATAGTGTATGTAGTATGTAAAAAATAGAACTAACAACATTGTCTTTACAGTGGAACTACAGGTCTCAGCAAGCATCCCCCACATGCTGGTACTTGGAGAACCACAAGTACCAGCATGCGGGGCATTAAGGGCCCGCTGGTACCTGCAGTTCACCTGTAAAGAAATGTATAAAAAACCACACAACACACAAGTCAATGGTGGGAGCTGCAGGTTACTAAAGTTTATTCTACGGTTCCCACCATTGACTTCAATAGAGTAGCTGTTCATTGACTGAGAGAGGCTGGGGCTCACCTCTCTCAGCCCATGAATGCTCAGATACGGATCTATAAAGGCAGAAGCTGCGTCTGAGCATCTCATTCAGGAGATATCAACCATCCTGGTTGGTATCTGTTGCGTGTCGGTATTTGCATTTTTTTGTATTCTGAAGACCTTGGATGCCTACTTTGTACAAGGTGACCACTACTGGTAATGTAGGTAAGTATGTGTATATGTATGAAAAAAACTGTACTTTCATGGTGTGTGTGTGTTGTGTGTTTTCTTACACATTTCTTTACAGGTGAACTACAGGTATCAGAAGGCCCTTAATACCCCGCATGCTGGTACTTGTGGTTCTCCAAGTACAAACATGTGGGGGAGGCTTGCTGGGACCTGTAGTTCCACTGTAAAGACAATGTTGTTAATTCTATTTTTATACACTATCCACCTGCCACCCACTGCCCTAGGGTGGCGGGGATAGTCAGCCTAGGCTAGGGATGCCCTGGAGAGGGGGATCCCTTTATTGGGGGGGTCCCCAACTCCCCAGGGATCCCTGGCCTGGGCTGACTAGTAGTCAGGACTGATGCTGTGGCTGGGGGGCCCAGTGAAAGGGCTCCCCTGGCTGTGGCATCAGCCCCCCACTAGAAAGGGTCTGGTGCTGGTTTTAATTATAGGGGGACCCCTACACAATTTTTCCCCCCCATAATTAAAACTGGGACTGGCCCTGCAGCCTGGTGCTGGTACCTAATTCACAGTGGAACCCTACACATTTTGTTCCCCGTAATTTTAGGTACTAGGATTGGCTATCAAGTCCGGGGCTGGTTAGCCTTTTGGGGGGGGACCTCACATCTTTTTTTTTAATTAACCTTTAGAACACACTTGCCATTTAGAAACATACACAAATCACACTGATTTGTATATGTTCGATGGCAACTTGCAGCTCAGGAGGTGGTGCATTTAAAACTTCTATTGACTCCCCGATTTGAGTGTAAAACGGGCGACTTTAGCAAAATGAATAATGGTAAATTCCCAATTTGTATTAAAAAAGTGAAAAGCACTTCCGATTTGAGCCGATAATTATATAATTTCTATTGTTCAAAACAGCCAAATTTGCAGCATTAAACCACCTGATTTGAACCTGAAGAAATCACCCGACTTTAATGATAGTAAATTCCTGATTTGCAAATAAGTGATATTATCACCGGAAAATGCAAATCAGGACCAACATGAATGTTAATAAATTTACCCCTAAGACCCAAATCAGTGACTGGATGGCTGAACCCAACGGTTTGGTGCTATTGTTGGCAGTAAGGAGATGACGCTATAACTGAGGGAAGTAGGAGCACAAGAGGGAAATGAATCTATGAATATGAGCTAAGGTTTATTCATGGAACATCATATACATGCAGTGCATTGTCTTACATTTACATTACAGAAGTATGACTATTATCTATTACACAATTACACTAGGGAACAATAATAAAGTCTTGATAATAACTGGATTAAACAGTTGATTGCAAGAGACGTGCACATCCGCATTGTGTTACAAAGTATTTTAGATAGAGCAAATCACAAATGTAAGCAGTACTTACCATACTGCATTTTACTGTGTTGGATAATAATAACCACATAGCTGAGTAACATTACATTTGTAATTAGCATTTTTGTTCCACCTGCTATCATTATATGAAGATGACGTGCAGAGATTGTAATAACACTGTGCTAAGTGGTTTAAAGCCATTTACAAATTGGATATGCTTAATAAATTAATGGCATTTTGTGAACCTATAAAATCAATTTATGAAACAAAAAGCATATAAATACAAACACTATGTATTACCAGCCAAATACTAATATATACACAACACATATATACAGTATGTACAGGTGTGTGTGGTGTGGAGAGAGAGATCTCCAAATAGTAATAAAAAATTCCAACTTCAGTCTAATACCAATATCCAACAATATATATAGTAATATGCATAGCAGGGAGGTAAATTTCTATCCTTATTAGTAAGTATGTTAGGAAAAGTAAGTGGCACCACTTGTTTTACACCTGGCAAAGCAGCCAACGAGTCATATGAATTGGCTGCATGTGAGGGACTGGTGGCTTTCCATATGGTAAAGCATAGTCATAGTTTCAACTCAATGATCTGCACCTCGGATGCTGTAGGGGAACTCTTTAGAAAAAAAGAAATCTGTGTGTGCACGGTAAACTCAAGTGAAATTGGCCATGTACTGGCACCATACACAATGCAAGAAGTTGTTTGAGAACTGGAAGATGCACAACTTGTAGTAGACAGTTCAATTCATAAGGACATAAAGTTAGTTCCTTTCCTTATCCACTACTCGGTGCCAGGTGTAGGTGTCATGGGAAAATGATTCACTTTAATAAAGATAAGAGAGAAACTTCTGACCTGATTACAGGGTTTGGTTATTGAAGTTTTGAACAAATACAAACTGACAGATATAATAGTAGCAGCATTATATGCAGATAATGCAAACACCAACTTTGGAGGAGTCAACTATGGGGGAAGAGGCAATGTTTTTATACAACTAAAATCCCATTGAAAAGGGAACATTTTTGGAATGGAGTGAAAGTGATTGGTTATCAGTTGATGTAGAAATAATTGTATGCAAGATATTTTCATATTTTCATACATACAGTGTACTGTTCGTGTGGCTAGTCTACAAGAGTTTTGTGATTTTGTTGATGTCCAAAGTCCAAAGTTATTTTGTATAATTCGAAAACAAGGTGGTTATTGTCTCCAGTAATTGACGAGATCTATGTTTAATGCTCTGAAATCTTACTTCCTTTCACAAGCAACATGTATCAATATTCTGAAAACTTTCTTTGCATGCAGAACTTCCATGTTGTGTCTTACATTCCTGCAGTGCCAGCTCAAAGTGTTCCACATGTGCATTAAGCAAATAGAGAACAAGAAAATGACAGCTAGAGAACTACTAGCCATTTGTGACAGAAATGAAAGCATTTACTGCCCACATAAACCAACTCACTGCTACAAGCATTGCATGATGAGGGGGACAATGAGAACTTAACCGAACAATGTGTGATTAAATTTATAATGCCTGCGTGAACCATACTGAAAAGTGGAAAGCTCAAAGTCCTACAGAGGCATTAGCTAATTTTTCATTGCTTGAACTAACCTCTAAGTAAAATATAAGTTGGTTTGGTGTTAGATCATCTTGAGTAATTTTTCAGCAGATTTCTACCATTTCTATTGATAAAGAACAATATTTTGACCAGTAGAAAACAGCTGAAAGGTATAATAAATTAAATTGGGAGAAGCAGACTTCTAATTCAGAAGTCAGTCTATCCTTAGAAGATATATGGGTTCATCTTTTCAAAACATTCATTAAGGACGGAATTGATGTTTCATTGTTTTAAACTATGGTAGAATTTCTATTCTCACTTTCAACAACTAACTCTCCAATGAAATCTGTATTCTAACTAATTAACTCACTATGGACAGATGAGAGAAACAGACTAGAGATTGATACAGTAGGAGCCAGTCTAATAGTGAAGAATCATTTTGTACAACTATCCTGTGCACAGTTTTACCACAAGATTCTTAAGAACAAAACATTATGCAACAAATTCATGGTCCATGCAAATACTCCTAATCTCAAAACCAAAATAAAAGTGATGGAACATCATCATCTACATTATAATGTGAGTTTTTAAAAATATTTCTTTATTTATTCAGTGGACACATTTGTTTTAATGTAAATGCATATACTCAGGATAAATTGTGAACTTTAAATGTGCTTTAAATGTACAGCCTGTATTTTGCCTTCACAGGAGTGTGATTCCCATATTTTGGGGTTAATGTAGCTGGGTGTGATGCTGATTGACTGCGCCTGTGGGATCTCAGTGAATGTTTTCGGTTCTACTCAGTTCTACTCTGTTATATTCAGAACTCAAAAACAGAATAATATTGGCTTTCCGGATCTCACATGTTTTGGATAGCCAAATCTAAACTAATCCGAACTTGCACTAATTTGGTGAAAAGAACCAAGTCAAAATTAAACCACTCATCACTAATAGCAACCCTACTGTAGACTAGATTCAGAGTTTCACTTAAATTAGATCAAAAGCATCGGCTTTATGTGTTGACAGCATCTATGAGATGGCACCGCCCCAATCCATATGCAGGTAGAATAAGTCATTATCATCATCATGTATTTGCACTCTCTCTATACTTGGTACAAAAGATCAGACTGATGTTGGATGGATCTCAGCATGCTCTCACCCCTGAGCATCCCACAGTTCTGTCCACACACACAACTTGCTCACGGTAAGCTCATCCTAATGTACATGCTTTGCACAAACATTCTTAAGCTCCCTGAACTAATTTCACAAGTAGACATTTCACAGCTGTTACTGAGTCATGGTCTAATGGTAATAATGACTGGAGCATAAGTGTACCAGCTCAAACACTGTTTACAGGAGACAGAGTAGCAAAACGAGAAGTTGGGTATAAGTGATGAGCAAGCTAAATCAACATCGATACAGGGCACTACAAATGATATTGAAAGCAATTGTATAACTACATTCTCGTGATCTTATAAGATGACCATATAAAAACATTATATAGGCTACTGAAACAAGATTAGTTGTATTACTAGAGTAAATTATATATATATATATATATATATAAATTGTGATGACTTTAGCTCAGTAGATGGGTGTCAGTGGTGCAGTGTTTAGTGCTCAAATGAGGACACATGCTGCTTTTCCAGGTAAAATAAGTGGAAATGGTACTTTAATGTCAGCTTGATCGGGAAACAAAAATAACAAATGCCTAGCCCAATCAGGGTAACTAACTCACTTCTTCAACCCTCTCTACCGTGGGTGCAGCTAATCTGCTAACAAAGTCTCTCACAGTCTCTGTGCCTTCCCTATATCCTCCAGATATACAGTCACCCTTGGCTTCCTCAGCCTGCAAGCCAGCTGCCTCAATGTCACTCAGTCTGAGAGTTTGTGGTCCCCATTTGCCTCCTGCAAGGTCCAGACACAGGCCTCCTGGCCCCCAATGGCTTGCTCAGCTTCACTGGGCTCTCTGCTGCCAAAATCCCACATAGACTGTTTCCCACAGCAGCCTGACTGTTCTGCCTTCTCATCAGCCCACACCTGAGCTCTATCCATAAGGCAGCACTTACACATCTTCCCAGAACCCTTTTCTTCTCTGTGTGGGCAGATTTCTCCTGCCCCACACAGAATCTGCTGCTCACCAGTGCCATCTCTGTTGATACTGCCACATATCCCCCTCACCAGCTTGAAACCCAGCGACATGGGATGAGGCATTCTCATGACGAAGTTCCTCTTCATTATTCTCAGAACCATCCACCAGATCCAAGATAACCCTGACTCTGGTCATTTCTGGGGGTCGCATCCTCCAAGTTCCAGAGGTAATTTTTCTCCTTACTTTTTTCCTAACTTTATGGTACCAATGGTGGTACTTGCTTTCTTTATGCAGTACTTGAGGCTCACCCTTGGGTACTGCAACAGGCATTATGAACTTGAAGTACCTTTTTCCAAAGCGGCACACTTCCTCTTTACTCTTGCCACTTAAACCTACTAAAGGTACATCTGTTGGCCAACTTCTACTTGACCCATCTTTAACCTGCAGCCTTGAAGCCCTGTATTGGCTACTGGCATACTTCACTGATGGCCCCTTGGTAGAAGAGGAGCTAACAGTATCCCGAGAGTCACCAGCATCACAACTTCTGGACCTTGGCTTTTTGTCAACCGACAATGTACTGGCACAGTCACCCTCAGATTCTGGACTCCCATGTCCACGTAGGATACTTAAATATTTACTCCATTGATCCACATAATTTATCTCATGGCTTTGATGGCTATCTGCCACTTCATTAAGGCATAGATCTCTTGGATTTTCTTGTGCCCCCAATTTTTGAGCCTTGAAAATATAATGAACAATTTCAACATGTTCCACCAGCACAGGTTGAAGTTCACTCTCCACAGAAGTCTTTATTTTCCAATTCACTTTAGCTGGACTACTTGCTTCAAGCTTTATCATGTGAGACCACTCCACTTCCTCATAGACAAATCCAACAGCACTGCAAATTGCATCCTGCTTGCATGAAGGCATTGTTTCATATACATGAGTATAATTCTTTACGAGACTCCCAGAATTAACTTTCTCCTGCAAAACTGTGTGATTGAGTCACCTTCTCACCACACTGAACACGCTGCAACAAGAGAGTCTCATCCTTTGAAGCCATCACTATCTCCATAGACTACTGTACATCCTGTACCTTTGCTTCACAGGTCATGCGATCACCATCTGTATACGTCAGTTCTTTACTATCAACTTTGGACACAGTTTTGCAATCTGGACCTGTGCCCCTTTTGGAGGACTTCATACCCTCAGCTATTACTGCAAGCTGAAAGTCACTGCAAGGAATCTCATCCACTTTTTCAAGATGGACCTTTAGGGAATTTCCCAACTCCAATATTTCTATCCCTTCTTGTACACACTGGTATCATTAATGAGGACATCTCTATGGTCCCATTGCTGCTGAAAGACATCATTCTGGAACATCTTTCTTAGTTCCCGCAATTCATTGTTTGTCTGTTGCTCATCACACAAGACACTTGGCATCGGTAGCATATCACTCTGCGCGCCAGCCTTTTCAGGATCAACTTGAACCAATTGCTGCTTGTGGTTATGTACTTCTGCCACACTGGGTTCAGCAAAGACATCAGACGCCATTTTAGGTCCAGAATCCAACTTCAGAATGTTATTTAACTTCTTTTCCTCTCATGATTTTCCCACTACCATGTGGAACTTTATTTGAGATGTAGACAGCTGCTCTTCCAGCTGGGCAATTTTCGCCATGATTCTTTCCAACTTGTTCTCTGATTGCCGCAGACTGCGCTCCACAACTTCATGTTCAGCAAGTCTCAACTTTTGTACAATTATTTCAGACTCTGCCACGTCCAATTCACTCTACAACTCTAGTTCTTTGGTACTCCTCTCCACTTGGAATCTTTGCAACTGATTCTGTGTACTTAGTAAACACTTCTCCAGATTCTCACTCTGTTCTCGCAACTTCCAAGCTCTGCCATGGGCAAGGTTAAGCTCTCTCTCAAAATATTCACTTTGCTTTGCAGCTTGATTCAGACTTTCTTCCAGGAATACATTTCTTTCTGTCAGACATTCTGAAACTGCTTTAGCTGCAAGTAAATTGGAATGGAGAGTTTGTACTTGCTCCTTACAGCTGACTTTAAGATGGACCATCTCTATTTCTTTTCCTTCATGGTCAGTTTCCCACTGAGCGCGAGTCTGCAGCATCTGGTGATACTTCACTTTTACTTGACAAAACTTTTCCACCAGAGAATTTCTCTCCAATACACAATCTTTAATCTTTACTTGAGTGGACACAATTAAAGAGTCTTTTTCTTGTAACACCAGAGTCAGATCCACCACTTTCACTTGCATGTGCTCTACATCACTCTGATGTCTCTGTACACATTCTTTCAACTCTTCTACTTCCTGCTGAAGTACCACACACTTTTGCTGCATTTCAACAATATCTTGCTCTAATACATCATTCTCTGCTAGGAGCACATCATTCTCATACTTTGTAATACATTGGAACATTTTAGCCTCCTCAAGGCGTTCAGACATAACCGCTAATTTGAGGTCTGTCTCTTTAAGAACTCCACATTTTTTTTATTTCTTCTTGCTCAAATGCCATTTTTAAAGATGACAACTCACTCTGTAACGTCTTTTCAATTTTTGCATGCAAAAGCTTCTCTTTTGTAGACTTCTCCTCCAAGTCGCTTATCTGGTCACAATAGCGCATAAGTGTTTCATGCCAAACATTTCTATGATTGTCACTTTTGCATAGACCAAGTTGATGTTGCACAAGATAATTAGTTAGAGTGTAATGTTAGGTGCAATGATCTTGGCGGTGTTTGTAACACTCCAGTCTTTTCACTTTTATAGATGTGTTTTACTATGGACATGTTGCACACCTCTGCAACCCCTGCTCCCCTGGACTTGTCCCGGATGACGTCACTTCCAGTCTGACATCATTTCCGGGATCGGAGGCGCAGCATGGCGCTGGACGCCGGGGACCTGCGGGAGGATGGATTGGGTGTATGTTGATCAGATATATTATATAAGCTGCATAGTTTTATTCATGTGTCCTGATTAAGGGGTGTTGGACTCAAAACATTGATTAAATACTCCAGTTATCACATTTGATGAAAGACTCAGAGTGCCACCTCATTTTGTTTGATGTATTTTGGATACATTATCCCAAGGCACCCAATGTAGTTATTTATCAGGTTCCAGCTCCCTCCAGAGTGCCGGTTTGTGGAATTCATATATATATATATATATATATATATATATATATATATATATATACAGACACAGTAGGTAATGGTATGTATAAGTCATAATTAAATGGATACACCCTTACTACAGTGAGAATGCCCCTTTACACCCCTGTTGTGTCTCGTTGCAGTTCCTGGAAGCCATCAAGTTCATCACTTACTCCTCAATCTGTTTTCCCAGCCAGATATGACAAGAGGTAATGATATCTTTCTACAGTGTCTAAGGAATGCCTTATGTCTTGGGAGTTATAGATGTCACAAATAATGGGATAAGAACACCTAGGCAGAGGGTTGAAGTATTTATTAATAGGCTTCTGTCATGACTAAGCTAGGGGCTTTCTCTGCCACGGATTTGGAAGCCGTTGATCCAGCTTTTTATCCACTAGTACCGGATGTTGGCGAGACCTGACCAAAGGTGCAGAGTGTAACTTACTAGTGACAAGTGACCCCTCCAAGTGGGATTTAGGCTTAAGCTGCACCCAGTAAGCAGGTCACAGCCCTTTTGTCAGGTATCCGGCACAAGTGGGAACAAATGAAAGAACACTATCACAGGGAAACATAGAGGATAGATATTGGAGATTTCAAATAAAGTGTTGTATTCTTTGTAAGATAGGATTCACATTTGCACTATAAAAACAAGGTTTAGATGCCTTGATAAGTTTGGGGGGGTGCTATTATACAGCCTAGGCAAGGGCTCAGATTTTGAGGTATGTTGCTACCCTTTACAAAATTTAACATTAACCAATATGCTCCATTTGATTATTCAATAGACAGTGAGCAGCTGAGATACTTGTAACTATTAACTGACAGCACAGATGGTGTAATGGTAGCATTACTGCCTCACAGCACTGAGGTCGGTGGTTCGATACCCACTACGATACCCACTACGGCCCTAACTGTGTGGAGTTTGTATATTCTCCCTGTGCTTGCGTGGGTTTCCTCCGGTTTCCTCCCACACTCCAAAAATATACTGGTAGGTTAATTGGCTCCTAACAAAATTACCCCTATTGTGTGTATGTGCGTGTGCATGTGGTAGGGAATATAGATTGTAAGCTCCACTGGGGCAGGGACTGATGTGAATGGCCGAATATTCTCTGTAAAAGCGCTGCGGAATATATGTGCGCTATATAAATTACTGGTAATAAATAATAATAAATAACTATCAGAGCATCAAGGGGTGAGGTGTGGGTGGGAGGGTTACAAGTTATGCAGAGCATGAATAACAACTTAAATATATATAACAGCCTGCACCCAATGCTGGGAGTGTTCTCAAGCTTGTGATGGAAACTAATCAACCCTCTTTTTAAAACAAAACGTGATCTGTTGGGTGGAATAAACCTCATTTGTGCCATCAAATATTTATCACAAAAATCCTAGAGCCAGAAAATGGGGAATATAATTCTTTCAAATCCAGAAATTCCTTTGTTCCTTAGAATCGATATAATATGTAATAAAAAGTTCAATAACAAAACACTTAAATGTCAAAGCTAAACCTCTGCTTCTCTGTTTTATACACAGAACGCACAGTCATTCATATAAAAATATTTATTGTTCTTCCCATCAGAAAACAGGAGCAGGTAAGCTTTATGGAAGTGTTTGGCTATACTAAATAGTAAATACATCCAATATGATGTTTAAAACAAGGTTACCATTCTATACCCACTTCACAGAATGATCGCCTGGCTGTAACTCTCCCCCGCTCTATGAATAGAGCATATTCTGAAGTTGACGGTTTTCTTGGTGCAATTAGGATTCACTGTTCCCACTGCTGTGCGTGACCACCTTCACTTACTGCCGCTGTCATGTTTAAACCCATTTGGGTCTTTATCAATACGTAGGTGATTGTGGTCAAGCGGTCTCTGTTATACACCCAGATTTCCAGCAAGCATGCTGCCAGTATCTTAGTCATGTGAAAAGATTACTATCACTTAAAACTATTGCTAACATTTATACTATGTAGATTTAATACTAAAACCATATGAACATCTAGTTTAACACATAATAGGCATGGTAGCATCATTACCATATAACACCCATCAATGTGTCTTTATTTCCATATTATGTGATTTTCTTGTAAAAGTTTGTGAGAGCTAATGTTATTCTCTGCTAGGAAATATTGTTACGCCTTATGTATTAATTTCTTAACTGAAGTGTTAATTTCAATTGGAGTGATTCGGACTGTTAAAAAAATAGTTAATGAGGTTTATCACTTTTCTATTGTTTTATTAGTATATACATTCAGGAAACCAGCGCAGTTATTCCCCCCTCTTTTTTGCATGTTTGTTGGAGGGTTTGCAATTCTCCCTCATTATAACCGCAGCAGGTGTTCCTTCCTTAGGTGCAATTCAGGCGCTGAGAATATTAGTTGTCATTTTTATGGTATACTATAGTGTACCATCGGCCATCAATGTTACAGACATTGATGGTCGATGGTTTTAAACCATCTTCAGAAAATCATTGATGGTTAACAATTGATGGTTGAGTTCCGTGCATGTGAAAACCATAACTATCAGAATGAGGGCCAATGATGTTTACTTGGGGCTGCCATTGATGTAAAAAAAACTTGCCATCAGACCTTTCACAATAATACTGATACAGGTTGAGTCTCCCATATCCAAAATGCTTGGGACCAGGGCTATTTTGGATATCGGAATATTCCGTATTTTAGAATATTTGTATACCATATTGAAATATCTTAGGAATAGGGCCCAAATCTAAACACGGAGGGTCTGATTCAGAGCCGGACGCTATTTGCGGACGCTCGCTCAGAAAAAGGGGCTGGCTATTTAAATGAAGTGCTCGCTCTTTGCGGTCTGTTGGCGCCTCTAAGTCTGAATGAGCGAACAAAACCTGCGGCCGCTATTTTGAGAAAAACGCCCCCTGGCCGCTCGCATCATACGTCATCTCTGGTATTTATTAGATTAGTCAAGTACATCGAACGGCGTATGAACTGCTCGCTATTCTTGTGGTAGCATTTTCCTACCGCAATCATGCGAGCAGTTCAGGCTAAAAGACAACAAAGTGACGTGGTCGATGACGCTGCTTTGTTAATTATGCACACCCATTAAACGCCCGTTTTGACCGTTTGGCACGCCTGCATTCGGATCTCCACTCCCCGTTTTCAAGCACCTTCCCCTGTTACCACCCACAAACGCCTCATCCTGTCACTCAAATTAGCAGGCATTATCTATTTTGCGAGCACATGAATTTCGACCGCACTGACTGGTTTGCACATGCGTATTACAACCCGTACGCATGCGCAGATATGCGTACATCGCTCGGAATGAACGAGTGGCCGCTTACGAGCGGCTCTGAATCAGGTCCAGAATGCTTTTATGTTTCATATACACCTCATACATACAGCCTGAAGGTAATTTTATACAATACTTTCAATAATTTTGTGGCTCAAACAAAGTTTGTGTACATACATGAAATTCATTTATGTTTCATATATACCTTAAACACACAGCCTATAAGTCATTGTATACTTTATTTTTAATAATTTTGTGCCTTAAACAAAGTTTGTGTACATTGAACCATCAAAAATCAAAGATTTCACTATCTCAGTCATGCTAAAAATATTCCGTATTTCCGAATATTTGGATATGGGAGACACAACCTGTATTAAAAAATAAATAAATAAATATAAATGGCAAAATAAAAAAATATACATACATTGGGAAATCAATATAGATTTATATTCGATGCTACCAAAGAGGTAAGAGGTGCTCCTAAGTTATATTTCCCTGGCGGCTGCTCTTCTGCAGCCACCGGGTACAGTGTTACAGTGGGGCCTGGCAGTGCTGCCAGGCTGATTGGCACACAATAACAGAATCCAAAGGTACAGAGGGACCTGGGGTCCCTGTGAGATGGGCGGCTGCTGGAAGGCCGTTTCTGACTGGTCTCTTCAGATGCGACCATGTCAGGGAAAGCCCAGCCTGGTGTAGTTATATCTAATGCAACCATGCCAGCAAATTGTTAATGAGTTTTTCAGTTGTGAATCTGCTGCATGCATTCAGGTTTGTGTTTTGTCCTATTTGTACTGTATACAGGGCCTGATTGAGCAAGGAAAGTAGGTGCTAATACGCATGCAATCGGCCGATTGTTGCACACTGCGCATGTGTATGCTTCACAGTGCACGTGCACGAACTAGCCATTGCGATTTGCACTGCGATCATAGAGGCTACAGAGACCCCTCACAGAGTAATTGACAGGAAGTGCCATTTTTGGGTGGTGACCTGGGGGGTCGGGGAAACACAGGCGTGCCAGTGCGTTTGCACACTGCTGCAGGGGCGTACATAAATTATCTACTGCGATATCATACGCAGTGTGAGGTCTCATAGCAGGCGTGGCTGTTAGCAATTTCTGAGTAATGTCAGGGCTTATGCAAGTAAGCAGATGGGTCAGATGGTACTCCATTGTACCGATGGTTTCACTATTCTGCTAAGTACTACGGATGTGTGTAAGGTAAAGTGGGCGTCCTTATATGCTGCGATCGCAGTGGAGTGGCTTGCTATCACAGTTGAACTGCGTGCGTACGCAATACTGCAATCCGTAGTGAATCAGACCCACAGTGTACAGTTATTAGCAGAGTTGTAATTGGGATTGGTACATGCTTAGTGTTACTAATTAATAATGGAAGAATAACACGGAAATGGTGCATCAATATACTGCCTGCCACATTTAATTGAGTATAACAAAATGAAGGGACAGAGGGCCTGATTCAGAGCCACTCGTAAAAAGTGAGCGCTCGCTCTGAATCAGGGCAGTAGCTTTTTATTTAAAAACCCGGCCTCCTGGCCACTCACTAAGCTGTGGGTGACCACACACAGCTTTAGCGGGTGGCCAGGTGATGAGGCTTGCGACGAGAAGCTTGTGGTAGGGTCTCGTCTGCCGCAAGAGCCGGAAGCTCACTACTGACATCACTTGTGATGTTAATAGGGCCACCCCTAAACGGCAGGCGTTCCTTCGGGAATGCCTCTATTTGGCCAGCCACCACCCCCTCCCCGCCTACAAAACAGGGCGAGCTGTCGATCAACATCGACAGCCGCCCCGTTTGTAGTGAGCCCCGGAGCGATAGAATTTATTTTGCTACGGGGCTTGCGCACGCACAGTCATCGACCTGCTTGCGAGTGCATAGCGCTTGCGAGCGGATCTGAATCAGGCCCAGAGTACAGTATATTGCAGTCACATTCACTAATGCAATCTTTTTTTTTTTTGTAAAATTTTACATCAAAGTCCAATTTTGTAGAGGAAAATACACATTTTGTACTGAACTTTGGTGGGGTACCAAACAATACATACTGTATCTATATGCATGGGTGTATCTATAATAGCTTCAGGTTATGTGGTGCAAGGGCCTTTGCTAGGATTCTAGATGCCCTAGACAATGCTTCACTCTACCAACCCTGTTTACCCCAGTGCATGTGCTGTAGTCACATACAGGACCGGGACTAGGCTTCTCTGCGCCCAGTACAGACCTGTGCTGCACTGTCACACCTCTTCCCTCCCCTAATCTTTCTCCCTGAGCGTATACCAATAACACCAATGGGTGGGTGGAGGGTGGGGTTTTCTGGAGCCAGATAGTGGGGAGTGCCTCTGTTTAGGCAGGGTGCAGGGCTGTGCCCTTAAAGCTATGGCACTCCAGGCGACGACCCAGCTAGTCCGTGCCCTCAGCCGCTAATCGTCACATGTTACTTATCCCCACCAACTTACAACAGTATTTCCCACACAACCCTTCTGATTGGTTGGTAGTTTATCTCTATCCACTTTATCACTCTCCAAGGCTTAGTACATCTATCCCAATGGGCCTGATTCTGAGTCGGGTACATCACATGGATGCCAATAGCGTGTATTACCAGACAGCAAATGCGCTGTGGCCAATATACACATCTTTGCATAGCTACAGTATGAGAGATTCTGATGGGTCTTTTCTGGATCTCGCTTTGCATGAAATGGGTGCTACCGTCATCACCCATGTACACGCTCTCAAGAGATCTTTCTTGTTGGACTGTCCTGGACATCTATCTACATGTCCATGCTATTCCGAGTCATGCATATGGAGAAGAGAAGCCTGTTTCTGATGGCCTCTTGCACCCACTGTAGCATAGTCCTCCATCATTTAGTCCTCAAATCATTTAATACAGAAGACAAACATTAGGGTGGTGCAACAGTGTATTATCCCCGAGCTATCGCTAGTACTGTAAGTTATGTACCTGTAGACTCTGGGCCTGGTCCAGAGGTGGATGCATTTAAAACATTGGGCGCAAGAACTAGATGTTTTAAATCTGCGACAACATCAGAGAAGCACTGGGCATGCGTCCCGATGGTTAGCGCTGGAGGACGCAGATTGGAATTATATTGAGATCTAAGCAATTCTGATAGGTGTTCCTGGGCAGTGACTGGGGGTGATTTCCATTGATGGGCATGTCAGGTGTGTGTCAGACACTACGTCGGAAGACACAGTTCCACTGGCACCAGCCGCAATGAACCGTTGGACATTTTGACCAACCATAGGGTTGCTCTAATGTCTGATGGTGCAGCTGATGTCCATTCGGTGGTGCACATATTTGCGCATTTGGATTAAAACCGCTGCTGGTGGGCGTCTCAGTAGAGAGCCCATCAGCTGCGGCATTAGCATAAATTCACGAGCATTCGGGGTGGTGACAGGGGGTGGTCGGCAAAACGCAGGTGTGCCAGTGCATTTGAACGCTGTTACAGGGGCGTGCATAAATTAACCACTGCAATGCCATATGCAGCTTGAGCTTTTAATGTGTACAATGAGGTTAGCAATTTATGAGTAAGGTCAGAGCTTGTGCAAGTGTGCGGGAGGCTCTGATTGTACTCGATGTTACCGATGGTTTCACAGACTTGCAAAGTATTATGGATGTGTGTAAGGTAAAGTGGGCATCCTTATGTTAGGCTGCGATGGCATTGCGATAGTATTCTTTAACATATTTTCACAATGGGACTGCATGCGTAATCGTGGCTGAGATCACAATTGCAATCCGTAATGAATCAGGCCCCTTGTGCATTTCTGTGGTCACGCAATGGTTTATTTACTTCTAATACTCTGATATTCCCTTGAAGAAATATCCCATTTATGGAGTACAGAAATGTCTACTACTCGTTAATCATGTAACTCGGGGTCAACCTCTTCAAGACTTTACCTTTTATGAAGTTCACTTATTAGAATCACTGACTATAAAACATGATGGTATAAATAATTACACACACACCTGTACAATTCATCTTATTTTCATTTTATTAATTGTATATTCTACTGTCCTTACAATGTAACCAATTCATAGTAAGAGAAAGCTACCAATATCATTTCCTATTGAATGACTAAACTATATTTTGTCTTCACACCGATTTGTGAGAATTAAACAGATTTGCTGCTTCCCATAGAGAGAGGTAATTATAATGTTAATTTTATTCCAGTGACTTCTGTTGATTTCCACCATTAGTGATCTTTCTTGCTACGATATAACATTGTGTAATACGCCTCCATTATACTGTAATGAGAAAGAAATAAACACGAGTTAGAAAATAAAATGGTTACACATGTACATTGATGTAATTGCATCATATATAATAAGTATAAAAACTTTTACATAACCATATTATATGCAACAGCTGACAAGTGTGTGATGATAACATGAATTACTGATTTATATGGTTACATTTCCAATACTATTAGGCATATTCAATTGGGTGCGAAGTTTAGCGAGGAAAAAAAACCTAGTGCCCAATTTTGGATTACCGATGGTAAGTGCGCCCCAGATACCCATGGTATCCAATAAAAAATAAGTGGTTACAGGGTTTTCAGCTCTGAGAGAAAAAAACACTTACCTGCCCGTGGGTCTCTGTGGCTCCCAGTGGCCTCCCCTCCTTCTTATCACTGGGGAGGGGGCTGCTGGTTGTCCCTGGACAGCTGGGAGGCTCCAAGGGCTGTAGGGAGGCGCAAGGGCTGCTTTCCCAGTACCCATTACGGGGGTATACACTTACATGGGGGGGTCACACACACTGGAGGTCACACACACACTCATGCACACCCACACTCACTCATACTCACTGGCAAACACTAAAAAACACTAACACACACTAACACACACTGACATACACACTCTGCTGCTGAAGACCTGGTTCCCGATGCTGGAGGAAGAAGACTACGCTTCGGAAGGTGAGTAATTAAGGACTAATAAAGCTAATTGGAAACTTGAAATAGCTTAATCAGTCTTTGGGGAGGAGGCTTAAACCCCCATCTAAATAGCAAAAATGCTGCACTTACAGGAAAAACCCCACAGGTGCAGGATTGTCGCTATTCTCGCACCTAATTGAATATGCCCCAAGAATAAATGAAATAGTGGACTGTACAGGGGTTAGGAAGGGACACTTGCTGTCTCCTGCATCTTTTCAACCACTCTTGCAGGTACTTTACATGAGTTCAACCATAAAGATGCTGGATTTAAAATAGCAATTATTAAAAGACAAACCCTGAAAATTTTGAGGTATTACTGAAAACATGGGCCAATAAGAGTACAAGAACTAACATCCAAATTTAGTGTTAAACTCTGATATCCATTAACAGACAAATCAGGAATGTTTAAGAGAATATTATTTTTCTTAGGTGTAAAATAATCATCTGCTCTTTTGAGGCTAAAAACTGGAGGACAAGAAGGCCATATAATATAATTTAGGGAACTTTTAAAAAATTGTTTCATACAAAATATCTTACACTAAACTGATATATAAATGATAGCATCACAACATCAAGTTCTAATGGGAAATCATCCTACTGTATTCCTGTAAAGACTTTTCAGGCTATTTTATGTTATTACTTGTTAAAGAAAAAGTGGAAGGACTGCGATACTGATCCTGCCAATGATCTACCTCACAGGTTCTCAAACTCGGTCCTCAGGACCCCAAACAGTGCATGTTTTCCAGGTGTCCTCACAGAATCACAAGTGAAATAATTAGCTCCACCTGTGGATCTTGTAAAATGTGTCAGTTAGTAATGACTACACCTGTGCACCTGCTGGGTGACTTGCAAAACATGACTTGTGTGGGGTTCTAAGGACCAAATTTGAGAACCACTGATCTACCTGAGTAGGTTGAGAGTATTTATTATTTTATTTGCAAACATAAGATGAATATATATATTTCAAAGCTGCCTTGTATGTGACCAATGTATTCCCTCTTCCTCCTGCCACACACAGCTATACAGCAGCTGCCATCCTCACCAGCTACAAGAGGAAGTACAGCGTCATTGGTCTGTGTGATCAGCATGCTGACCCTTATTCACCCAGAGAGATGATAAGGGTTGGTGCATACCTCCCAACATGATCCATTCCAGGATGGACAAAATGTTCTGTTCCTGGACTTAACTCTTAATTTATGATTGCCGTCACCAGTACTTAAGCACCTCTCTTATCAATTAACTAGTTCAACACAGGTGACAGCAATCATAAATTAAGAGGGAGGTCCAGGAACACAGTTTTTTGTCACTAATGGAATGTGTCATGTTGGGAGGTAAGGTTGGTGTCATCTACAGTCTGGTTCAGGCACACTGCCAGATTACCAACAGGGGCACCCAAACATAGCAACATCACTTGAGTGGGGAGTACTGTGGCATAATGTGAACTGGGGGCACTATAGTGTGTTTAACACATTTGTGGTGCTGAGTGTGCAGAATTTACACATTATTCTTTTTAATAACATCACCACTATATCATTTCAACAATTTACTCGGTAGTCACCCTTACAAAGCTTAATCCAGCTCTGCTCAGGCGACATCTGGGTTCAGACTACCTGAGATTACAACAAAGCTATATGATGTGTGTAAATGAAAGTGACATCATAAATCAGTATCAGTGAGGAACAATACACCTAATTATTGAAATAAATGAAATCATAAAAGTTATATCACGTCCTATAGTATTGTTCTGTAGTGAATAGATGGGATTGTATTACTCACTGAAGGTGTAGTAAGCCTGGAAACCTTTTAGCTGAGTTTTGATATCACTGTGGAATATCACCACCATGGTATTCCCAGTGGAGGTTATGGGATTAAATCCGCCGTCTTCACCACAGAATGGACCGTACACACGAGAATCAAAATGGACCTCCACATAGTCTTGGATGCAGTAAGAGGCGTCCTCTAGGTGAAAATCAGTTACAGTCAGTAATATCTGTAATACAAAGAAATATTAATTATTATTAATGAAAGAGACATACAGAAAGCAGATACGGCAGAAATACCAAAGTCAGCTAGAATATTCCCCACAGGCATAATGTGTGAGCATATAAATCTGAAAATAACATCATACATAGATATGTTTATAAGTTTCATATCTATACTGATCATTCTTAAAGCAGAATATTTGTATTAACCAATCATACAATTTGTGTCTTAGAGCCTACGAAACTCCTTCAAACAAATCTATCTCCACAGCCATTATAGTCAGTAAACTACATCATACAAATAGGACTAATAAATTCTTAGATAAGGAGGTGACTTGGCCACTTACCTCATACCACAGCCCATGATGAACTCAGTATTGGCCTGGTGACTACATTCACACATGAGACACTATCTCTCTCTCTCTATTTATCATCTATCTATTATCTCTCTATCTATTATCTCTCTCTGTATGGGCTCTATTTACTACAATCCGCATTTGTAATGCAGATTGTAGTGTGATATTAACGACTGAATTCGCATTGCGAATTCAGGCAATATCACAGAGATTTACTACAAATCCCTTGCAGGGACAGAGATTGTGATAAAGCTCTGTCCCTGAGAATCCCCTTCGGAGTCTTATCACGGTATTTTCACAAAAAATACCGTGATTAAGTGCCCGCGCATGCGCCGACCGGTTGCCGCTGCTTCCACCCCTCTGGTGCTAAGCCCCGCCCCCCATGACCCCCCTCCCCCCCCAGTGACCACCCTCTCCCTTACTTACACTTACCTGCATGCTCCAGGCCTACGGTGATGTTCTCCATTCCTCCGGTCAGGTGATCTCCCATACTGCACTGGGACCCGATCACCTGATGACCGGGCAGCAGTGCACTGTCGGAGACCAGCTGACCAGAGGGGAGTCATCACCGGTCCCTGGAGTCAGGTAAGTAATTTTTTTTTTTACTATTTTTTTTTCTTTTTTTAACAGTAATCAGCTTGCGGTCTGTTTAGACCACACAGCTGATTACTGGGACCGACTCCCAACTCTGCTCTCCCCGTAAGAACAGGCCAGGAGTCCGGTAATCGGCGGAGACCCTGGATAACGCCACCTCCAGGTGGCATTATTATCACAGGGCTTTCCCCGATATTTTTTTACATTTATTTTTAGTAACTATGGTCGGATCACATTTCCCATTACAGTTATGGGAAATGCGATCTGCTTTACTAAAAATAAGTGATACTTAGGGGTTGGAGTAGAATTTTACGAATTCTACTCCAATTGCCCTGTAATAACTATAGGTGATACAAAATAATGTGAAAAGGGTGTGAAAACACCCTTTTTCACGTTATTTTAGTAAAAATAATGTTAATAAATAGAGCCCTATGTATCTATACATAAAGCTCCATAACATTACTGAATCCACTACATGAATTATCTTAGGCTACAAAACTGTTCTTACCCGATATCCCCGAGGAGCTGTAATATTGAAGGTACAATCCATGTTTGGGCTGTATGCATTTGGGTATCCAGGAGATGTAAAGTTCTTCTCAAAGGAAAAGAAATTCCCTCCACATGGTACTTTAGGAAGATATGATATAAAGCAGAGAACAAACAGCATTTGTTATCCAAAATCCAGCAAAGGACCAGGATATGTAATTCTCTAAGACAGGGGTTCCCAACTACGGTCCTCAAGGCACACTAACAGTCCAGGTTTTAAGGATAGCCATACTTGAGCACAGGTGACTTACTTCGTACCTCAGTTATTTTGATTTAACCATCTGTGCTCAAGCATGGATATCACTAAAACCAGGACTGTTAGTGTGCCTTGAGGACCGAGGTTGGGAATCACTGCTCTAAGATATGATGAATACATGACAAAGCTTCCATAAAACTAACTTAGTTCTATAAAAAATGTGTTTATGGTGTAGTTACTGATTAGAGACAGCCAATCATTAATAATTATGTTTGTAAGTGTATGTCTACTATTAAGTGCCTGTGGTTTTCTAATCATCATCATCATCATCATCAAAGTTTATTCATAAGGTTTCACAAATTCCACAGTGCTGAATAGGCAAAGAAACTAACAATCTAAAACAAAGATACATAAAGGATGATAGAAGTCACACTATGACTGAAGGAGCTTAAACCTTGAAGTTTATTGAACTGGTTTGTCATGATATGGCCTGAGCTATCACACATTGCATTCTGTCCATTCAGCTTATAGCTGATATGTGCTTGACTGAATTCCCTTACCTTGGAGCATTTTGAAGCAGGTATAATCAGGCAATCCAGAGAAGTATATATCATATAATGTTTCTACTGTTAGAGATAGCACAGGAGATGGACAATGTGTAAATGGATGGATGCCAGAGATAGATGTGTGACATAAAGTTGAGAGGTCCTTGCTCTAGATGTAGGCAGCAGAGGGAGGCAGGAGAAGTTGGTAGGGCAGGGGCTAAAAGGAAGAGTGGTAGGAGATGTTGCAGGTAGAGGGGAAGCATTTGCGAATAGATAGGTTTTGAGGGACCAATTGAAGTAGTGAAGCTTGAGAAAGAGTTGGTCAGGTGAGATAGGGATTCGCACAAGTGGGAAGCGCTGCAGGAGAAGTCTGGTTACTAGGGACAGGAAAGGTATACAGTAGGTCTCTAGATATATTGATGGCAAGAGGAGATATATCTCAGGACAAGGTCAGATTTATATGTAAGGGGAGCTATTGAGGGCTAGTGAGGGCTGATTTGATGTAGTTTCTATTCATACTAACACTGCCATATACAGTGGAAACAATATTTTATAAATTAGTATATAGTCAATTAATCATGGTACAATATTACTGAAACATTAGAAACAATCAAACATCAGTGGTTAATTAGTTAATTCATGTCAATTCTTCTACTTTAAGATCCATTTTTTCAAAACTGATTCTCATGGACTTGTTTCCAATTATAGTTTAATGGTAGTTTTCCTTCTGTTTCTACTCCTACTGTATAGGAAAAAGTTACTGCATGAAGTACAATAGCAGCCTAACCTGTCTGTTGCCGAAAAGATCTTACAAAGATGATAGTGACAAGTAGGTGTAGTAGTGTCTCTGCAGGAAATGGTCACCATATGATTAAGTGGATGGTTCATGTTATCTTGGGAATTGTAGCTAATTAGTTTAGCTATGAGCTACATGTTCTAGATTATTGATACAATCATCCATGCTGTGACTGCCATTCAGTGCAAGGAACCTGACAATGGGCCTGATTCAGACCCACTCGCGAGCGGCTGTCCGCTCGCAAGTGGGTCGATGTTATGGACTGAGCATGCGCACGACGGAGGGAGCTCCGTCGTGCGCATGCGCCAGACGCGACGAGCGAAGGAAAGTCCTTCGCTCGTTGTGTCCGATCAAAGGGGGCGTGCTGTCAATGTTGATTGACAGCACGCCCCCTTTGGTGGGCGTGCCGGGGGCGTGCCTCCCTGACGGGGGCGTTCCTAAGAGAACGCCTCCCGTCAGAAGCCGGCCCACTGACATCACTAGTGATGTCAGTGGGAGTGATTTTGGCTCTGATAGAGCCAAAATCACTCCGGAGCTTGCGGTTGAAAACCTCAACCGCAGGCTCCGGCTCGCAAATTCGATGGTCGCGATGGTCTCGACCATCGCGACCATCACAATGCACGCTCGTATAGCCTGTGGGTGGTGACCCACAGCTATACGAGCGTCCAGGAGGACGCTCCATGAAAATGAAGCCCGGCCCTCATTCAGAGCGTGCGCTCTGCTCAGAGCGTACGGCTCTGAATGAGGGCCAATATCTGTAGTATATAAGTAGGATTAGACAGTGGAAAACTAAAGCATTAAGCATTTCTATAACTGAGTACAATACCTGAGCCATATGTAGCTTTGAAGCCGACCCCTGTAACGCTGCTGTCACTGGCAAACTCCACCAGCATCTGGTTAGTTGAAGCAATGATTAGAGGGATCAGTCCAGTCCCACAAGTTTTGTCCAGCAACAGGGGAGATGTCTTACTGGGACCATCATATATCTTGATGTAGTCAGATGCACAGTCAGGTGAGGATTGGACATCAAAGCCATTAAAATTCAGGGTAGCCTTAATGTAAGACATATCAGGGAGTCAGCAATAACTTATTTATTTAGTCATTTCATTTTCAAAATAAGATCATATGTCGCTTAATGTACACACTTTATGCCAAACTGGAGGATGTGATCACCTTATTTAGGCTTATTTACTTGAGTATTGTGAAATCTTAAATGGAGAATTACATCTTTGCATTGAGCAGAACAACCCATCATACTGTATGTCCCCATTGTATATGATTCCCCAACATCCTTCTTTTCTGTTGGAAATTATACAATCCTTAGGAGGATTTATTACTATAAAAAGAACAGATAAGTATCAGAGAATGACCTCTGAATACTTTGAACCTGGTGCTAGTACAATAATCCCTAGATAAAATGACACACTAGTAATACAGCAAACCAGGATGTGACAGCTGCTTAGCTGCCCAATCTATAAGGCACACAGAGAAAAGGTTCCCAGTTGTGCCAGCTGGTGTAATCAATTAGGTATGATAACTGGTGCTCAAACCAATGGTGCTCAACATATATGACAGTTAGGAGATGATTGGCTGGAGCACCATTATAATATGCAATGAGCTTTATCACTCGTTGCGTATGATCAAACTTGTTAATAAATGAGACCCACAGTGTTTATGGAGCACATTCCACTATGCTCAAATATGGGACCAAGTAAATGACTCTTAGCATAGAGCCAGTTATGAATTGATGTAAATAAATTGTAAATTTTTGTGCAGTCCGCAGTTGGAGCACTCCACTGCAAATACACTGCAAATGTATAATGGGGCCACAGGTAGTCACAGCCACACTATGGGCCAAATATTATATTGTGAATGTTTAGAAAAAGAGAGAGCTTTCTCACACTTTTTAAACAACTCGGCCAATGTAATAGAGTCCGAGAACATGAAAACTCGCATGTTATTCAGGCTCAAGAAACCCTCACGATTTAAATTCTCATCCAGACATTTTCCCATTTTGAAGATACAACTCAACCAATGTAATAGTGTGAGAGTTTACTGCTAAACTCACATATTTTCTAAACACTCACCCTATTAAATGTGGCCCTATGTGTGTTAGAATTATATAATCACAAAAAAAGCAGCATCAGCTTCAGCAGTCTAAATAAATTCCAGGCACAAATGCTCCAAATCACCATACACCTCTATCTTTACCCATAGCTGGGGGCCGATCTGATGGCTTCAATGAGGTTTTATCCCAGAGCAGTCGGCCAGCATCATCTTTCATGGATATCTGTGCAGAGATGTCCATGAAAGATAACATTTTGCCTCGTTCTGATATCTGAATTAAGTGGGTAGTACATATATAGTACATATATAGTACATATATATGTATATGCTCCTTCCATTCATTACTATACCTGTCCAGATGGTGTCCTGATCAACCAAACACAGCTGGCATCATTGGGATAAGCTGAGGGATAATTGGCTGAGGTCAGGGTTCCATTCTTATCATTAAGCAAATTTGCACAAACACCTAAGAGGTAGAAAGTGATATAAATTAATGACTATAGATGTGGTAAAGTATAATGAGTTGTTATATTACTAGGGTGAGCTACATATGTGACAGATACAGCCACTCAGTGTAATGGGCCTCACTTTGTGTTAAGAAACAATCCCACTGAAATGAGCAAGTCTACACCTAGATAAACCATGTTGTGACACAAGAGGCACAAATGCATAGCATACAAATAATGACCAGGATATATTTATAATGGGCTGTAGAGTTGGGACTGGAAGCGTGAGACCCAACCGCCACCACCTGCAGAGCAACATGGCCTAGCTAAGGTGGACATTGCAAGTATTAGCTAAATTTTCCTCCTAACTATAACTGAGGCTATATGACATCTATACTTACTACACTGGTAGAGCCGGTTAATTTTAGAAACATCCAAGATACTCAATCCTTTTCTTTGACCGATGGTTATGGTAGGATCAGGCTTGGGTACAATGGAGGGTTGATTTGAAGTGTTAGAGAATGCATACCTGTCACACAGACAATAAACATGACAGTATCATGTAGAAATCATTACAGTCCAGAATTATAGAGACAGTTATAACATCAATGTGCACTAATTATATGCACGCACCATCATCTATCATGTAGTACCTCTGTGCATAGCAGCTTACCTGTCATAATGCATCACTGAGCTATAATCATACTCCAGACCCAGGTTATTAGTGTTTTTCTTTATAAAATTCACAGCATTACCTGCAACAAGAAATCTCCCATTACTACACATCACATGTGAATGGAAACATCACAAAACTGTGTGACAATCAGTATTTTTGTGCATTTGCCATGTGCGTAGTACCTGGTGAGATATACTGGTAATTGATGGTGACATAGTCATCACGGTCACTCCTCATATGCTCATGGTAAAATCCCAGGACATGACTTAGTTCATGTTCTACAGCTCCTCTGGACATACAACCAGCAACATCTAGTCCAACCATCTGTCCTCCACCTTGTCGTGCGATAAATGATGTACAGCTGGAGGCAGTGAGGAAGGTACAGTATGACAGTCTGTTCAATGGTTACAGTATACTTATATACACGGTGAAATAAACAGTCATCACTGGAAGGTAAATTCACACCCATTCCAGAAGAATTCTTATGGAGAATTAGCAGTAATCATGAAGAACAGAAAATTCTGCTTTTGTTACCAGAAGCCTCTAAGTTAGTGTTACTCTATAACTTAGACATAATGGAAGAACCTACCCATTTGATGAGACAATGTTGATATAATCCTTCTCTGCAGTCCGTGGTACAAACCTCACACACGTCAATGTCTCAAACTCCTGCATAGAAGTTTTGAACAACTTGACTTGATTGTCATCTTTAGAGAAAGGAAGTTGAGCATATATTATTATATTAGAACAATAGGTGACCATGACTTCTTTAGGATACCATCAGGAATATATAACTCACTATAAACAGAGGCCAAGGTGTACGGAACAAGGACAGTCCCATCTGCAGATTTAGGCCACAGGCAATTTTTACAGCTGATGGCGCTGCGTCCAGGTTTCATGAGCACATCTCCTTCATGCACATTTATGTTGGTATCTACATTAACCAGTTACATGGATAAGAAGCATTCATACATTAGTGTATCGTATGTAAGAGTTATGTAAAACTATTAATTCATTCCTATGTTGTAATAATAACAAAGAGATATTATACCCATCTTTCTTTCCTTCAAAGATGTGTTTCTTAACTCCTTGACACACCTACTTTGCCTCCTTCCTTAAGGGTCTATTCAATATGTTAATTATCGGGGTCCGGGCGAACCTTGAAAATTAACATACTAATTTGCGGTGAGCACTGGAGCAATTTATCATTACACTGGTGTGGAGACAGCTGATCCAAAAATCATCTGTCTCCCAAAATGTTTTCACTGCTCCTTCTGGAGTAGTAAAACTTAGCACTGCTGAGTCTAACTAAAGTTCATGCAGGCGCACAAATCCCCGGCATCCTGTGGAAGGAGCCGGCCAAGGGCGGAAAGATACTTACTGTCTAGTAGAGTAAAATAAATAAATTAATAAAAATAAAACAAACTCTCTCTGCCATTTTACAAAAGCTCAGCCTACTGACCCTTGGGACTGGTCATCTAGGGGGTAACTAGTACAGTGAGTAAGGATTAATGTAATGCATCCCCATTCACAATTACTGACTGCTAATAGTATGGATTACAGGACTAGCAGTTGGGTAACTACAAATGTTATTACTGGGCAATTCTTTGTCAGTTTTGGGGAAAAGGCAAAGAACAGAGTAACTCTATAACTATCCCTGGTCTTAATGCTACTTTCTATTATTAGTTTCCTTTGTGTTTAGCTGCCTACTCATGTACCAACATAGACTTTAAGGAGCCAACACAGTTCTAAACCTAACTGGTTTATACTGTTTATTTTTAGCATTAGTAGCATGTTTATACCTTTGTTGACTTCAATAATCTTGCTGAAGGTACCTTCCTGCACTCCGGCATCAGTGTCTTCTGTAAATAGAAATGTACATACAATATAATAACCATAAATACTACACTTACCTAGATAGTGCATTGAGCATATGTTGCAGTTCTTGGAGTACAATAAACAGCATCATACTAAATACATTCCTAACAGTTATCTTATCAATGATCTATCAGATACAACACATGTCCTTACTTATGACCAGATACATATGTTCTATGAATTATCTTATAATTCTTACCTAAATGGGAAGGTGCTGTCTCCTTCTCATTGTTCAGTGTCTCTGGATCTAAGAGAGAGAGAGAGAGAGAGAGATATGGAGAGATGGAGAGAGAGAGAGATGGAGAGAGAGAGAGAGAGATAGTTATAGATATAAATATATAGAGAGAGAGATTAGTAATTGTTTTGCTGACAGGTGTGAGACCAGCTTTATAGGTGACTTAGGGGTCTATGTACTAAGTGTTGGAGAGAGCAAAAACACCAACCAATCAGCTCCTGTCATTTCTCAAACACAGCTTATTGGTTGGTAATTTATCTCCATCCACTTAATCACTCTCCAAGACTTAGTACATAGACCCTATAGTGATACACTGAGTAGATTTTACTCACAGTCACCAGGGTCAGGTGTCACTTTATATTAATTTGTCCCCTGATTTCTATAACAGTTCACGGATTTACTGCATCTAATACGTGGTGGTTTGCATCAACCCTTACTAATATCACCATTAGAGCTCTTTAGCCTGACTCATTTTATTGTATTTTAGCCCTTACTACCATGCTGTTACCATGTTGGCTTCATGAAGTCTGCTGAAGTTATGTTCCGCCTACACTAGCGATGGATTTTCCCTGAATCTAGCCAGATGTCGGGTTGGAGGATCGGTGAAATTTAACATGTTGGATTTCACTGATTTGCTGATCACGATTAAAATATGACCGTTATTAGAACATTTTTGAAATTTAACATGTATAATTTCACTGATCTTCTGATGATAGCGGAACATCGATGGCCACCCATCGACATTTCTGATCTGATCGAAGGATCGAGAAATCTGTGTATTTGGCCCTTTACCTTCCTGTACTCTGCCCTCTGTATCTGCTATAAATACAAAGTGCATAGAATGTGATGACAATGGCTACTACATTTATCTGACGAGTGTCCTGAACATCATCATCTGACTCCACACTGCTGGGACATCTGCTTAGTATGTGCCACATGGAGCATGTGCAGAAGAGGTTCTTGCTTTGCTCTTATGAATGTATGAATGTAGAATGGGGGCCTCTGTGGGGGATAGTCAGAACTTCGAGACCACCCTGTCATGGCATATTTTGTTTGTGTCCTTGAAAAAGCCTTAATTGACTGAAATGATAGATAAAACTGAACTGATTTCACCATATAGTATATTAAAACTATTTTAATATGGATTGTGCCAATTCATAGTATTCTTACCTTTATGGACTGTATCCATCTCCTTGATCATGGCCAATGTATTTGGATCTGTCAAAGACAAGAAAAAATATAGTGATGGTGTAAAAATTAGTTGGAAGATGAGGAAGGAATTTATTTTAAATAATGACATGAGAGAAAAAAGTAGGTAGAATAAAAATAACGGAGAAATTGACTGAAAGAGAAAAATGAAGGATATTTAATGAGAATTTAAAATTTGCAGCTTACCAAAACCATTCATTTCATGCTGGGAAAGCTGAAAGATAAATCTGTTTTAGGTAATGCTCACACTGTGATTTGTTTTACTCACTGGTCTCTCTTAAAGCCCTCACCCCAAGTATTATAATTCTTGAGAAAGAAGTGAAGTTCCCAGCTCATGGCCACTGGACTCTTTATCATCTGCTACCACTATGCAGTCAGTCACTGTGCTCCTCAACCAGTAGTTACAATAAAAGAACATTAAGACATACATCAATGTGAGCTTCCTCCTGCATTCACTTTTTTATGATCATGGTGACTGACAGTAGGAAGGGAGAGAAACAAGAGAGGTAGGTTACTTGTCCTCCCTCCTCTCTATCTTCTCTTCTTCCACTGTCACTCAGCTCACTGCTTGCATAGTGAATAGAAGAAGTGAACAGTGATATATGTACAGTATCCTATAAATTATATTCCATTCACTGACTAAGGAACAGAGAGACTGTTTGTATTAATGTACTGGGGAGGGGGTGAGAACAGAAAGCCTTACATTTATACAGTTACCACATACAGTACTGTATGCCCTATAAAAAACACAAATTTCATACAGAAAAATTGAATATTAGAACCACACAGTCCTCTAAAACCCAGCATAAGGTACCGTTAATTATCTCACCTGAAAAGATGGGGCCAAAGGAAGACATGTCATTGTGTTCATAACACAGAGCAGAAGAAACAAGGAGAACATTTTATCCATCTTGTTCTAGTAGCCTCTGTATTGTATAGAGAATCTCTCTAGCTGTATGGTAACCTCAGTCTCTGGAGCATCTTATATACTGTTCTAGGAGAAAATCTAACCAACCACAATGACGTATTTCAGGAATGACCAGAAGAGATGCCTGCAGTCAGTGCATGGCTGTTATATGTATGTCATTATCTTCATGTGTGACCACATGGGGATTATCATAATAAGGTTCTGCAGATCATTTAGTGTCACAGTAAAGTATATATTCTCTACAATGTTATTAAAAATAAGTGTTTTTTACTGAAATGTTAAATGTCCCGTCAGCAGACTGCTCATCTGTGTAGGCCATAGAGTGTCTGTTTTCATCAGTTACTTCTAGATTTACTCCAGGACATTAAACCCTATACAATGAATGTGAGATTGACAATGGTAATCAGGATATTTATAAACTATGTACTGACTGTAGGACATCATCGTCATCCAACTACTGTCTGATGTATGAGTATAACCACTTTCCTTCATGGATCAATACAGGATAATTCTTATTTACCAAACCAAATGTTCTTTTATGCGTCAATATATTTATGAATTTAGCTACAGTACCCTAGGTACCTAGTTATATATTGATTTAGCCTAAAAGGTCTACAAAATTTTCATAATAACAACAAAAATTAATCAGCTGTTTCCATAGCACATAGCATGTATAATCTGTGGAAGGTGCTGGACACAGGGCCTTATTCTGACCCGCTCGCAAGCGCTGATGTCAGTGGGTGAGCTTCCGTCTCTAATAGAGCCGAAAGCTCACTGGGGCACTGGGACTCTGAATCAGACTCACAGTTTGAAAATAAAGATTAATTTTACATGGCATCCACTCTCACCAGACCTGTGGTATTTCTAAGTGGACTTAATTGTATATTTCAACTTTGCTGTGAAGTGTTGTGCTGTATTGTTTTTAAATGTCACCAAGTAGTTACATAGCTAGATTCCTTTATGTGCCCCCTGAAATAGCTACCATCACTTGTGGTCACCATAGCACTCAGACAATTGGAGGAACCTTGTTAAAAAATTTTGTCTCTCGCCTGCTAAAAACTTTGCATAACTTCCTTCCCAGGGCCGGATTTACTGCTGCCCATCCTAGGCGTCCGCTTATGGCCCAGCGGGACCCGTGGCTAAGATGTATAGAGTGACCGCGCTCCCCCCACCTCCACCCTGGCGGCCGCGCCTGGCACCACCTCCCCCCCAAAAGTAAAATAAGGTGGGCCCGTTACCGTGTCTGTAGTGCTGAGAGCTGCCAGTGCCACTCGCGTCATGACGTCAATGTGCATGACGCTGCGCGGCCATTTCCCTCTGACCCTCTTGCATCTGTCCGTGGTCTGACGCTGCGTGATGTGCCACGTGTTCCTCCGAGGAGCAGCTGCAGCAGGGAAGGAGGGAGGAAATGGAGCCGACCTACTGTACGCCGGGCCCGCGCACAGCACACAGGCACAGCTCTGCACCTCCACTGTTCCAGCAGCTTTTTGTGTTGGTGAGTGTGACATAAATGACAGGATGTATATATAATATATATATATATATATATATATATATATGTATGTATATGTGTGTGTGTGTGTGTATATATATATATATATATATATATATATATAAAATATATGTGTGTATATATGTTTATATGTGAGTGTATGTATATATATATATATGTGTGTGTGTATATGTTTATATGTGAGTGTATATATATATATATATATATATATATATTGTGATAGGATCACTGGTAAAGTGGCCTGTGGCTGGTACATTTGTCCCAGATTCCTGTCTTATGTGTTTTAAACCCCCAGGAGAAAGTCTGCAGTGTAGCAGGCTTTTGTCTCGGCTTTTTGAAAAGCCGGTTTGGGACCTGGGGGTTGTGGGTGAAAGGAGAGGGAGGGCTCCACCCACGGCCACTCCAGGTTTTGGGTCTTGCAGCCTAGTAACAGGCTTGTTAGGGTTTCCACCTGAGAGTGGCCAATATAAGCCTAGTTTGTTTAAGGCTGAGTGTCTCACCTGGGAGAGCAGGCAGGGAGTTTGCTCAGAGACACTTGAAAAACCCTATCTGTAAGTGCTGTGCTGTGCCTTTGTTGCTGGTGAGGGCATTAGGCCTGCCAGGTTCTTGTAGTGAGGGAACCACCTGTAAAGTTAGAGCCCTGCCAGGGCTAGGATTTATGTTTATGGTTTCTTTTTGTTGTTTCTGTGTTGCACAATAAAGACTGGCGCCGACCAGCTTGTACTCGAATCCAGACTGGCATACTGTTTCCCAGCTGCTGTGTGTGTAAGGAAGGAGTCCTCTACCCTAATTATTAGGGTAGAGGACCCCTAATCTGACTGTGTCACAATATGGTGGAGAATGCGGGCACCCACACACACTGAAGTTGCAGCGAGAGGAAAACTTTCCGTTTAAAAATTAAGACACCCAATTTGTGAGTGTGGAAATAACACTGTGTCCTTGGAGTCCCATAGAGGAGGCGTCAGCCAATGCTCAGAGAGGCAAAGTTCAGCTTCCAACCTACACCCCAGGTCAAAATGGAGGAAATTATTAAGGCCTTGCTCCAAGATACAGCAGCTCAGCAGGAAGCTACAGCAGCTCAGCAGGAGACTAACAAACTTCAGCAGGAATCCACCAGGGTGCAACTGTTGGCCTTGGAGACAGCCCAGAGGCAACAACAGGTCTCCATCGAGGAAAACAGCCAGGCCATAAAAGAGGTGGTACAGCACCTGGTCGCCCGACCCAGAGATGTTATTACTGGTCCTCCCACCCCCACTCACTCCGTACGAGCCAGTCACTTCCTCCAAAAGATGACTTCGGACGATGATGTGGAGGCCTATCTCACCGCATTTGAAAGAACGGCCGAAAGGGAGAGTTGGCCCAAGGAGCAGTGGGCAAGTCTGGTGGCACCTTTTTTGTCTGGGGAGCCACAAAAGGCCTATTTCGATTAGGGGATTAGGGGGAGAGGGATCCCTAATCTGACTGTGTCACAATATATATATATAATGTGTGTGTATATGTTTATATGTGAGTGTGTATATATATTAGGGGTGTGCACCGGCCACTTTTCGTGTTTTGTGTTTTGGTTTTGGATCTGGATCTTTCTTCGTGTTTTGGATCTGGATTGGTTTTGCCAAAACCACCCTTGCGTGTTTTGGGTTATGGGTTTTGTGTTTTGGATCTGTATTTTTTTGAAAAAAAGCATAAAAACAGCTAAAATCACAGAATTTGTAGGTTTTTCTGCTCCTATGCTATTATTAACCTCAATAACCTTAATTTCCACTCATTTCCAGTCTATTCTGAATACCTCACACCTCACAATAGTGTTTTTATGTCCAAAAGGTTGCACCGAGGTAGCTGGATGACTATGCTAAGCGACACAAGTGGGCGGCACAAACACGTGACCCATCTAGGCGTGAAACTGCAGTGGCAGACATGATGGCATTGAAAAACTAGGCCCCAAACTGTACATAATGCAAAGAAAAAAAAGAGGTGCAAGATGGAATTGTCCTTGGGCCCTCCCACCCACCCTTATGTTGTATAAACAGGACATGCACACTTTAACAAACCAATCATTTCAGCGCCAGGGTCTGCCACACAACTGTGGCTGAAATGATTGGTTCGTTTGGGCCCCCACAAAACAAGCTGGCAATTTATCTGTCCCTGCACAAACTGGCTCTACGGAGGCAAGATGTCATCCTCATCCTCCTCATCCACCGATTCCTCACCCTCTTCAGTGTGTACATCCTCATCCTCACAGAGTATTAATTCGTCCCTGCTGGAACCACAGGTCCCTCTGTACGTTCTGGAGGCTGGTCTCCCTGGAAGAGTTGATAATTCATTTTATGAACATCATCTTCTCCACATTTTGTGGAAGCAACCTCCTACGCCTTTCGCTGACAAGGTTCCCGGCTGCACTAAACACTCTTTCGGAGTACACACTGGAGGGGGGGCAACTCAGGTAAAATAGAGCCAGTTTGTACAGGGACCTCCAAATTGCTTCTTTTTCCTGCCAGTACAGGTACAGACTGTCTGACATGCCTACTTGGATGCTGTCACCGATGTAATCCTTTAACAGACAGACGCACGCTTGTCGCTGCTGCTTTGAGGATTCAAGTGCGGCTACAGCCCACACAATTCACAAAGACAGAAAAAAAAAAAGAATATTTTTATTGTTTGTGGAGCACACTTTGAGGGTTACACCACCCTTTAACAGACAGACGCACGCTTGTCGCTGCTGCTTTGAGGATGCAAGTGCGGCTACAGCCCACACAATTCACAAAGACAGAAAAAAGAAGAAGAATATTTTAATTGTTTGTGTAGAACACTTTGAGGTGTCACCACCCTTTAACATACAGACGCACGCTTGTCGCTGCTGCTTTAAGGATGCAGGTGCGGCTACAGCCCACACATTTCACAAAGACCGAAAAAAAAAGAACAATATTTTAATTGTTTGTGTAGAACACTTTGAGGTGTCACCACCCTTTAACAGACAGACGCACGCTTGTCGCTGCTGCTTTAAGGATGCAGGTGCGGCTACAGCCCACACAATTCACATAGACAGAAAAAAGAAGAAGAATATTTTAATTGTTTGTGTAGCACACTTCGAGGGTGTCACCACCCTTTAACAGAAAGACGCACGCTTGTCGCTGCTGCTTTGAGGATGCAGGTGGAATCTAGATGGGATTTGGAACTGAGGACACACTACCTCCATCAATTGTCTAAATCCCACTGCACTAATGTCGGATACCGGATGCACGTCTAACACCAACATAGCAGTCAAGGCCTCAGATATACGTTTTGCTTCAGGATGACTGCTGTCGTACTTCATCCTCATCGCTAGGGACTGTTGGAGGGTCAATTGTTTAGTAAAAGTAGTGATGTTCCTACTTCCTCTCTGGGATGATGAACAACTCCCAGCAGCAGCAACAGCACTAGGAGGAAGTGGTTCTTGATCTTTCCCTATTTTATTTTTATCGGAGAAAGTTTGGTCCTCCATTTATGTTATATTGATATATATACGTGCGGCTAAAGCGCACACAAACACAGAAAATATTTTTTTATTTTTGCTGGAGAGTAGTGCACTTTGTGGGTTACACCACCCTTTAAGAAATGAGCCAGCCGGCTCTTTACTTATAGGACACAGGCGCACGCTTGGCGCTGCTCCTTTGTTGATGCACGTGCAGCCACAATGCACACAATTCACAAACACAGAAAATAATTTTTTTTTTGGTTTGGACTGGAGTGTACTTTCGGGGGTTACAGCACCCTTAACGGTCAAGCCAGCCGGCCCTTTACTTATGACACAGGCGCACGCTTGGCACTACTTTGTTGATGCACGTGCGGCTACTGCGCACTCAATTCACAAACACAGAAAATAATTTTTTTTTTGGTTTGGACTGGAGTGTACTCTCGGGGGTTACAGCACCCTTAACGGTCAAGCCAGCCGGCCCTTTACTTATGACACAGGCGCACGCTTGGCACTACTTTGTTGATGCACGTGCGGCTACTGCGCACACAATTCACAAACACAGAAAATAATTTTTTTTTGGTTTGGACTGGAGTGTACTTTCGGGGGTTACAGCACCCTTTACCGGTCAAGCCAGCCGGCCCTTTACTTATGACACAGGCGCACGCTTGGCACTACTTTGTTGATGCACGTGCGGCTACTGCGCACACAATTCACAAACACAGAAAATAATTTTTTTTTTGGTTTGGACTGGAGTGTACTCTCGGGGGTTACAGCACCCTTAACAGTCAAGCCAGCCGGCCCTTTACTTATGACACAGGCGCACGCTTGGCACTACTTTGTTGATGCACGTGCGGCTACTGCGCACACAATTCACAAACACAGAAAATAATTTTTTTTTTGGTTTGGACTGGAGTGTACTCTCGGGGGTTACAGCACCCTTAACGGTCAAGCCAGCCGGCCCTTTACTTATGACACAGGCGCACGCTTGGCACTACTTTGTTGATGCACGTGCGGCTACTGCGCACACAAATCACAAACACAGAAAAAATATTTTGTTATTTGGTTTGGAGTGTACTTTGGGGGTTATAGCACCCTTTAACGGTCAAGCCAGCTGGCCCTTTACTTATGACACAGGCGCACGCTTGGCACTACTTTGTTGATGCACGTGCGGCTACTGCGCACACAATTCACAAACACAGAAAATATTTTTTTTTTGGGTTTGGACTGGAGTGTACTCTCGGGGGTTACAGCACCCTTAACGGTCAAGCCAGCCGCCCCTTTACTTATGACACAGGCGCACGCTTGGCACTACTTTGTTGATGCACGTGCGGCTACTGCGCACACAATTCACAAACACAGAAAATAATTTTTTTTTGGTTTGGACTGGAGTGTACTTTCGGGGGTTACAGCACCCTTTAACGTTCAAGCCAGCCGGCCCTTTACTTATGACACAGGCGCACGCTTGGCACTACTTTGTTGATGCACGTGCGGCTACTGCGCACACAATTCACAAACACAGAAAATAATTTTTTTTTTGGTTTGGACTGGAGTGTACTTTCGGGGGTTACAGCACCCTTAACGGTCAAGCCAGCCGGCCCTTTACTTATGACACAGGCGCACGCTTGGCACTACTTTGTTGATGCACGTGCGGCTACTGCGCACACAATTCACAAACACAGAAAATAATTTTTTTTTTGGTTTGGACTGGAGTGTACTTTCAGAGGTTACAGCACCCTTAACGGTCAAGCCAGCCGGCCCTTTACTTATGACACAGGCGCACGCTTGGCACTACTTTGTTGATGCACGTGCGGCTACTGCGCACACAATTCACAAACACAGAAAATAATATTTTTTTTGGTTTGGACTGGAGTGTACTTTCGGGGGTTACAGCACCCTTAACAGTCAAGCCAGCCGGCCCTTTACTTATGACACAGGCGCACGCTTGGCACTACTTTGTTGATGCACGTGCGGCTACTGCGCACACAATTCACAAACACAGAAAATAATTTTTTTTTTGGTTTGGACTGGAGTGTACTTTCGGGGGTTACAGCACCCTTAACGGTCAAGCCAGCCGGCCCTTTACTTATGACACAGGCGCACGCTTGGCACTACTTTGTTGATGCACGTGCGGCTACTGCGCACACAATTCACAAACACAGAAAATAATTTTTTTTTGGTTTGGACTGGAGTGTACTTTCGGGGGTTACAGCACCCTTAACGGTCAAGCCAGCTGGCCCTTTACTTATGACACAGGCGCACGCTTGGCACTACTTTGTTGATGCACGTGCGGCTACTGCGCACACAATTCACAAACACAGAAAATAATTTTTTTTTGGTTTGGACTGGAGTGTACTTTCGGGGGTTACAGCACCCTTTAACTGTCAAGCCAGCCGGCCCTTTACTTATGACACAGGCGCACACTTGGCACTACTTTGTTGATGCACGTGCGGCTACTGCGCACACAATTCACAAACACAGAAAAAATATTTTGTTATTTGGTTTGGAGTGTACTTTGGGGGTTACAGCACCCTTTAACGGTCAAGCCAGCCGGCCCTTTACTTATGACACAGGCGCACGCTTGGCACTACTTTGTTGATGCACGTGCGGCTACTGCGCACACAATTCACAAACACAGAAAATAATTTTTTTTTGGTTTGGACTGGAGTGTACTCTCGGGGGTTACAGCACCCTTAACGGTCAAGCCAGCCGGCCCTTTACTTATGACACAGGCGCACGCTTGGCACTACTTTGTTGATGCACGTGCGGTACTGCGCACACAATTCACAAACACAGAAAATAATTTTTTTTTGGTTTGGACTGGAGTGTACTTTCGGGGGTTACAGCACCCTTTAACGGTCAAGCCAGCCGGCCCTTTACTTATGACACAGGCGCACGCTTGGCACTACTTTGTTGATGCACGTGCGGCTACTGCGCACACAATTCACAAACACAGAAAATAATTTTTTTTTTGGTTTGGACTGGAGTGTACTTTCGGGGGTTACAGCACCCTTAACGGTCAAGCCAGCCGGCCCTTTACTTATGACACAGGCGCACGCTTGGCACTACTTTGTTGATGCACGTGCGGCTACTGCGCACACAATTCACAAACACAGAAAATAATTTTTTTTTTGGTTTGGACTGGAGTGTACTTTCGGGGGTTACAGCACCCTTAAAGGTCAAGCCAGCCGGCCCTTTACTTATGACACAGGCGCATGCTTGGCACTACTTTGTTGATGCACGTGCGGCTACTGCGCACACAATTCACAAACACAGAAAATAATATTTTTTTTGGTTTGGACTGGAGTGTACTTTCGGGGGTTACAGCACCCTTAACGGTCAAGCCAGCCGGCCCTTTACTTATGACACAGGCACACGCTTGGCACTACTTTGTTGATGCACGTGCGGCTACTGCGCACACAATTCACAAACACAGAAAATAATATTTTTTTTGGTTTGGACTGGAGTGTACTTTCGGGGGTTACAGCACCCTTAACAGTCAAGCCAGCCGGCCCTTTACTTATGACACAGGCGCACGCTTGGCACTACTTTGTTGATGCACGTGCGGCTACTGCGCACACAATTCACAAACACAGAAAATAATTTTTTTTTTGGTTTGGACTGGAGTGTACTTTCAGGGGTTACAGCACCCTTAACGGTCAAGCCAGCCGGCCCTTTACTTATGACACAGGCGCACGCTTGGCACTACTTTGTTGATGCACGTGCGGCTACTGCGCACACAATTCACAAACACAGAAAATATATTATTTTTTTAGCACTTGGGGGGAGCACCCCTGATGGACAGAACACCCCCTGGACAACACTACAGCACTCCTTTAGGACTGGGACACTGCACAGGACTTTGGAGTGGACACAGCCCCTATGGAGAACTGACTGCACAACACAGTCCAGCCAGCCCCTATGGACTTTGAAGTAGTGGACACAGCCCCTATTAACAACAGCAGCACAGCACAACACAGCCAGCCCCTATGGACTTTGAAGTAGTGGACAACAGCAGCACTACACTACACTACACTACACAGCCCTAACTCCCACCCTCCCTCTTCACTGTCCACAGCCGAGTGAGAAAATGGCGCCGACGCGGGTACCTTATATAGGATCCAAAACCCGCGAGACTCGGAAGGCGGGATGATGACGTTTTGCCTCGATTTCAGATCCGAGTCAGGCGGGAAAAGTCGAGCCTGACTCGGATCAGACTCGGATCGGGGCGGCTCGGGGGGGTTCGGATTTCAGAAATCCGAACCCGCGCACCCCTAATATATATATATATATATATATAATGTGTGTGTGTATATACCCCCAGCTGCGGTAAATATATAAAATAAAAATCCCTGAAGTGCTGTAAATTACTTGCCTATCATTAGGGGTACTTCACATGGGATTGTCCATGTTATGGCAAAGGCACTTGGGTGGATGTACTTGGACTTATACAAGTGCCAAAACATTTGCTTTAAGTGTGTGTGTGTATATATATATTTATATATATACACACACTACTTTGATATAGATGCAGGAGGGATTTGTGGGTTGAGGGGGGCCCCAGAAATATCAGTGTAAGGGGACCAAAATTTTCTGTTGCAGGCCAGGCCGGCTCTATCATTAGGCAGGGTATAGAGCGCTGGAGAGTCACATGTTACTGCTGTCTAACCGCTCTCCCTGCGCTATCAGGAGGCACTGCTCCATGATGCGATGTGACGTCATCACGTCACACCGCAATTTACACTGACCAAGGAAGAGGAACAGCCACTCGAGGAGCCATGAAGGTCAGCGGCGCTAGTACAAATGTCCCCGTCAGGTAAGTTTTGCGGGGGGGGGGTGAAAGGTGCTATGAGGGAATGGGAAGGAGTCGAGCTGCGAGGGGAGGGGATCAGTGTTGAGAAAGAGAAAGGAAGGGGGGTCTCTGCTAAAGTGGTCTATGCTTTGAGGGCAGAGGAGTCTGTGTTGTCAGTGGAGGTGGTATCTTTGGGAAGGGGGGGGTCTGTTCTGAGAGGTGAGGGGGGTTATGTGCTGAGAGGTGAGGGGGTTCTGTGCTGAGAGGTGAGGGGGGGTCTGTGCTGAGAGGTGAGGGAGGTCTGCACTGAGAGGAGGGAGGGGTCTGTGCTAAGAGGGGCCCTAAAACCGGTATCTTGCCTAGGGCCCCATGAGGTCTAAATCCGGCTCTGTTCCTTCCTGCCTGGTTATATCGATCATCCCAGGAACCATTTAAATGTTAGGGGTTAATTCTGGGCCAAGTGCAGTATGTCCAACTGCAAATGTATGCACTTTGCTATGTGCAAAGGATTCCTCTTATGCTGCAAAGACTGTAAGGAAATTACAACCCTAAGGGGTCCTACTATACAGGGGGAGGTGAGCTGACATTCCACCAATAAGCAGGCACTTATCCCAGAAACTGTATTTTCAGGAGCTATGCTAGAAGTTGCAACATTTATTCCTGTGGTGCAATAATCACCCATCAGATGCGGTGTTATTTTAAACATAACAATGATTTGGGGTATGGCATCACCAACAATGAAGTTGGAAGCTTAAACCACAGCAGAGAATTTCTGAGCTTAGATGGGTGAAGAATGGGACAAGCAATAACTCAGCGACCCTCGTACGGGTTCTACTTCAGGCTCTGGGACCAAATGCTACAGAAATCCAATGAACTTACAGTATGCAGTAATGTAAATATAGAAAGTGTCGGTGCATATATACCTACTACATACTGCAGCGCTAGCCACATTGACTTAATACCTGAGATAGTTTACAGCTGGTTTTCCGAGATTACCACATATATTGATACCCACTTGCTTGTGTAGACTAGCCCCATAGCATATTAAATGTTAAACCTCTATGGCTCAATTTGTTGTCATCCACATGTCCTAATATACCAGTTTCTTGACATTGGCTAAAAGTAGTAGAAGCTCTCATACCAAGTATTCCATAAAGTTAATGACACCAACGTCTCAATTGCTGTAAATTGAGCAAGAAGCAAAACTGGAGGGGATTAACTTGGAACATCTGGGAATTTAGTCTAGTGCACCTGAGCCTGGGCATGTGCAGTGCAACTGCTCCCAAAGCAGACAACCATAACTGGGCATCCACAATGCACCATTTATGGTAGTTAACTGCTCTTAGGCTCTTCAGTTGTCCCTGGAAGAACTATGCCTCTTTGATGAAATAGAAGCAGAAGATATGACTTTCCAGACTAAGGTAATAGTGGGTGTGTCTGGGAGATCAGAAGTTGAAGGGCCAATATTAACATGGTCATGGTCTTTATAAATTGAGGACATGACCATGTACAGTGGGAAGTATGCTTTTGGGAATACCGCCCAAAGAAGAAATTATTGGGTACAATTAGGCTGAGGTTTATTTATCAACCCACTTTGTCAATTTGGTTATTCAGATTTAAGACACAACCATTGTCAAGCTGGCACTCCACCTGAATACCGGACATCTATCAAAGGTAGTTAACAAAGCCAGTGCTCACCACTCTGTTTGACCTTCAACTACACCCATCCTGTTTTATAGCAGCATTGGGATGCTTTTGTAAATTTGTGGTCATGGGAACGCTCATGTCACAAGGGAAGGATTTTAGTCTCCGGTTCTTTCTGTCTCTAGCACTTATGCAACTCTTTTATGGTTGCAATTAATTACTTCTGGTTTTGAATTTGTTCTGCATTGATTCTCCTATTTGTGTCCTGATTTTAATGTATGATTGTCAGCTTATCTTTCTAAATTCTAAATCTGGCTTGAACTGAATTATCTCCTGTTTCAGAACTGTTGTCTTACTGTCAACTTATGTACCAGACACTGGATTGCCTGTTCCCTCTTCTACATACTGATTCATTACTCCGAATCCAGAAGCTACCTGCTTGTTTCACCAAGAGACAGTGACCTTTGGATAACCCAGAAGAAACACCCAAATCTCCTTGCAGGAGTCCTTGGCAAAAGAGTCCACAGTCTCTACTCTGCCAATGCTAACCTCAGCTTGCATTAAGGAATCAGCTACTGTACCTTAGGCGTGTTCCATAATAGCATCAATGATGGAATAGTAACCACAACTCATGAACTATCATTGTTGAGTATGCCACTCTCTGACATAAGTTCAAGAGGGCCCAATTAACTAATTAATTAATCACAAGCTACCCCCCACAATGCAGCTACTGTAACCAACTAGAGGGTTTCCTTTATGAGACTGATTCATGTGGTAGGATGGACTGCTGTAATGGGTCAATGAATGCAGTCTCTGATTGAGCTCTGGATGGCACCCAAACAATTAGTAGTTTGTAAGAGGTATCAAGAATACGTGGTAGCCTTAGTCCATGATGACAGTAGCTGTCCACTTAGGGATCCAAAGACTATTGCATGACTGCAACATGTTCATTCTGGCCAGGAGTCATGTAAACTGGAATCCAACCCCTGAAAGGACATTACTACCAACACTCATATTTAGTGCAATACATGGAAGTACAAGCATAGTGACCCAGAAACTGGTTCAGAGATGTATAGAAACGCAATGGTTAATGCAGTGCCTCCAAGCTGCAGCATGATTGACGTGCTGCGGCCATTTTTTGGCAGGCCAGGATATCACCGGCCTACATTGATTTTGGGGTTTGTCTCAGTCTATGACTGTGATCCCGTAAAGATGGCTCTGGAATCTCAGTCCTGGTAGCCATGCTGTATGACCATAGGGTTACCCAGAAGTCTGATCACGACTAATCTGCAATCGATGCGGCGTCTTTGTATGCAGTCGCTTAGATTTGCAAAGCTGCAGGTGGGCGACTCATACAAATCCAAGTGGCTGAGACATTTGCATATTATCTCACAGTCATTGTGTAAAAATGCGCAATAATGGTGGCTTTAGTGTACATCTCTGAATCATGCCATAGGATGATTCTCTATAGGGGGAGTATTTATCAAAGCTTGGAGAGAGATAAAATTGTGAGTGATAAAGTACCAACCAATCAGCTCCTAACGGTTATTTTTCAAACACAGACTGTAAAGTTAGAAGCCGATTGTTTGGTACTTTATCTCTCACAATTTTATCTCTCTCCGAGCTTTGATAAATACCCACCCCGTCCACTAGTAGCTGTGTCTCTGCCTGTTTTCTCTTAATATAGTGGTGCTTGGATTAAAGTAATAATAGTGAATATTAGGTGTTTAATGACATCACAGTGAATATTAGGGGGGACATTTACTAAAGTGAGAGTTTTTAGAAATGGAGATGTTGCCCATAGCAACCAATCAGATTCTAGCTATTATCTTCTAGAAGGTGCTAGTTAAATGTTAAGTAGAATCTGATTGGTTGCTGTGGGCAACATCTCCAATTCTAAAAACTCCCACTATAGTAAATACATGCCTATGTGTTTAATTACTGTGTAAATACGATTAGTCATTTGTATCTTATGGTCACTATTTCTTAATATTTTCTTCTTTTTTTTCATTTGCCTTAATGGTATTTATCATTCAGATAGACAATTTTATTATGAATTCTGAAGCTTATCCTTTTAGAACTGATTTTTGTTTGGCAAAATAAAAGTCTATAAAATGTCAACTGTGGTAAAACATTTGGCGTTTCTTTATGAATATGTACTGAGATTTAATAATGGAGTATCTTATACTGTATGCAGACATTGTGTTATAAGTCACATACAGTGTTACTATTACCTATTACACATTTAAACAAAACCATTTATACAACTGAGTGCAAGAGACATGCATATCTACATTGTGGTGTATATTATTTTAGATATAGCAAATTAACAATACATTATAAGCAATGCTTATCATGCTTCATTTTACTCTGCTGGAAAATGTTAGCAACATAACTGAGTAACCTGAAATGTATAATTACTATTCTTATTCCACCTGTTATCGTTAGATGAAGATGATGTGCTGAGATTGTAATAACACTTTGCTAATTGGTTTGGAACCATTTACACATTTGTTATGCTTGGTAAATGAATGACAATTTGTGAACCTTTAAAATCAATTATTAAAAAAAAGCATGTTAATAAAATATACATATATATACTGGTAACAAAGTATAAGCACTTATTTATTCTAAAATGGTGGTAGCTGTAAAGGAAAAAATATTTAGTAATATTTAAAGTTCTTTGAGATATTGTGGGGGACTGGCTCTGGGGAAAAAAGCCTGCAACAACTATGGAGACCTCCTGAGTCCCCTTACGGACTCCGACAGGTAGGGACATACTGTATAGGTAAAGGTAGTTATCTGCAGCCCCCTCACCAGACCTTTAAATTGAATACTGGTCACTCATGGCAAGTCCATCAGCCGCAGCCAGTCCCCCATAATACTGTATTTCAAAAGAGCTTTAAACACCATTTTAGAAATAAGCACTCATACGTTGTTACCATTATTATTACCTATATTATATTGAGCTGCTCTATATATACAATACTAGCACGATTGCAATTTATTTACTATACATATGTCTATGTCTATGTTATTACAAATATGTTAGTCATCTTCATGTAATAATAAATATAGTAACAAAAATACTATTTAGACAGATATAATGTTACCCATTTATGGGCCTGATATCGAGCCGCACGCAATGTTTGCGCAGTTGAGCGGTTATCGGTGGTCTGCACATGCGTCCATTTTTATTACCAGCGTTGCTCGCAATGAGGATTTATTCGAAGTGATTGAAAGGACGGGGTGTGTCTCTGTCTGTGACTGCGTTTCCCATAAGCAGTAATAATGGCTTTGGCTTCTCATGTATTATGTTGTTTGTGTGTGTGTTTTTCTTGTATATTTTACTATGTGCACTACAAGACGTAGCAAGTACCAGATCATTATAGATGTGCCAGATAATAAAGCAGTTTATGATGTCCAGGTCTTGATGGAACTGATAATGTAACATATTTTGTTTTCCACACTTTTTTTAGACAAATTTTGATATCAACACTAATTTTTGTGGTTGATGTAAAGAATCTCAGTTTTGAGTCAGTGAAAAGACACAGACTAAGCCCAACGTCCTCCAACATTTGGCAGGTTCACAAAGAGCAACGTCTCCAGATGCTTAGCATATCCCCTAGCAGAAACAAGACCAATTTGAACAGGAGCCAAAATCCCTAGTCAGCCTGTCCCCAGTGTAGAACACAGTTAAGATAGCAGGGCACCCACTTTTATATCTGGTCCTGTAATTGCGGTGGTTTGGCCTTGATGAAGCTGAAGTTAGATAGCAATTCCCCATTGAATTGGGTACATACAAAATGGAGGGGGGCTACTGAACCTCCTCCAATTCTTTTCATTACTGCAGGCACTCTGCATAGTTCAATTCCATATGGACTATATGAGCAGGAAAGAAAACAAAGGACAACAACTTGTCAGGCCATAATGGATGATCCATTTAAACCCATGTCAAATCCCTGAATTAATCCCGGATTGTCTAATTTGGCAAAAGTACTTCTACTGATGACCATTGGATGTTGCAATTTTGTATAGTGACAGCTCAAGCAGCTATTCCCTTATGCATATATTCAGAGGGGTAACCATGGGTAACACTGAGCTCTAGATAAACCCCCATTGATTAGTCAACAAGTACATAGAATAGAAAATCAGCCTGCAAAGTCAGTTCACTATGATATTGCATCAGGTCAAACATCTCCCCCTTTAACTAAAACATACAGGATCGAATCTGACCACAGGTATCATGACAAAGTAATGGCTAGGATACTGGAATCAATCATTTTTATATTAATTCAGATCCAAGAATAATAAAGTGAATATTATAATTCCATGGAGGGAATATAAAGCTATGTATAGACCCATCAAACTTCATAAAAGAGAGCGACTACTCTAAATACATATTAAAGATATGAAGAATAACATGAAATGTTATCCAAGACCTTATACTCAAATAGGCAAGAAAATATTTTATATATAAGCTTTTCTGTCTATGTTTTGTGCAGTGGGAGCCCCTCTGTCACCAAACAGCTCTGACTGCAGTGATACAACAGCCCGGAAAGACCAGCCTAAAGCTGGCCACACACTAGACCAACTTGCATCCAACCATCCAACTTGTTGATTGGTTGGAATGAAAATCTGGTAACGTATGGGAGTAAATGATGATCAGCAATTTGCTTCTAAATGCCAGAAAACAGATGAAAATGGTCGTTCAGACAAGTTTGTTAAATGTTTGAGCTAAACAATTTGTTTAAACAGCAGTTTTTGTCCATTTTCCGGCATTTGGGAGCAAATTGCTGATGGTCATTTGCTTTCATTCCTTACCAGATTTTCATTCCAACCAATCAACAAGTTGGATGGTTGGATGAAAGTTGGTCTAGTGTGTGGCCAGCTTAAGAAGAGCCTGAGGGGGACCAGTGTGTCAGGAATGGGGTAAGTACAGTAATATAGCAGGGAGGGAATGTGTTGGGCAATGAGGGTACATTATGGGGAGGGGACAGACTGAAGTGACCTAGCATTTTCAGGATCCAATTTAACAGTGGAATTATATTACATTTTACATTTATTAATGTTATTATTCAGTTTTTAAGCTCTTAGTGAGTCAAATGGGGTCCAAACGTATTATATTGTATTAAAGACTTACAGTAGATGGATTTTCATTCAGCATAAGAAAAGCAAAGTAGAGGTAGAATTGCAAAGTTAGAAACTGAAAGCCTAGATACCATGGCCAAGCATACAAAAAGCTCTAATAATAACTAATGTTGCAAACTGACGTCTTTCAGAAGGCATCTGAATGCTATAAGGTGTAACAACGTTGAGAAACTAACACAATTACTGCACCAATGGTTTTATAATAATGTAGATAAAGCAGTCACCAGTCTCCAGGTATTGAGTCCAGTATAGTAAAAAAGAACAAATAAATAGAACATATGAAGGGATGTAGTTCTGACCCTAGTGCATACAATGTCGCAATACCGACACAGAAGTCCAAACAAAGGTCAGAAGCCCAGCTCAACTATCCCAGTTGCCAAGATCTCGAATGTAAGTTTTAGGGTTAGGATTATGGTTAGGTTTATGGTAAGGTTTTACAGTTAGGCACTAGAGGGAGGGTTAGGGTTAGGTTATGGAAGGGAATGGTTAGGGTTAGATTACAGGGGAAGAGAGATAGGGTTAGGTTGCAGGAAAGTTAGGATGGATAACTTACCTGCAGCCATCGGCATTTCAACTGTTGAGATTCTGGTGTCGGTATTGCAACCTCCAGCATTCTGTTCTCCAGGATTATGTACCCAACCCCATATGATCTACTTAATATTTCAAATGAGTATTGTGCCTTTTGCATTATCATTTACAACATGACTTTGCCACTCAGGATGTACATACTGTCTACACTCTCATCACTCAGCATCTCTGCTCCTGTAACCTCTATACTTGAAGTCTGCCAGGTGGTCTTTTTTACTGACATCTCTTCTTATGAAGTCTCGCTGACAATTAGGCAACTTAAATCTTCTGCAGCACCAAGAAAGCTTCAATACTCATGATTATTTAAAAAAAAACACTGATCTATTGCCAAATGTGCTACAGGCACCTTACAAATGACTACTTCAGGGTAACATTCTTCAAATTAACTAAATTGTTCAAACTCACAAGCTGGGAAATAACACATTTTCATTCAAGTTATTGAGCAATTGCATTACTGTATGTCATCATAAAGTTGTTTTCCAAGGTTCTGGCATGCATGATAAAGTGATTACAGCTTTTATCTACATTGATAAGGTAGGCTTTATAATGTCTAAATGAGATAATAGCTGGACCATAACCCTTCCACAACATCTGTCACCAGCTACCAATGAATCCAATTCAGACTTCTAACTATACGAGGCTGGTCAGTCATTTCTCCAACCTTTTTCTTCTTTGTCATTCTACCTTTAGCTTCTATTATTAGAGCCATGCTAAACATTTTGAGTATCAAAACAGGGCCCACAAGCACAAAATTCCTCTACGTGCATATGACCTTCTTCTGACTATATCTTGACCTGTCAAATAAAATAAATATTATCTAGTTTTATGCCTTATGTGGGCGGATATAGGGGCTGCTCAGCAAAATATAGTGTACCTTTCTGTCTCTTTGTGACACCACTTAAGGACGATCACTAAATCTCATCCCATGGTCTCCTACTCTTGTTACATCTGAGTAATATTCCAGGATTTATCCATGCTCTCAGTGCCACCTAGGATTATCACCCAGTAGAATAACCAATATTTCCCTCCAGGTATTAACTCTGTACTCCCTCCTTCCCTCTTTCTGTTCATGGAGTTCAGATCTTTTGCTCACCCCATTAATTCTGTTTCCTTTAATCTACTGGCCTGTTTTGTCTTTGACATCTGTCAAGTTCACTTCATCTTCCTTCTGTTGATTTCCCCCATTGCTAGACACCTAAGTATCGATTATATTAGACACAAGGGGATGAGTTGCCCTTTGAAACTCCAGCAATGGACCTTCTCTCACTCCCACTGTGGGGTGATTTTGCCCCAGACTTTAAGATTTTTGTAAGTAGCCCTAGGGGCAAAGTTCAGAGCTACTGTAATTCTGACACATGGCTGAACTTACTTGCATTGTCTCGATTGACAATTCTATTTGAAATGACCCACTCAGATCTCTGCCAAAAAGGTGCATTAGGATGAAACTTTAGTCTTAATTACAGTGTTTTATTTTCTAAAACTCAAATTTATTAGGCATATTCTGTAGCGCTTTGGACATTCACATCAGTTCCTGCCCAGTGGAACTTACAATCTATATTCCCTACCACATGTATACACACTTAAACACTAGGGTTATGTTTTTGTTGGGAGCCAATTAACCTACCTGTATATTTTTGAAGTTTGGTAGGAAAACAGAGTACATAGAGGAAAGCTAGGAAAGCACAGAGGGAATATACATATTCCACACAGTTATTGTCATAGTGGGAATTGTGCTGTTAAAAGTTCTTACTGATCATTAGGTATCCAGAACATGTTCTTATTCTGTCTCCATCTTTACTGATAAGGTGAAGCAATCACATTTTCAAAGATGGCTGCCTTCTGTACTTCCATACATGTGCAGCACCCTGTTGTTGTGTGTTTTAGTGCTACAGTAGGACACAGATGTGTTCCACTTACAGTAGCTCTGTGAGACCTTGTTACATACTGGGAGATACCCGCATGCACATCATACTGCTAAAGCTTATTTAAGCACCACTACAAACATACAGTCACTGTCAGAAAACGAACTGGAACATAACCGGAAATTAGCGGTTGAACGCAGGTGTCTCTTCCTGTGCGTAGTGATAACAGAGGGGCAATTACCTAATTTGGAGGGGTATAAATATCTGGAAATTCTCTTTGCATGTCATCCAAGCTTGAGGAAGGAGTACCAGCTCTGAATTGTGTAAGTGATGTGGCGTCAACCTGAGCATGCAGAGCTGAGTTGCAGTTGGAGGGTGCCGTGAATGACTTGCCGAAGATAGAGCAAGGAAGTCCATAAAACTGGGGTCAATCCAATGAATATATCAGCCGTGTAACAGTGTAACAAAGTGGTGAAGCAATTATCTGCATCAGGTCTGCAATCCATTCATGGCACCCTCCAGCTGCGACTCAGCTCTGCATGCTCAGATTGATGCCGCATCACTTACCTGGAGAGGGAAATACTGCTGCCGGGAGGCAGACAACCACAGCGGGCAGCCAGCGAGCAGAAGCCGAGACTCCGCCACGCTGCTGGCATGGACCAGCTGACAGTTTCAAATCCTAAATACGGTTTGTGACATACTTTCTAAACATTGCACCATTTGCCCTATATTGGAGCCTCTACCCATGGGTTTTCTCCCCGCCAGGTACATACCAGCAGTTGCCATGTAACAGTGACTTGTGACTTGACGACATATTTTGAACATCACTCATTATCATATCTCCTGGAGTGAGACATTTTCTAATTTGAGCAGCAATTGCTACTTCTCCATCATCTCTCTCCATCTGTACCAACGTGGATTTGTAACATATAATACCCATGCCTTATATTACAGCTTTTATAGTGTTTATCATTTGTATCCATTTTATATCATTGCACTTTCGTTCTCTTATACTGCTTCATTTTTATATACATTTTTAATAAATGTTTTAAACTTTATGCATTATCTCATGGTGAATATGTGTGTATAGCGCCGTTCCACCTGTTTAAATTTTTTCAAAGAAGATTGGGACTGTATTCTTCACAAATATTCTCTGGCTCTAATAGAACTGATTTTAAAAGAGACAAAGACATAGGGGAATTAAATCATGAAATTGACACCTTCAAAGTCCTAATAGAACCTTTCATAGATTTAGAGGAAGTAAAGAATAAAGATAAAGAAATACTTGGGAAACTGGAAAAAAAACAGGGATCTAAAAATAAGGAAATATAACAAATACGTTAGAGATATGGAAATTTTAACATCAAATAATACAGGAAAGGAAGAAAAAATCTGGAGAAAGAAAATATTACACCCCCAGAATTGTAAAAATACTACTCTGAACCATAATTCCATCTCACAAAGACCACAAAGAGGAAATATGGGAAACTCTGATATGGAGATCGAATTTCAGGAAAAGGGAATATAGACAATCCTCTAGAAAGGATAGTCATTTCTCCCTTGCTACCCCATAAAATTTCCAAAAAAATTTACATATGGAGGAAGGGTACAATGTCCCAGTGAGAAATCGCTTTGAAAATTTAAGGAGAGAGAATAGATCCCCACGAGAAAGACAAAGCCCTTTTTAAAGAAAGGTAAAAAAAGTAAAAGATCACTTCATAAAAAAACCACTAGATGAAAAAGAGGAAGAAAAATAAAAAAAGGAAACAAAATAATAAATTGAGAAAAAATAAAGCTATTGAAAAGGACCATGGTGAAATAACTGGAGGAAAAATATTCAATTTGAGTGACTATGAATTATCAGAGGAAAAAAAAAGAATTCTTGAAAAGGGATTAAAATTTGCCCCAACTACAAACACCAATCCCTTTGAAGTATATGTTGACCTACAGAAATTCATCAGAAAAATTAGTATAACAAAATTTTTTCTGATGAAAGATGTAATCAAGATTAATACAGAGTCAATAGAAGGGGTGAAACTATCTTCAACCTAAATCCCAATTTTATCCAAAACACATAAAAGGAAAAAATGTAGATTTAGTTACAAAAGAGTTGAGAAAAATTGGGAATGTAAAAAAGAAAAATATAACCAAAAAGGAATGGGAAGCCATTCAAAATCTTCAAAGAAATGACAATCTTGTGATTAAACCAGTGGATAAAGGGGGAGGGATGGTGGTGGTTATGAATAGAGGTTTTTATATAGATGAAATTAATAGACAGTTGAGTGATCAGTCAACTTATAAAAAGCTTAGAGGTGATCCCACCCCAGGCATTATAAAAAACCTGCTGGAACTCACTAAGAAAGCTGGAGATAAGGGAGATTTGATGAAGGAGGAATCTGACTACATTAATATATAAAACCCCTCTACTCCCACTATATACATCTTACCCAAAATTCATAAGCATTTAACTAAATCACCAGGCCACCCGGTCATCACAGGAACCAACAGCATCACATCCAACCTTTTTAGCCATGATTGATTTTTATCTTCAACCCTTGGCTTTAAAAACTAAATCCTTTTTAAAAGACACAGGGGATGTTTTAAGGAAATTAGAATGCCTAAAATGGGATACTGATTGCACTTTAATTAGTGAAGATGTGAATAATCTGTACACTGTTATATAATGGGACAAAGGGAGTGAAGCAGTGAAATTCTTTTTAAACATGAGTGATTACTCAGAAGATTGAAAGGATTTTATTATAGAGGTGATTCATTTTATCTTAAGAAATAATTACTTTTGTTTTAATGGGTCTTTTTATCTTCAAATGAAAGGAACAGCCAATGGTACCATTTTCCCCCGAGCTATGCCAATTTATATATGGCCTGCTGGGAAACAGCCACATAGATATCCATTTGGTGGAGGGGGCAAACCTGGTATGCTGGTGGCATTTTATTGACGATGTGTTCTTTATTTGGAAGGGTACCCAAGCATGTTTGAAGGGACTTTGTAATACCCTCAATTCCAATTATTTTAATCTTACTTTTACCTTTACAATGAGCTCTATGGAGTTAGTGTTTTTAGATCTGGTTATTAAATATTGAAGAAAATTCAATTTGTACGAAAACACATAGGAAAATCACTGATTCCAATTCCTATATAGATGTAAAAAGCAAACACCATTGGTGGTGGTTAGAAAATATCCCCCTTGGATTGTACAAAAGGCTATAAAGGAACTTTACCAATGAAAATGTCCTAAAGGTACAAACTAATGAAGAACACTTTACACAAAAAGGATATTCAATTCTTTTACTGGCAAGGGCAAAAAATAAGGTGGAACATATAGAAAGGAAAGAGTTGGTTAAGGAAAAACAAAAGAGGAATGAAACTAGAGATCCATCTTTTCAATGGGCCTTTATCACAGAATATGGAGCAAACCACAAAATGTGGAAGATATTATCAAAAAGAATTGGAAAATTTTGTAGGATGATCCAGTTTTAGGCAAGGAAATACCAGATAAACCATGGTTCATTTATAGAAAGGCCCGTTCTCTTAAAAAAATTCTTAGTAAAAACTGCTTTACAAAATGAAAGGGGACCTAGTGAAAAAAATATAGTCTTCCATCATTGTGGATCATGCCTCATGTGCAAAGCCACAACAAAGAAAAACATAGAAAGAAAAACTACTGAATTCTATGTTAAGGGAAAAAAATATAAAATTAAAAATTTCATCACCTGTCACTCCAAAAATATAATTTATTTGATTGAATGTGAATGTGTCAAAATTTATATAGAAAAGACCTCAAGGAGACTGAAAATAAGGTCTTCAGAGCATATTTACAATATAAGAAATGGCCTTAATACTCATCCATTCTCCGAACACTTTGCCAATAAACATGGCAAATATGAGGGAGCCATAACATTCCTCAGTTTATAATCAATTAAGGGAGACTGGTAAAGATACTGAGAAAAAATTAGCACAAAGTGAAGTGAGGTGGATTTTTTATTTAGATACCCTTCAACCAAATGGTCATAACTCAGACTTCGAAATAAATGGTTTTTAGATTAAAAGACCTGTTTTAAGATACACCCTTTTACTGTGTTTTATAATCAATTTTTTATTTGTTTTATTCCATTTGTTTTTTATTCATTTTATTCCTCTAATTTGTTTTTTATTCTTTTGTTTTTTATTCCTCTTTTTTATGTATGGTTGTGAGATCCAGTGATGGTCCAATCCAGGTTTTCCCACTTCTGGTATAGGGATGGACAATGCTGGAATCCTTAGTACAGCATAGAATATGAGGTATAGAAGTTTGGGAAAACTGGAAGTAGTGTAAAGAGATCATCATCTGGAATTGAAGTTGTCCTATAAGAAAATGGCCGTAGACCGGAAATTGCAGTAAAGACGTTATTTCCAGGAAAAAGAGGCAAGCAAGGGAGTTGGCCTCCTATAAGAAAAAGGCCACTGACCGGAAATTGCAGTAAAAGACGCTACTTACAGAAAAAGAGGCGAGCAAGGGAGGAGGGTGCATGTATGAGGACAACCAGAGGTTGACGGTGAGATGCACATGTCACTTCCGGTGCGTGATGGAGAAAACAAACTGGAACACAATTGGAAGTTAGCGATGGAATGCAGGTGTCACTTCCGGTGCATATTGATAACAAAAAGAGCAGCAATTTCCTAATCTGGGGGGGTATAAATATCTGGGAATTCTCTTTGCATGTCATCAAAGCCTGAGGAAGGAGTTCCAGCTCCAAAACACGTAGTTTGGATGGCATGCTTTCAACTTGATGGAATCTAACGGAACCTGACTGTGTCCTACTCATCATTTTAACCAATTGTGGTGGTGCCGAGATTTTTTACCCCGGGACCTGTTGCTGCTTTCACTAAAGCCCACTGCAACACCGATAAAGGGTGAGAGACATTAAACAGCAGGATTTATACATTTGATATCCATAAGGGAAGTTTTTATCATCGTTATTTGTTAAATTAAATAAATTGTGTGTTTAATTACAATCCTTTGGTTTTATTGGTGCCATATTTCCCTCTACTTTTACATTCTGGATTTCATGCTGTTAGAGATGTAGTGTCCCTAGGTATGAGGGAAGCAGCCTAAAAATAAAAAAATTTTGTGCGCCTGTAAGAACCACACTTGTTTACTATATACATATGTATAGTAAAGAAATTTCAGTCATGTTAGTATTGTATATGCAGAGCTGCTCAATATAATATAGGTAATAATAATGGTAACAACGTATGAGTGCTTATTTATTCAAAAATGGTGGCACCTATAAAGGAAAAACATTAGTGATGTTTAAAGCTCTTTTGAAATACAGTATTATGGGGAACTGGCTGCGGCTAATGGACTTGCCATGAGTGCCCAGTATTCAATTTAAAGGTCTGGTGAGGGGGCTGCAGATAACTATCTTTCCCTATTTGTCCCTACCTGTTGGCGTCCCTAAGAGGACTCAGGAGCTCTCCATAGTTGTTACAGGCTTCTTCCCCGGAGCCGGTCCCCCACAATATCTCAAAAGAGCTCTAAATAGTACTAATTATTTTTTCCTTTTACAGGAATAAATAAGTGCTCAAATTTTGTTACCAATATACATATGTATATTTTATTAACATGCTTTTTCTATAAATTGATTTTAAAGGTTCACAAATTATCATTCATTTACCAAGCATAACAAATTTGTAAATGGTTCCAAATCAATTAGAAAAGTGTTATTACAATCTCTGCACATCATCTTCATCTAACAATAACAGGTGTAACAAGAATAATAATTAGTTACACATTTAAGGTTACTCAGTTATGTTGCTAACATTTTCCAGCATAGTAAAATGAAGAATGATAAGCATTGCTTATATTGTTAAATTACTATATCTAAAATAACATACACCGCAATGCAGATATGCATGTCTCTTGCACTCAATTGTATAAAATAGTCTAGTTTAAATGTGTAATAGATAATAGTAACACTGTATGTGACTCAGGGCTGCCATTAGAAATTTTGGGGTCCAGTACTGTCAAAATAGGCAGGGCCCCCCATTGGGGATGGGGCAGAGGTGGTCGTAACTACATCGGGGGTGGGACATCAAATAGTTTATAAACCAGTTTAAACATTTTCAAAGAATCTATAAATATAGGGAAATCAATGTCGATTCTACATATTATATATATATATATATTTATATATATATATATATATATATATATATATATAATGCCAGATCCACATGAAATACACCAAAAAAGCTGGATCCATCTACAATACACTGAAAAAGCTGTATCCGCATAAAAAGCCCAAAGGAAGGGGAAGTGCAGGACACAGGGCAGAAAAAGGATGGCTGGCTGAACTGGGGAGAGGGGGAGGCACAGGGCAGTGAATGCTGGCTGGACCTAGGGGGGGAGGGAGGCCATGGAAGGCTAGCTGTACTGGGGGACAGGAAAGGCTGGCTGGAGGGAACACTGCTTTGAGTGGGTGGGACAGGAAATCCTGTCTGGACTTTGGGGGGGGGCAGGGTACATTGGCTAGACTTGGTGGTGGGGCAAAGGCTGGATGTACTAGGAGGAGAAGGCAAAGGGCAGAGAAGGCTGGCTGGACTGAAAGCGACTGGGCAGAGAAGGCTGGCTGTACTAAGGACAGACAGGGAAGGCTCGCTGTACTAGGGGCAAACAGGGAAGGCTGGCTGGACTATGGGGGAGGCATAGGGCAGGGAAGGCTGGCTGGACTAGGGGGGAGCACAGAGCAAGGTAAAGGAGTACCTTAGAGGTTTCTTCACATTAGCTGGCACAGGTAGAAGACATGGGGGTCCAGGTGGCAGTGATAGTGGCAGTCAAGGATGTTAGAGAGAATATCTATACATCACTGACAGCATTTCAACTATGGTGCAGGCCGCGAACCAATCACATCTCTCGAACCGGAAGCCAATCACATCTCGCGAACCGGTAGCCAATTAGGAGCATCCGCTCCTGATTGGATGCCGTTCTGCAAGCTCTGTCTGGCTTGTGGTTGGCCGCAGCGCCTAATAGTTTAAATACTGTTGGCGATGTATAGCTATTCTCTCTACTATACCTGACTGCCACTGCCACTGGGCCCCCCTCTCTCTATCCACTCTCTCCAGGCCCGGGACTCGAAGCCCAGTGGTCCCCATTTGATGGTGGCCCTGATGTGACTTATAACACAATGACTGCCTATAAGACATTAGGTTAAGCTTCAGAATTCATAAAAATAGTGTCTCATAAAATAGTCTATCTGAATGATAAATACCATTAAGGCAAATTAAAAAAAAGAAGAAAATATTAACAAATAGTGACTGTAAGATGCAAATGACTAATCATATTAACACAGTAATTAAACACCTAGGGGTATATTTACTACAATGAGAGTTTTTAGAAGTGGGCATATTGCCCATAGCAACCAAACAGATTCTACTTAACATTTAACTAGCACCTTTTAGAAGATAATAGCTAGAATCTGATTGGTTGCAATGGGCAACAACTCCACTTCTAAAAACTCTCACTTTAGTAAATGTCCCCCCCTAATATTCACTGTGATGTCATTAAACACCTAATATTCACTATTATTACTTTAAACCAAGCACCACTATATTAAGAGAAAACAGGCAGAGATTTTTCAAAGCTCGGAGAGAGATACAATTGTGAGAGATAAAGTACCAACCAATCAGCTTCTAACTTACACTTTACAGTCTGTGTTTGAAAAATAACAGTTAGGAGCTGATTGGTTGGTACTTTATCACTCACAATTGTATCTCTCTCCAACCTTTGATAAATACCCCCCCCAATAGAGAAGCATCCTATGGCATGATTCAGAGATGTACACTAAAGCCACCATTGTTGCACATTTCTACACAATGACTGTGATATATTATGCAAATGTCTCAGCCACTTGGATTTGTATTGAGACGCCCACCTGCAACTTTGCAAATCTAAGTGACTGCATACAAAGATGCCACATCGGTTGCAGATTAGTCATGATCAGACTTCTGGGTAACCCTATGGTCATACAGCATGGCTACCAGGACTGAGATTCCAGAGCCATCTTTACGGGATCACAGTCATAGACTGAGAGACAAACCCCAAAATCAATGTAGGCCAGTGACATCCTGGCCTGCCAAAAAATGGCCGCAGCACATCAATCATGCTGCGGCTTGGAGGCACTGCGTTAACCATTGAATTTCCATAGATCTATGAACCAGATTCTGGGTCACTATTCTTGTACTTCCATGTGTTGTACAAACTGCATCACAACTATGGATGGGGTCTCGGTTAATGTAGCACTAAATCTGAGTGTTGGTAGTAATGTCCTTTCAGGTGTTGGATTCCAGTTGATGTGACTCTTGGCCAGAATGAACATGTTGCAGCCATACAATGGTTTTTGGATTCCTAAGTGGACAGCTACTGTCATTATGGACTAAGGCTAACACCTATTCTTGATACCTCTTACAAACTACTAATTGTTTGGTTTCCATCCAGAGCTCAATCAGAGACTGCATTCATTGACCCATTACAGCAGTCCATCCTACCACATGAATCAGTCTCATAGAGGGAAACCCTGTACTTGGTTACAGTAGCGCCATTGTGGGGGGTAGCTAGTGATTAAATAAGTTATTGGGCCCTTTTGAATTTATGTCAGATAGTGGCATACTCAACAGTGATAGTTCATGAGTTGTGGTTAGTATTCCATCATTGATGCTATATGGAAAATGACTAAGATACAGTAGCTGATTTCTTAATGCAAGCTGAGGTTAGCATTGGCAGTGTAGAGACTGTGGACCCTTTTCCCATGAAATCCTGCAAGGAGATTTGGGTATTGCTTCTGGGTTATCCAAAAGTCACTGCCTCTTGGTGTACCAAGTTGGTAGCTACTGGATTTGGAGTAATGAGTCAGTATGTAGAAGAGGGAACAGGCAATCCAGTGTCTGGTACATAAGTTGACAGTAAGCCAACAGATCTGAAACAGGAGATAATTCAGATCAAGCCAGATTTAGAATTCAGAAAGATAAGCTGACAATCATAGAGGAAGATCAGGATCCAAATAGGAGAATCAATGCAGAACAAATTCAAAACTAGAAGTAATTAATAGCAATCATAAAAGAGTTGCATAAGTGCTAAAGACAGAAAGATCGTTCCCATGACCACAAATTTAAAAAAGCATCCCAATGCTGCTATAAAAGAGGATGGTTGTAGTTGAAGGTCAAACAGAGTGCTGAGCACTGTCTCTGACACGTACCTTTGATAGATGTCTGGTATTCAGGGTGGAGTGCCAGCTTGACAATGGTTGTGTTTTAAATCTGAATAACCAAATTGACAAAGTGGCTAGATATATAAACCCCAGCATTATTGTACCCAATAATTTCTTCTTTGGGCAGTATTCCCAAAAGCATACTTCCCACTGTACATGGTCATGTCCTCAGTCTATGTAGACCATGACCACGTTAATATTGGCCTTTAACCTCTGATCACCCAGAAACACTCACTATTACCTTAGTCTGGAAAGACATATCTTCTACTTCTGTTTCATCAAAGAGGCATAGTTCTTCCAGGGACAACTGAAGAGCCTAAGAGCAGTTAACTACCATAAATTGTGCATTGTGGATGCCCAGTTATGGTTGTCTGCTTTGGGAGCAGTTGCACTGCACATGCCCAGGCTGGGGTGCACTAGACTAAGTTCCCAGATGTTTAAAGTTGGTCCCCTCCAGTTTTGATTATTGCTTAGCTTGCAGCAATTGAGATGATGCTGTCATTAACTTTATGGAATACTTGTTATGAGAGCTTCTCCTACTTTTAGCCACTGTCTAGAAACTGGTATATTAGGACATATGAGTGTCAACAAATTGAGCCATAAAGGTTTAACATTTAATATGTTTTGGGGCTAGTCTACACAAGCAAGTGGGTATCAATATATTTGGTAATCTCGGAAAACCAGTTGTAAACCATCTCAGGTATTAAGTCAATGTGGCTAGCGCTGCAGTATGTAGTAGTTGTATATGCACCGGCACTTTCTATATTTACTTTACTGCATACTGTAAGGTCATTGGATTTCTGTAGCATTTGGTCCCAGAGCCTGAAGTAGATCCCATACAAGGGTCACTGAGTTATTGCTTATCCCATTCTTGACCCATCCAAGCTCAGAAATTCTCTGCTGTGGTTTAAGCTTCCAACTTCATTGTTGGTGATGCCATACCCCAAATCATTGTTATGTTTAAAATCACGCTGCATCTGATAGGTAATTAGGGCATCATAGGAATAAATGTTGCAACTTTTAGCATAGCTCCTGAAAATACAGTTTCTGGGATAAGTGCTGCTGATTGGTGGACTTTCAGCTCACCTCCCCCTGTGTAGTAGGACCTCTTAGGGTGGTAATTTCCTTGCAGTCTTTGCAGCATAAGAGGAATCCTTTGCACAGAGCAGAGTGCATACATTCAAGGCTGGACATAAAGCACTTTGCCCAGAATTAACCCCTTACAGTTAAATGGTTTCTGGGATGATCAATATAACCAGGCAGGAAGGAAGTTATGCAAAGTTTTTAGCAGGCGAGTGACAACATTTTTTAACAAGGTTCCTCCAACTGTCAGAGTGCTATGGTGAACATGTGATGGTAGCTATTTTAGGGGGCACATAAAGGAATCTAGCTATGCTTAAGTAACCACCTGGTGACATTTAAAATCAATGCAGCACAACACTTCACAGCAAAGTTGACATATACAATTAAGTACACACTTAGTAATACCACAGGTCTGGTGAGAGGGGATGCCATGTAAAATTCATCTTTATTTTCAAACTGTGTCCAGAACCTGCCACAGATTATACATGCTATGTTCTATGGAAACAGCTAATTAATTTTTGTTGTTATTATGAAATTTTTTAGACAATTTAGGCTAAATCAATATATAACTAGGTACCTAGGGTACTGTAGCTAAATTCATAAACATATTGAAGCATAAAAAAACATTTGGTTTGGTAAATAACAATTATCCTGTATTGATCCATGGAGGAAAGTGGTTATACTCTGTTGTTACATCATACAGTAGTTGGATGACGATGATGTCCTACAGTCAGTACATATTTTATAAATATCCTGCTTACCATTGTCTATCTCCCATTCATTGTATAGGGTTTAATGTCCTGGAGTAAATCTAGAAGTAACTGATGAAAACAGACACTCTATGGCCTACACAGATGAGCAGTCTGCTGACGGGACATTTAACATTTCATTAAAAAAACACTTATTTTTAATAACATTGTAGAGAATATATACTTGTCTATGACACTAAATGATCTGCAGAACCTCTTTATGATAATACCCATGTGGTCACACATAAAGATAATGACATACCTCTAACAGCCATGCACTGACTGCAGGCATCTCTTCTGGTCATTCCTGAAATACGTTATTGTGATTGGTTAGATTTTCTCCTAGACCAGTATATAAGATGCTCCAGAGACTGAGGTTACCATACAGCTAGAGAGATTCTCTATACAATATGAACAAGATGGATAAAATGTTCTCCTTGTTTCTTCTGCTCTGTGTTATGAACACAGTGACAAGTCTTCCTTTGGCCCCATCATTTCAGGTGAGATAATTAATGGTACCTTATGCTGGGTTTTAGGGAACTGTGTGGTTCTAATATTCAGTTTTTGTTTTTGAAAATTGTGTTTTTTTTATAGGGCATACAGTACTGTATGTGGTAACTGTATAAATGTAAGGCTTTCTGCCCTCACCCCCTCCCCAGTACATTAATACAGACAGTCTCTCTGTTCCTTAGTCAGTGAATGCAATATAATTTATAGTATACTGTATATATATATATCACTGTTCCCTTCTTCTATTTACTATGCAAGCAGTGAGCTGAGTGACAGTGGGAGTAGAGAAGAGAGAGAGAATGGTGGGCAAGTAACCTACCTCTCTTGTTTCTCTCCCTTCCTACTGTCAGTCACCATGATCATAAACAAGTGACTGCAGGAGGAAGCTCACAGTGACATGTCTTAATATCCTTTTATTGTTGTAACTACTGGTTGAGGAGCACAGTGACTGACTGCATAGTGGTAGCAGATGATAAAGAGTCCAGTGGCCATGAGCTGGGAACTTCATCACTTCTTTCTCAAGAATTATAATACTTGGGGTGAGGGCTTCAAGAGAGACCAGTGAGTAAAACAAATCATAGTGTGAGCATTACCTAAAACAGATTTATCTTTCAGCTTTCCCAGCAAGAAATGAATGGTTTTGGTAAGCTGCATATTTTAAATTCTCATTAAATATCCTTCATTTGTCTCTTTTACTCACTTTCTCCTTTATTTTTATTACCTACTTTTTTCTCTCATTTCATTATTTTAAATAAATTCCTTCCTCGTCTTTCAACCAATTTTTACACCATCACTATATTTTTTCTTGTCTTTGACAGATCCAAATACATTGGCCATGATCAAGGAGATGGGAACACTCCATAAAGGTAAGAATGCTATGAATGGGCACAATCCATATCACAATAGTTTTAATATACTATATGGTGAAATCAATTCAGTTTTATCCATCATTTCAGCCATATAAGGTTTTTTCAAGGACACAAACAAAAAATGCCATGACAGGACATGACCACCTACAGTTAATTAACAAGTTGTGACCATAACACCCACTCTACAGTAGGGGGCATTCCCAAGGGAAAACATGTACAAATGTAAATATCTCAGGTTACAAGATAACTAAACAATCACAATAAGCAGTGTAATAAATCTTACAAATATAACAATATAGATCTGCTAGAGCAAGCAGAGTAGATTTCCTAATAATTAAACAATGTATGTACATCCAAAATCAAGTAAGACAGAAAAAACATAACTAAATAGCAAACTAAGCAATTGAAATAATGTATAAACAGGGCAATCTATAGTTAGATATACAGTATAAAGGTGGTCACACTTACATTGCAAATATATTTTAGGAGATTTTTTTGACATTTTCAAAAGAAAAGTTGTCATTTTTAACATTCTAAAGGGAATATGTATCAAGACAAGTGTAGAAATTACTCATAACCTCAAATCAGCTTCTACCTATAATGTATCATGTACATTCTATATAATGATAACTAGAAGCTGCTTGGTTGATATTGATGATTTCTCCACCTGTTCTGTTTAGAAGGTTTGCTACATCTCCCCCTAAGTCAGCCATGTGTGTGTTGCAGACATTGTTGACTTATCCGTAGCCTGACCCATCTCTATTATACTTAATATTGGATTTCAAAATAGAAACAGTGATAGTAACCTATTACTATAAATATACTATGATCCACATGTAAATATATATTTTTTATCTGGAAAAATTGTCCTAAGAGCTTATTCATTTCACATATTTATCTGGTGTGAAGAAAGGACATGCTGCAACTAAAAGATGATCAAAGAAAGTACCTTGGAGGAATCCCTTTAGTATGATGCTGTTTATTACTCTCCAATAACTGAACTCAGAAGCTGTGCTGATACTACAAAAGTTTGCTACAAGGTCCAGGAATGAGGGTAGTCTCGAAGTTCTGGCTATCCCCCACAGAGGCCCCCATTCTACATTCATATATTCATAAGAGCAAAGCAAGAACCTCTTCTGCACATGCTCCATGTGGCACATACTAATCAAATGTCCCAGCAGTGTGAAGTCAGATGATGATGTTCAGGACAGTCGTCAGATAAATGTAGTAGACATGGTTACCACATTCTATACACTTTGTATTTATAGCAGATACAGAGTGCAGAGTACAGGAAGGTAAAGGGCCAAATACACAGATTGCATGATCCTTCGGTCAGATCTGAAATGTCGATGGGCGGCCATCGATGTTCCGCTATCCGTCAGAAGATCAGTGGAATTATACATGTTAAATTTCAAAAATATTCTAATAACGATCAGATTTTAATCGTGATCAGCAAATCAGTGAAATTCAACATGTTAGATTTCACCCGTCCTCCAACCCGGCATCTCTGTATCGCAGGATCGAGAAAATCCATCGCTAGTGTAGGCGGAACATAACTTCAGCAGACTTCATGAAGCCAACAAGGTAACAACATGCTAGTAAGGGCTAAAATACAATAAATGGAGTCAGGCTAAAGAGCTCTAATGGTGATATTAGTAAGGATTGATGCAAACCACCACATATTAGATGCAGTAAATCAGTGAACTGTTATAGAAATCAGGGGACACAATAATATAAAGTGACACCTGAACCTGGTGACTGTGAGTGAAATCTACTCAGTGTGTCACTATGGGGTCTACATACTAAGTCTTGGAGAGTGATTAAGTGGATGAAGATAAAATACCAACCAATCAGCTCCTAACTGTCACTTCAAATGCTGTGTTTGAAAAATGACAGGAGCTGATTGGTTGGTGTTTTCGCTCTCTCCAACACTTAGTACATAGACCCCTAAGTCACGTATGGTAAAGCTGCTCTCACACCTTTCAGTACAACAAGTACTAATCTCTCTCTCCATCTCTCTCTCTCTTATCTCTCTCTCTCTTATCTCTCTCTCTCTCTCCATCTCTCTCTCTCTCTCTTAGACCCAGAGACACAGAACAATGAGAAGGAGACAGCAGCTTCCCATTCAGGTAAGAATTATAAGATAAAGTACAATCCATATTACCTTAGTTTACTTATATACTAACAAAATGTATATGTTTCCCTTAATAATGAGAAATGCTTATTTACACCATCACAATCACTATCACTGGGATATACAGTTGTCTGATTACAATAATATTTCATGTACCATTTAGAAATGTACTTCAGTATAATGTAAAGGTGTAATAAATAGTGCAGTTATTACCACGTGTGTGATTGCACTGACACTGCCATGGTGACTGCACCTTCTGTCGTTTGGTTACTAGAATGACTGTCACTATTGGTTACACATCTTATACTACTGGCTAGAACATAAATGTAAATAAGATATATGTAACAAGGGTGTGACATTAATTACATTGTAAAAATATTTTAGGTGAAACTTCTAATATTTTCAAAAGACAATTTAGACTTTTTGAAAATTATAACTGAATCTGGCTGTAGTGCAATTTAGGTGAAGCTGTTTTATCTGTAGTCTGATCAATTCGCCGTAACACTTATTACAGGTTGAGTCTCCCATATCCAAAATGCTTGGGACCAGGGGTATTTTGGATATCGGAATATTCCGTATTTTGGAATAATTGCATACCATATTGAAATGTCTTAGGAATAGGACCCCAATATACACACAGAATGCATTTATGATTCATATACACCTTATACACACAGCTTGCAGGTAATTTTATACAATATTTTCAATAATTTTGTGGCTCAAACAAAGTTTGTGTAGATACATGAAATTAATTTATATGTCATATACACCTTATACAAACAGCCTATAGGTCATTTTATACTTTATTTTTAATAATTTTGTGCCTTAAACAAAGTTTGTGTACATTGAACATCAAAAATCAAAGGTTTCACTATCTCAGTCATGCTAAAAATATTCCGTATTTCGGAATATTTGGATATGAGAGACTCAACCTGTATTGAATTTCAAAATAAAGCAATTCTAGTAACTTATCCCTATCAATTACTTTGAGCCACATGCAATTGTAGGTTATAGCAGGTGAAACTGTGCCATGAGAGCCTATTCATAGAACATAAGTATCTGGTCATAAGTAAGGACATGTGTTTTATCTCAAAAATCATTGATAAGATAACTGTTAGGAATGTATTTAGTATGATGCTGTTTATTGCTCTCCAACAACTGCAACATACTGTATGCTCAATGTACTCTCTAGGTAAATGTAGTATTTATAGTTATTATATTGTATGTACATTACTATTTACAGTAGACACTGATGCCGGAGTGCAGGAAGGGACATTCAGCAAGATTATTGAAGTCAACAAAGGTATCAACATACTACTAATGCTAAATATATATAAACTAGTTAGGTTTAGAACTGTGTTGGTTCCTTAAAGTCTATGTTGGTACATGAGTATGCAGCTGAACACAAAGGAACTTAATTATAGAAAACAACATTAAGACCAGGGATAATTACAGAGTTACTCTGTTCTTTGCCTTTTCCCCAAAACTGACAATGAACTGCCCAGTAATAACATTTGTTGTTACCCAACTACTAGTCCCGTAGTACATACTATTAGCAGTAAGTAATTGTGAACGAGGATGCATTACATTAATCCTTACTCACTGTACTAGGTGCCCCTTAGATGACAGTCCCAAGGGTGAGTAGGCTGAGCTTTTATAAAATGGTGGAGAGAGTTTGTTTTTATTTTTATTAAATTATTTATTTTACACTACTAGACAGTAAGTATCCTTCTGCCCCTGTCCGGCTCCTTCCACCGGATGCCCCAGTCTTTGTGCACCTGCAAGAACTTTAGTTAGACTTGGCAGTTCTAAGTTTCACTACTCAAGAAGGAGCAGTGAAAACATTTTGGAAGACAGATGATTTTTGGATGAGCTGTCTCCATGCCAGTGTAATGATGAATTGCTCCAGTGGTCACCGCAAATTAGTAAGTTAATTATCATGGTCGAGCCTTACCCCGATTATTAACTTAGTGAATAGACCCTTAAGTAAGGAGGCACTGTAGGTGTGTTAATGAGCTAAGAAACACATCTTTAATGGAAAGAAAGATGGGTATAATATCTGTTATTATTACAACATAGGATTGAATAGTCTTACATGACTCTTACATACAGTAAACTAATGTATGAATGCTTCTTGTCCATGTAACTGGTTAATGTAGATAACAACATAAATGTGCATGAAGGAGATGTGCTCATGAAACCTGGACGCAGCGCCATCAGCTGTACAAATTGCCTGTGGCCTAAATCTGCAGATGGGACTGTCCATGTTCCGTACACCTTAGCCTCTGTTTATAGTGAGTTATCTATTCCTGATGGTATCCTAAAGTAGCCATGATCTCCTATTGTTCTAATATAATAATATATACTCAACTTCCTTTCTTGACAGATGACAATCAAGTCAAGTTGTTCAAAACTTCTATGCAGGAGTTTGAGACATTGACGTGTGTGAGGTTTGTACTACGGACTGCAGAGAAGGATTATATCAACATTGTCTCATCAAATGGGTAGGTTCTTCCATTATGTCTAAGTTATAGAGTAACACTAACTGAGAGGCTTCTGGTAACCAAAGCAGAATTTTCTACTCTTCACGATTACTGCTAATTCTCCATAAGAATTCTTCTGGAATGGGTGTGAATTTACCTTCCAGTGATGACTATTTCTATCCCTGTGTATATAAGTATACTGTAACCATTAAACAGACTGTCATACTGTACCTTCCTCACTGCTTCCAGTTGTACGTCATTTATCGGACGACAAGGTGGAGGACAGATGGTTGGACTAGATGTTGCTGGTTGTATGTCCAGAGGAGCTGTAGAACATGAACTAAGTCATGTCCTTGGATTTTACCATGAGCATATGAGGAGTGACCGCGATGACTATGTCACCATCAATTACCAGTATATCTCACCAGGTACTACGCACATGGAAAATGCACAAAAATACTGATTGTCACACAGTTTCGTGTTGTTGCCATTCACATGTGATGTGTAGTAATGGGAGATTTCTTGTTACAGGTAATGCAGTGAATTTTATAAAGAAAAACACTAATAACCTGGGTCTGGAGTATGATTATAGCTCAGTGATGCATTATGACAGGTAAGCTGCTATGCACAGAGGTACTACATGATAGATGATGGTGCGTGAATATAATTAGTGCACATTAATGTTATAACTGTCTCTATAATTCTGGACTGTACCGATTTCTACATGATATTGTCATGTTTATTGTCTGTGTGACAGGTATGCATTCTCTAACACTTCAAATCAACCCTCCATTGTACCCAAGCCTGATCCTACCATAACCATCGGTCAAAGAAAAGGATTGAGTATCTTGGATGTTTCTAAAATTAACCGGCTCTACCAGTGTAGTAAGTATAGATATCATATAGCCTCATTTATAGTTAGGAGTAAATTTAGCTAATACTTGCAATGTCCACCTTAGCTAGGCCATGTTGCACTGCAGGTGCTGGTGGTGGGGTCTCACGCTTCCAATCCCAACTCTAAAACCCAATCTAAATATACCCTGGCCATTATTTGTATGCTATGCATTTGTGCCTCTTGTGTCCTAACATGGTTTATCTAGGTGTAAACTTGCTCATTTTAGTGGGATTGTTTCTTTACACAAAGTGAGGCCCATTACACTGAGTGGCTGTATCTTTCACATCTGTAGCTCACCCTAGTAATATAATAACTCTCTATACTTTACCACATCTATAGTCATTAATTTATATCACTTTCTACCTCTTAGGTGTTTGTGCAAATTTGCTTAACAATAAAAATGGAACTCTGACCTCAGCCAATTATCCCTCAGCTTATCCCAATGATGCCAGATGTGTTTGGTTGATCAGGACACCATCTGGACAGGTATAGTAATGAATGGAAGGAGCATATACATATATATGTACTATATATGTACTTCCCACTTAATTCAGTTATCAGAATGAGGCACCATTTATCATACCTAATTGATTACACCAGTTGGCGCAACTGGGAGCCTTTTCTATGTGTGCCTTATAGATTGGGCAGTTAAGCAGCTGTCTAATCCTGGTTTGCTGTATAACTAGTGTGTAATTTTATTTAGGGATTATTGTACTAACACCAGCTTCAAAGTTTTCAGAGGTCATTCTCTGATACTTATGTTTTTTTATAGTAATAAATACTCCTAAGAATTGTATAATTTCCAACAGAAGAGAAGGATGTGTGGGGGGGGGGAAATCATATACAATGGTGACATACAGTATGATGGGTTGTTCTTCTCAAATCAAAGATGTTATTCTCCATTTAAGATTTCACAATACTCAAGTAACTAAGCCTAAATAAGGTGATCACATCCTTCAGTTTGACATAAAGTGTGTACATTAAGCTACATATGATCTTATTTTCAAAATTAAATGACTAAATAAAAAAGTTATTGCTGACTCCCTGATATGTCTTACATTAAGGCTACCCTGAATTTTAATGGCTTTGATGTCCAGTCCTCACCTGATTGTGCATCTGACTACATCAAGATATATGATGGTCCCAGTAAGACATCTCCCCTGTTGCTGGACAAAACTTGTGGGACTGGACTGATCCCTCTAATCATTGCATCAACTAACCAGATGCTGGTGGAGTTTGCCAGTGACAGCAGCGTTACAGGGGTTGGCTTTAAAGCTACATATGGCTCAGGTATTGTACTCAGTTAAAGAAATGTTTAATGTTATAGTTTTCCACTGTCTAATCCTACTTATATACTACAGATGTTGTCAGGTTCCTTGCACTGAATGGCAGTCATGGCTAGGATAATTGTATCCATAAACTAGAAAATGTAGCTCACAGCTAAACTAATTAGCTACATTTCCCAAGATAACATGAACCATCCACTTAATCATATGGTGACCATGTCCTGCAGAGACACTACTACACCTATGTGTTACTGTATCGTCTTTGTAAGATCTCATCAGCATCAGAACGTTTAGGCTGCTATTGTACTTCATGTATTAACTTTTTCCTATACAGTAGGAGTAGAAACAGGAGGAAAACTATCATTAAACTATAATTGGTAACGAGTCCAGGAGAGTCAGTTTTGAAAAAATGGATCTCAAAGTGGAAGAACTGACATGTATTAACCACTGACATTTGATTGTTTTTAATGTTTCAGTAATATTGTACCATGATTAATTTACTATATACTAATTATAAAATATTGTTTCCACTGTATATGGCAGTGTTAGTATGAATAGAAACTACATCAAATCAGCCCTCACTTGACCTCAAAAGCTCCCCTTACATATAAATCTGACCTTGTCCTGATATATATCTCCTCTTGCCACCTCAGTATATCTAGAGACCTACTGTATACCTTTCCAGTCCCTAGTAACCAGACCTCCTTTCAGTGCTTTAAATTTGTGGGAATCCCTATCTCGCCTGACCAACTCTTTCTCAACCTTAACTACTTCAATTGGTAACTCAAAACCTATCTCTTCACAAGTGCTTTCATCCCCTCTACCTGCAACATCTCCTACCACTCATCCCTTTAGCCCCTGTCCTACCAACTTCTTCTGCCTCCCTCTGCTGCCTACATCTAGAGCAAGGAGCTCTCAACCTTATGTCTCACATCTATCTTTGGCATCCATCCATTTACACATTGTCCATCTCCTGTGCTATCTCTAACAGTAAAACCATTGTATGATATACACTTCTGTGGATAGCATGATTATACCTGCTTAAAAATGCTCCAAGGTATGGGAATTCAGACAAGCACATATCAGCTATAAGCTGAATGGACAGTATGCAATGTGTGATAGCTCAGGCCAAATCATGACACACCAGTATAATAAACTTCAAGGTTTAAACTCCTTCAGTCATAGTGTGACTTCTATCATCCTTTATGTATCTTTGTTTTAGATTGTTAGTTTCTTTGCCTATTCAGCACTGTGGAATTTGTGAAACCTTATGAATAAACTTTGATGATGATGATTAGAAAACCACAGGCACTTAGTAGTAGACATACACTTACAAACATAATTATTAATAAATTGCTGTCTCTAATCAGTAACTAGACAGTAAAAACATTTTTTATAGAACTAAGTAAGTTTTATGGAACCTTTGTCAAGTATTCATCATATCTTAGAGAATTACATAGCCTGGTCCTTTGCTGGATTTTGGATAACAAATGCTGTTTGTTCTCTGCTTTATATCATATCTCCCTAAAGTACAATGTGGAGGGAATTTCTTTGCCTTTGAGAAGAACTTTACATCTCCTGGATACCCAAATGCATACAGCCCAAACATGGATTGTACCTTCAATATTACAGCTCCTCAGGGATATCGGGTAAGAACAGATTTGTAGTTGAAGATAATTTGTGTAGTGGATTCAGTAATGTTATGGAAGCTTTATGTATAGATACATAGAAAGAGAGAAATAATAGATAGATAGAGAGATGATAGATAGAGAGAAAGGGATAGTGTCTCATGTGTGAATGTAGTCACCAGGCCAATATTGAGTTCATCGTGGGCTGTGATATGAGGTAAGTGGCCAACTCACCTCCTTATCTTAGAATATATTAGTCCCATTTGTATGATGTAGTTTGCTGACTATAATGGCTGTGGAGATAGATTTATTTGAAGGAGTTTCATAGGCTCTAAAACACAAATTGTATGATTGGTTAATAAAAATATTCTGCTTTAAGAATGATCAGTATAGATATGAAATGTACAAACATATCTATGTATGATGTTATTATCAGATTTATATGCTCACACATTATGCCTGTGGGGAATATTCTAGCTGACTTTGGTATTTCTGTCGTATCTGCTTTCTGTATGTCTCTTTCATTAATAATAATTAATATTTCTGTGTATTACAGATATTACTGACTGCAACTGATTTTCACCTAGAGGACGCCTCTTACTGCATCCAAGACTATGTGGAGGTCCATTTTGATTCTCATGTGTACGGTCCATTCTGTGGTGAAGACGGCGGATTTAATCCCATAACCTCCACTGGGAATACCATGGTGGTGATATTCCACAGTGATATCAAAACTCAGCTAAAAGGTTTCCAGGCTTACTACACCTTCAGTGAGTAATACAATCCCATCTATTCACTACAGAGCAATTTTATAGGACATTATATAACTTTTATGATTTCATTTATTTGCTATAATTAGGTGTATTGCTTCTCACTGATACTGATTTATGACATCACTTTCCTTTACACACATCATATAGCTTTGTTGTAACCTCAGGTAGTCTGAACCCAGATGTCGCCTAAGCAGGGCTTGGTTAAGCTTTGTAGTGGTGACTACCAAGTTTATTTTCTAAATGATATAGTGGTGATGTTATTAAAAAGAATAATGTGTAAATATGCCCAGCACCACAAATGCGTTAAACACACTATAGTGCCCCCAGTTCCCATTATGCCACAGAACTCCCCACTCAAGTGATGTAGCTATGTGTGGGGGCCCTGTTGGTAATCTGGCAGTGTGCCTGAACCAGACTGTAGATGACACCAAACTTACCTCTCAACATGACCCATTCCATAAGTGACAAAAAAACTCTGTTCCTGGGCCTCCCTCTTAATTTATGATTGCTATCTCCTGTGTTGAACTAGTTAATTGATAAGAGAGGTGCTGAAGTACAGGTGACGGCAATCATATATTAAGAGGGAAGTCCAGGAACAGAGCATTTTGTCCCTCCTGGAATGGATCATGTGGGAGGTATGCACCAACTCTTATCATCTCTCTGGGTGAATAAGGGCCAGCATGCTGATCACACAGACTAATGACGCTGTACTTCCTCTTGTAGCTGGTGAGGATGGCAGCTGCTGTATAGCTGTGTGTGGCAGGAGGAAGAGGGAATATACTGGTCACATACAAGGCAGCTTTGAAATATATATACTGTATACATCTTATGTTTGCAAATAAAATAATAAATACTCTTAACTAGGGGTGAGCGGGTTCGGATTTCTGAAATCCGAACCCCCCGAGCCCCCCCGATCTGAGGCAGATCCGAGTCAGGCTCGACTTTTCCCGCCTGACTCGGATCTGAAATCGAGGCAAAACGTCATCATCCCGCCTTCCGGGTCTCGCGGGTTTTGGATCCGATATAAGGTACCCGCGTCGGCGCCATTTTCTCACTTGGCTGTGGACAGTGAAGAGGGAGGGTGGGAGATAGGGCTGGCTGGGCTGTGTAGTGTAGTGTAGTGTAGTGCAGAGTAGTGTTGTGCTGTGCTGTGCTGCGCTGTGCTGCTGTTGTCCATAGGGGCTGTGTCCACTACTTCAAAGTCCATAGGGGCTGGCTGTGTTGTGCTGTGCTGCTGTTGTTAATAGGGGCTGTGTCCACTACTTCAAAGTCCATAGGGGCTGGCTGGACTGTGTTGTGCAGTCAGTTCTCCATAGGGGCTGTGTCCACTCCAAAGTCCTGTGCAGTGTCCCAGTCCTAAAGGAGTGCTGTAGTGTTGTCCAGGGGGTGCTCTGTCCATCAGGGGTGCTCCCCCCAAGTGCTAAAAAAATAATATTTTTCTGTGTTTGTGAATTGTGTGCGCAGTAGCAGCACGTGCATCAACAAAGTAGTGCCAAGTGTGCGCCTGTGTCATAAGTAAAGGGCCGGCTGGCTTGACCGGTAAAGGGTGCTGTAACCCCCAAAGTACACTCCAGTCCAAACAAAAAAAATAAATATTTTCTGTGTTTGTGAATTGTGTGCGCAGTAGCCGCATGTGCATCAACAAAGTAGTGCCAAGCGTGCGCCTGTGTCATAAGTAAAGGGCCGGCTCACTTGACCGTTAAAGGGTGCTGTAACCCCCAAAGTACACTCCAAACCAAATAACAAAATATTTTTTCTGTGTTTGTGAATTGTGTGCGCAGTAGCCGCACATGCATCAACAAAGTAGTGCCAAGCGTGCGCCTGTGTCATAAGTAAAGGGCCGGCTGGCTTGACCGTTAAAGGGTGCTGTAACCCCCAAAGTACACTCCAGTCCAAACCAAAAAAAAAAATATTTTCTGTGTTTGTGAATTGTGTGCGCAGTAGCTGCACGTGCATCAACAAAGTAGTGCCAAGCGTGCGCCTGTGTCATAAGTAAAGGGCCGGCTGGCTTGACCATTAAAGGGTGCTGTAACCCCCAAACTACACTCCAAACCTAATAAAAAAATATTTTTTCTGTGTTTGTGAATTGTGTGCGCAGTAGGCGCATGTGCATCAACAAAGTATTGCCAAGCGTGCACCTGTCATAAGTAAAGGGCCGGCTGGCTTGACCGTTAAAGGATGCTGTAACCCTCAAAGTACACTCCAAACCAAATAACAAAATATTTTTTCTGTGTTTGTGAATTGTGTGCGCAGTAGCCGCACGTGCATCAACAAAGTAGTGCCAAGCGTGCGCCTGTGTCATAAGTAAAGGGCCGGCTGGCTTGACCGTTAAAGGGTGCTGTAACCCCCAAAGTACACTCCAGTCCAAACCCAAAAAAATATATTTTCTGTGTTTGTGAATTGTGTGCGCAGTAGCCGCACATGCATCAACAAAGTAGTGCAAAGCGTGCGCCTGTGTCATAAGTAAAGGGCCGGCTGGCTTGACCGTTAAAGGGTGCTGTAAACCCCAAAGTACACTCCAAACCAAATAACAAAATATTTTTTCTGTGTTTGTGAATTGTGTGCGCAGTAGCCGCACGTGCATCAACAAAGTAGTGCCAAGCGTGCGCCTGTGTCATAAGTAAAGGGCCGGCTGGCTTGACCGTTAAAGGGTGCTGTAACCTCCAAAGTACACTCCAAACCAAAAAAAAATATATTTTCTGTGTTTGTGAATTGTGTGCGCAGTAGCCGCACGTGCATCAACAAAGTAGTGCCAAGCGTGCGCCTGTGTCATAAGTAAAGGGCCGGCTGGCTTGACAATTAAAGGGTGCTGTATCCCCCAAAGTACACTCCAAACCAAATAAAAAAATATTTTCTGTGTTTGTGAATTGTGTGCGCAGCAGCCGCACGTGCATCAACAAAGGAGCAGCGCCAAGCGTGCGCCTGTGTCCCATAAGTAAAGAGCCGGTTGGCTCATTTCTTAAAGGGTGGTGTAACCCACAAAGTGCACTACTCTCCAGCAAAAATAAAAATATATTTTCTGTGTTTGTGTGCGCCTTAGCCGCACGTATATATCAAATCGATAAAACATAAATGGAGGACCAAACTTTCTCCGATAAAAATAAAATAGAGAAAGATCAAGAACCACTTCCTCTTAGTGCTGAAGCTGCTGCCACTAGTCATGACATAGACGATAACATGCCATCAACGTCATCTGCCAAGGCCGATGCCCAATGTCATAGTAGAAGCCACATACAATCCCAAATGACAAAGTTCAGGAAAATGACCTTAAAAAAAACATTTAAATCATCTGAAGAGAAACATAAACTTGCCAATATGCCATTTATGACACGGAGTGGCAAGGAACGGCTAAGGTCTTTCCCTATGTTCATGACTAGTGGTTCAGCTTCACATGACGATGGAAGCCCTCCTCCCACTAAAAAAATCAAATGAGTTAAGCTGGCAAAAGCACAGCGAAGAACTGTGCGTTCTAAGAAGATATCACAAATCCCCAAGGAGAGTCCAAGTGTGGTGGCGGTTGCGATGCCAGACCTTCCCAGCACTGGACGGGAAGAGGTGGCTCTTTCCACCATTTGCACACCCCCTGCAAGTGCTGAAAGGAGCACCCACAGTCCACTTGCTGATATGCAAATTGAAGATGTCACTGTTGAAGTACAACAGGATGAGGATACTGGTGTAGCTGGCGCTGAGGAGGAAGTTGGCGAGGAGGATTCTGATGGTGATGTGGTTTGTTTAAATCAGGCTCCGGGGGAGACAGTTGTTGTCTGTGGGATGAAAAAGCCCATCACGGTCATGCCTGGGCAGAAGACCAAACATTCCACCTCTTTGGTCTGGCAATATTTCTATCCAAATCCGGACAACAACTGTCTTGCCATATGTACCTTATGTAAAGGTGGAATAAGTAGGGGTAGGGATGTTAACCACCTAGGAACATCCTCCCTTATACGGCACCTGCAGCGCGTTCATAATAAGTTACTGTCAAGTTCAGAAACTTTGGCTAAGACCGTAAGCAGTCCAGGGACACCTAAATCCCGTTGTCCTGTTGTATCCAAGCGTCTGCAAACCACACCGTCAACTCCCTCCTCGTCAATTTCCTCCTTAGTCAGGATCGGAAGTAGTCCTGCAGGCCATGTCACTGGCATGACTGACTCTCCTATCCGGGATTCCTCCGGAGGATCCTGCATTGCTACGCCTCCTGCTGCCGCTGCTGCTGTTGCTGCTGCTGGGAGTCGTTCATCATCCCCGAGAGGAAATAGGAACACCACTACTTTTACTAAACAATTGACCCTCCAACAGTCCTTAGCGAGGAGGATGAAGTACAACAGCAGTCATCCTGAAGCAAAACGTATAACTGAGGCCTTGACTGCTATGTTGGTGTTAGACATGCGTCCGGTATCCGCCATTAGTGCAGTGGGATTTAGACAATTGATGGAGGTAGTGTGTCCCCGGTTCCAAATCCCGTCTAGATTCCACTTCACTAGGCAGGCAATACCGAGACTGTACAGAAACGTCAGAAAATGTGTCCTCGGTGTCCTGAAAAATGCCGTTGTACCCAATGTCCACTTAACCATGGACATGTGGACAAGTGGAACAGGGCAGACTAAGGACTATATGACTGTGACAGCCCACTGGGTAGATGTATCACCTTACGCAGCAACAGCAGCAGCGTCACCAGTCGCAGCATCTCAGAAACGCCAGCTCGTTCCAAGGCAGGCTACACTGTGTATCACCGGTTTCAGTAAGAGGCACACTGCCGACAACCTCTTAGAGAAACTGAGGGAAATCATCGCACAGTGGCTTACCCCACTTAGACTCTCCTGAGGATTTGTGATATCTGACAATGCCACCAATATTGTGCGGGCATTACATCTGGGCAAATTCCAGCACGTCCCATGTTTTGCTCACACAATAAACTTGGTGGTGCAGAAATTTCTGAAAAGCGACAGGGGCGTGCAGGAGACGCTTTGGGTGGCCTGAAAAATGTTTGGCCACTTTCGCCATTCAGCGACTGCGTGCCGAAGACTGGAGCGCCAGCAAACACTCTTGAACCTGCCCCGCCATCACCTGAAGCAAGAGGTTGTGACGCGGTTGAACTCAACCCTCTATATGCTTCAGAGGATGGAGGAGCAGCAAAAGGCCATTCAAGCCTATACATCCACCTATGACATAGGCAAAGGAGGGGGTATGCACCTGACTCAATCGCAGTGGAGAATGATTTCCGTGTTGTGCAAGGTTCTCCAGCCCTTCGAACTTGCCACACGTGAAGTCAGTTCAGACACTGCCAGCTTGAGTCAGGTCATTCCCCTCATCAGGCTTTTGCAGAAGCAGCTGGAGAAACTGAAGGAGGAGCTAAGACAGAGCGATTCCGCTCGGCATGTGGGACTTGTGGATGAAGCCCTTCATTCGCTTTGCCAGGATTCCAGGGTGGTCAATCTGTTGAAATCAGACCACTACATTTTGGCCACCGTGCTCCATCCTAGGTTTAAAGCCTATGTGGTGTCTCTCTTTCCGGCCGACACAAGCCTGCAGAGGTGCAAAGACCTGCTGGTGAACACACTGTCAGCTGAAGCGGAACGTGACACATCAACAGCTCCTTCTTCATTTTCTCCCACAACTGGGGCTGCCAGGAAAAAACTTAGGTATCCTAAGCAACCCGCTGGCGGTGATGCAGGGCAGGCAGGACCAAGTTTGGACATCTGGTCCAGACTGAAGGACCTGGCAACAATTTCTGACATGTCTACTGTCACTGCATATGATACTGTCACCATTGACAGAATGGTAGAGGATTACATCGGTGACAGCATCCAAGTAGGCATGTCAGACAGTCCATACCTGTACTGGCAGGAAAAAGAGGCAATTTGGAGGCCCCTGTACAAACTGGATCTATTTTACCTGAGTTGCCCCCTCTCCAGTGTGTACTCCGAAAGAGTGTTTAGTGCAGCCGGGAACCTTGTCAGCGAAAGGCGTAGGAGGTTGCTTCCACAGAATGTGGAGAAGATGATGTTCATCAAAATGAATTATCAGCTCTTCCAGGGAGACCAGCCTCCAGAACATACAGAGGGACCTGTGGTGGTGGATTCAAGTGGGGACGAGTTAATACTTTGTGAGGATGAGGATGTACACACTGAAGAGGGTGAGGAATCGGTGGATGAGGAGGATGAGGATGACATCTTGCCTCCATAGAGCCAGTTTGTGCAGGGACAGATTCATTGCCAGCTTGTTTTGTGGGGGCCCAAACGAACCAATCATTTCAGCCACAGTTGTGTGGCAGACCCTGGCGCTGAAATGATTGGTTTGTTAAAGTGTGCATGTCCTGTTTATACAACATAAGGGTGGGTGGGAGGGCCCAAGGACAATTCCATCTTGCACCTCTTTTTTTTCTTTGCATTATGTACAGTTTGGGGCCTAGTTTTTCAAACTGCCATCCTGTCTGCCACTGCAGTATTACGCCTAGATGGGTCACGTGTTTGTGCCGTCCACTCGTGTCGCTTAGCATAGTCATCCAGCTACCTCGGTGCAACCTTTTGGACATAAAAACACTATTGTGAGGTGTGTGGTGTTCAGAATAGACTGGAAATGAGTGGAAATTAAGGTTATTGAGGTTAATAATAGCATAGGAGCAGAAAAACCTACAAATTCTGTGATTTTAGCTGTTTTTATACTTTTTTTCAAAAAAATACAGATCCAAAACACAAAACCCAGAACCCAAAACACGGAAGGGTGGTTTTGGCAAAACCAATCCAGATCCAAAACACGAAGAAAGATCCAGATCAAAAACCAAAACACGAAAAGTGGCCGGTGCACACCCCTACTCTTAACCTCTTCTGGTAGATCAGTGGTTCTCAAACTCGGTCCTCAGGACACCACACAAGTCACGCTTTGCAAGTCACCCAGCAGGTGCACCGGTGTAGTCATTACTCACTGGCACATTTTACAAGAACCATAGGTGGAGCTAATTATGTCACTTGTGATTCTGTGAGGACACCTGGAAAACATGCACTGTTTGGCATCCTGAGGACCAAGTTTGAGAACCTGTGAGGTAGATCATTTACAGGATCAGTTTCACAGTTTTTCCACTTTTTCTTTAACAAGTAATAATATAAAATAGCATGAAAAGCCTTTATAAGAATACAGTAGGATGATTTCCCATTAGAACTTGATGTTGTGATCCTATCATTTATATATCAGTTTAGTGTAAGATATTTTGTATAATACAATTTTTTAAAAGTACCGTAAATTATATGATATGGCCTTCTTGTCCTCTAGCTTTTAGCCTCAAAAGAGCAGATGATTTTCTTACACATAAGAAAAATAATATTCTCTTAAACATTCCTGATTTGTCTGTTAATGGACATCAGAGTATAATACTAAATTTGGATGTTAGTTCTTGTACTCTTATTGGCCCAAGTTTTCAGTAATACCTCAAAATTTTAATGAAATGGGGGGAAGGGGAAATTTTGGAAAAAGGATTCTGCACAAGAGAAAAAGTAGGATAGAAATATAAATAACCAACTATAGATACAAATTACTGGAGAAGAACCTCCTGTTGAATTGAGATTGTTGGTGGTGCTTCCAAAAGTCAATTATTATAAACAGAAAAAATGTCCCTACACAGGCAGGTTAAGTGGACTCTTTTACTGGGGCACTCTTAAATAGTAGTTTGAAATGATATGATGAATAATTGATAAAATAACAATTTTAATTCACTCGTTAAAATACTGGTGCTAACAGCACTGAAAACACAGAATATCAAGACAAGACAAAAAGACGAACATAAGCATATAACATATAATATAATAGATCCTGCCTGAAGTATCCAATCAATATTCTTATCGCAGGGGAAAAAAGTTAGGGTGAAAATATAGCCTTCACCATCTCTTCAAAGAGATAGGCTAAATTTTCGCCCTAACTTTTTTCCCCTGCGATAAGAATATTGATTGGATACTTCAGGCAGGATCTATTATATTATATGTTATATGTTTATGTTCGTCTTTTTGTCTTGTCTTGGTATTCAGTTTTTTCAGTGCTGTTAGCACCAGTATTTTAACGAGTGAATTCAAATTGTTATTTTATCAATTATTCATCATATCATTTCAAACTACTATTTAAGAGTGCCCCAGTAAAAGAGTCCACTTAACCTGCCTGTGTAGGGACATTTTTTCCATACCTCAAAATTTGCTGGTGACGGTGTGATTACAACAAAATAACCACTAGATTTAAGGTATCAATTAATTTAAAGACATAAACATCCTGGGTTTGTCTTTTAATAATTGCTATTTTAAATCCAGCAGCTTTATTGTTGAAATTATATAAAGTACCTGAAAGAGTGGTTGAAAAGATGCAGGAGACAACAAGTGTCCCTTCCTAACCCCTGTACAGTCCACTAGTTCTTTTACTCTTGGGGCATATTCAACTAGGTGCGAGAATAGTGACAATCCTGCACCTGCGGGGTTTTTCCTGCAAGTGCAGCATTTTTGCTATTTTGATGGGGGGGTTTTAAGCCTCCTCCCCGAGGACTGATTAAGCTATGGGAAGTTTCCATTTAACTTAATTAGTCCATAATTACTCACCTTCCGAAGTGTAGTCTTCTTCCTCCAGCGTCGGGATCCAGGTCTTCTGCAGCAGAGTGAGTATGTCAGTGTGTGTTAGTGTTTGTTAGTGTTTGCAAGTGAGTGTGAGTGAGTGTGGGTGTGCATGAGTGTGTGTGTGACCCCCAGTGTGTTTGACCCCCCATGTAAGTGTATACCCCTGTAATGAGTGCAGGGTAAGCAGCTCTTGAACCTCCCTGCAGCCCCTGGAGCTTTCCAGCTACTTCGGGACTCCCAGCAGCCCCCTCCCCAGTGATAAGAAGGAGGGGAGGCCACCGGGAGCCACAGAGACCCAAGGGCAGGTAAGTGTTTTTTCCTTCTTAGAGCGGAAAACCGTGCAACCACTTATTTGTTATTGGATACCATGGGTATATGGGGCGCACTTACCCTCAGTAATCCAAAATTGGGCACAAGGTTTTTAGCCTCGCTAAACTTCGCACCCAATTGAATATGCCTAATAGTATTGGAAATGTAACCATATAAATCAGTAACTCATGCTAACATCACACACTTGTCAGCTATTGCATATAATATTGTTATGTAAAAAGTTCTTATATAAATTATATATGAAGCAATTACAACACTACATGTGTAACCATTTTATTTTCTAACTCGTGTTTATTTCTCTCTCATTACAGTATAATGAAGGTGTATTACACCATATTATATCATAGCAAAAATATCACTGAAGATGGAAATCAACAGAAGTCACTGGAGTAAAATCAACATTATAATTTCCTCTCTCTATGGGATGCAGGAAATCTGTTTAATTCTAACAAATCGGTGTGAAGACAAAATATAGTTTAATCATTCAATAGAAAATGATATTGATAGCTTTCTCTTACTATGAATTGATTATATTGTAAGGACAGTAGAATATAGAATTAATAAAATGAAAATAAGATGAATTGTACAGGTGTGTGTGTAATTACTTATAGAAGCATGTCTTATATTTAGTGACTCTAATAAGTGAACCTCATAAAAAGCTAAAGTATTGAAGAGGTTGACCCCGAGTTACATGACTAATGAGTAGAAGACATTTCTGTCCTCCATAAATGGAATATTTCTACCAGGGAATATCAGAGTATTAGAAGTACATAAACCAAATGCACTGACACGCCTGCGTTTCGTTGACTACCCCCCTGTCACCACCCCGAATGCTCATGACTTATGACTTCAGCTTGATACAGAAGGCCTGATTGAGAAGTGGATGCTATAACAGACACTACTGTGAATTTATGCTAATGCTGCAGTCGATGGGCTCTCTACTGAGACGCCCACCAGCAGTGGTTTTAATCCGCTGCAATGCGCAAATAGTTGCATCACCAAATGGACTTTGGCTGCACCATCGGGTATTAGAGCAACCCTATGGTTGGTCAGAAGGTTCAACAGTACATTGCTGCCGGTGCCAGTGGAACTGTGACTTCCAACGTGGTCCCTGACAGACACTTGACATGCCCATCAGTGGAAATTACCCCCAGTCACTGCCCAGGAACAACTATCAGAATTGCTTAGATCTCCAATCAATTCCAATCTGCGTCCTCCAGCTCTAACCATCGGGATGAATGCTCAGTACTTCTCTGATGTAGGCACAGATTTAGAACATCTAGTGCTTGTGCCCAATGTTTTAAATGCATCCACCTCTGGATCAGGCCCAGAGTCTCCAGGTGCATAACTTAAAGTACTAGCGATAGGTCGGGGAGAATACACTGTTGCACCACTCTAATTTTTGTCTTCCGTATTAAGTGATTTGATATGGAGGACTATGCTACAGTAGGTGCAAGAGGCCATCAGAAATGGGCTTCTCTTCTCCATACGCATGACTCAGAATAGCATGGACATGTAGATAGACGTCCAGGACAGTCCAACAAGAAAGATCTCTTGAAAGTGTTTACATGGATGATGATGGTAGCACCCATTTCATGCAAAGCAAAATCCAGCAAAGACCCATAGGAATCACTCATACTGTAGCTATGCAAAGATACACATTTGCTGTCTGGTAATACATGCTATTGGCATCCATGTGTTGTACCTGACTCAGAATCAGGCCCATTGGGATAGATGTTCTAAGCCTTGGAGAGTGATAAAGTGGAGAGAGATAAACTAGCAACCAATCAAAACGGGTGTGTGGGACATACTGTTTTAAGTTGGTGGAGATAAGTGTCATGTGATGATTGGCAGCTGAGGGCATGGGCTAGCAGGGTTATTGCCTGGAGCGCCATAGCTTTAAATGTGCAGCCCTGCACCCTGCCTAAATAGAGGTACTCACCACCATCTAGCTCCGTAAAATCCCACCCTCAACCCACTCATTGGTGTTATTGGTATAAGCTCAGGGGGAGGGAGCAGGGGAGGGAAGAGGTGTAAAAGTGCAGCACAGGATGGCCCTGGGTACAGAGAATCCTAGTCCCTGTATATATATTGTGATATATATATTGCGTATGCATGCAGTTCAACTGTGATAGCAAGCCACTCTACTGCGATCGCAATGCAAACTCAGCACCACATAAGGACGCCCACTTTACCTTACACACATCCATAATACTTAGCAGAATAGTGAAACCATTGGTACAATGGAGTACCATCAGACCCATATGCACACTTGCATAAACCCTGACCTTACATAGAAATTGCTAACAGTCACGCCCGCTATGAGACCTCACACTGCGTATGATATCACAGAGGATAATTTATGCACGCCCCTGCAACAGCATACAAATGTACTGGCATGCCTGAGTTTCCCCGACCCCCTCCATCACCACCCACAAATGGCACTTCCTGTCAAGCACTCTGTGAGGGGTCTCTGTAGCCTCTATGATCGCAGTACCAATCGCAATGGCTAGTTCTTGCACGTGCACTGTGATGCATACGCATGCACAATGAGCAACAATTGGCCGATTGCGTACGTCTTAGCAATTGCTTCCTTGCTGAATCAGGCCCTGTATACAGTAGGACAAAACACAACTGTAAAACTCATTAACCATTTGCTGACATGGTTGCATCAGATACAACCACGCCACGATGGGATTTCCCTGACATGGTCGCATCTGAGGTGAACAATCAGAACCAGCCTATGGGTGGCTGCTGGAAGGTAACCTTCCAGCAGCCGCCCATCTCACAGGGACCCCAGGCCCCTCTGTACCTTTGGATTCTGTTATTGTGTGCCAATCTGCCTGGTAGCATCCTCCAACTGGTAGCTCTGCCAGGCCCCACTGTAGCAGCTGCCAGGGAAATATAAATTAGGAGCACCTTATTGATTCCTAATAGTCGCTAGTTGCTATTTAGCGCTGCAAGTTGCTTAAGAAAGAATTGCTTTCCAGTCCAATCATGTGGTTCCAAAGAACTAAAGGTTATTTATGTAAAGAGAAAGTAGCACGATGAAAGATTTAACAATTAGAGTAAAAAGCAATAAAATAGTACAAGCCGATACATACGCATGCGCACTTGTCCCAGCATACAGTCATCAATCCAGAAGCCTGTGATCATCAAAGAAGATGTCTGTATACTGGGGTCAGGTCACTGCTTATATACCTTACAGAGTTCAACGTTAACAAAGGAACTAATATACAGGTTTCCATTGGTTCTTGTTCTTGTTTCTGGATAATCTGGTCAATGGTTGATTCATATGGTGTCATCAGGGGCATGTCTCAGTTTTCCAACATTCTCTTTGTGTAGTTTCCTGCAGAACAACTGGTTAATACTGGCTACAACACTGCATATAGATAATAACTCCCTATCATCAATATCTAGCGGACACAAGATGCAACTCCTTTACTGATATTTACAGGAATCTGCACATAAACAGGGATTTAGTATGATACCAAACATGACATGTCCACTATGCTCTAAACCTCAGATCTCATTTAAGTGTATATTACATCATAATTATTAGGTAAAAATACCTTTAATAACTCTGGTTAGTAACTATTGTGAATGGGAACCATCTTGCACATATGCGTCTGCATATGTGCGTCTGTGTTGAATTCGCAACTATATACAAATGAGCATCCATGTGTAAGTATGTGAATACGCATATGAGCGTCTGTGTATATAATTATTGTAACAGGACTGGATTAGGAGTCCCTCTCCTGGGGTAGATGGACTCCTTCCTTACACACACAGCAGCTGGGAAACAGCACACCAGTCTGGATGCGAGTACAAGCTGGTCGGCGCCAGTGTTTATTGTACAATATCAGAAATTACATAAAGAAAACATAAACATAAATCCTAGCCCTGGCTGGGCTCTAACTTTTACAAGTGATTTCCCTCACTACAAGAACCTGGCAGGGCCTAATACCCTCATCAGCAACAAAAGCACAGCACAGTCCTCACTGCTAGGTTTACAAGTGTCTCTGAGCAAACTCCCTGCCTGCTCTCCCAGGCGAGACACTCAGCCCCAAACAAACCAAGCATATCTTGGCCACTCTCAGCTGGAAGCCCTAATGAGCCTGTTACCAGGCTGAAAGGCCCAAAACCTGGAGTGGCCGTGGGTGGAGCCCACTCTTTCCTCACACCCACACCCCCAGGTCCCAAACCGGCTTTTCAATAAGCCGAAACTCAAGCTTGCTTCACTACAAACTTTCTCCTGGGGGTTTTAAAACACATAGGTCAGAAACCTAGGGCAAACGTATCTATCACTGACCACTTTACCAGTGATCCTATCACAGTATATATACATTTATATGTGTGTGCGTTATGTGCATCAGTGAATGTGTGTTGTGTATATGCAGTTTAGCGCATCGGATTGCGTGACGCAAAGTAGTGTCATGGAAACACATCGTCAGACCATAGACAATTAGATCATCAGATAATAATTGTACAACGATCATATTCAATTATTTGACTTTGACATCCTCTTACCCCTTTCGTAGCATCGATTATAAATCTATATTGATTTCGAATTAGATTGGTAACATTCTATATATTTTTTTTTATTTTGCCCTTTATATTTATTTATATTTTAATATCAGTATTATTGTGAAAGGTCTGATGGAAAGTTTTTTACATCAATGGTAGCCCCGAGTAAACATGGTTGGCCCTCGTTCTGATAGTTATGGTTTTCACGTGCAAACAACTCAACCATTGATTGTTAAATATCAATGATTTTCTGAAGTTGGTTTAAAACAATCGGCCATCAATGTCTGTGCCATTGATGGCCGATGGTACACTATAGTATACCATAAAAATGACAACTAATATTCTCAGCACCTGAATTGCACCTAAGGAAGGAACACCTGCTGCAGTTATAATGAGGGAGAATTTCAAACCCTCCAACAAACATGCAAAAAAGAGGGGGGAATAACTGCACTGGTTTCCTGAATGTATATACTATTTAAACAATAGAAAAGTGACAAACCTCTTTAACTGTTTCTAACAGTCTGAATCACTCCAATTGAAATTAATACATAAGTTATGTAACAATATTTCCTAGTAGAGAAAAACATGAGCTCACACAAACTTTTACTAGAAAATCACATAATGTGAAAAAAGACACATTGATGGATGAGTTCCTTTGATTTTTGTGGCCTTAGGTGGTTGTCTATTGAAGTTACTATGTACTAAAAGATCTCTTAGGCTGGGTACACAAATAAAGATTTTCTGTTCAACCAATCAACTAGTTGATTGGTTGAACAGAAATTCTTTACGTGTGTACCCAGCCTTAGATTGGTGGATCATCTTATTGATATTTAGTTTAACATATATAAGACATGATAGCATAATTACCATATAACTTTAAAATTGTGGGTGAAAGATTTAATAGTTATATGGTAATGATGCTATCATGCCTATTATGTGTTAAACTACATGTACATATAATTTTAGTATTAAATCTACATAGTATAAATGTCAGCAACAGTTTTAAGTGATAGTAATCTTTTCACATGACTAAGATACTGGCAGCATGCTTGCTGGAAATCTGGGTGTATAACAGAGACCGCTTGACCACAATCACCTACGTATTGATAAAGACCCAAATGGGTTGAAACATGACAGCGGCAGTAAGTGAAGGTGGTCACGCACAGCAGTGGGAACAGTGAATCCTAATTGCGCCAAGAAAATTGTCAACTTCAGAATATGCTCTATTCAGAGAGCGGAAGAGAGTTACAGCCAGGCGATAATTTTGTGAAGCGACTATAGAGTGGTAACCATGTATTAAACATCATATCGGATGTATTTAGTATAGCCAAACACTTCCAAATTTCAGGAAAGCTTACTTGCTCCTATTATCTGATGGGAAGAACAATAAATATTTTTATATGAATGACTGTGTTCATTGAGTACCAAACAGAGAGGCAGAGGTTTAGCTTTGACATTTAAGTGTTTTGTTATTTAACTTTTTATTACATATTATATTGATTCTAAGGAATAAAGGAATTTTTGGATTTTGAAAGAATTATATACCAGGTTGTCTGGCTCTTGGATTTTTGTGATAAATATTTAATGGCACAAAAGAGGTTTATTCAACCTAAAGAGATCCTCATATGCAACAATATATATGAAAGGGAAAAAATAGCCATCAAGTTTTGTTTTAAGCAGAGGGTTGATTAGTTTCCATTACAAGCTTGACAACACTCTCAGCATTGGGTGCAGGCTGTTATATATATTTGAGTTATTATTCATGCTCTTCATAACCTGTAACCCCCACACACACACCAATGCTCTGATAGTCAGCTAATAGTTACAAGAAAGTCAGCTGCTCACTGTATATTGCATAATCAAATGGAGCATATTGATTTAATGTTACATTTTGTAAAGGGTAGCAACATACCACAAAATCTGAGCCTTTGCCTAGGCTGTTTAATAGAACTCCCCCAAACTTATCAAGATACCTAAATCTTGTTTTTATATTGCAAATGTGAAAGCTTTCGTACATCTAGTGGCTTCTCATTATATTTATGGTTGACAGGAGACCATAGTAGTGTCATGCATAAAAAAGGAGAAATTGGGCTATCCACACATGAAATAAAAAATATTGCAATTAATCTATTCCCAGGATTTATTGTTACAATTTGTGCTAATATGAATGAGGTGCACCTAACAATAAAATTTAGTGCAACAGAGAGATTTAAATTATTCTTATCTTGGTCAGAATATTCTAACTCTTCCCATCTGTTGTAGCAACAGAGTTGTAAGTAGGCAGGAGTGACAGTCATAGCCAGAATCACCTGTGTGTAAAATAACATAGTAGAGTATTAATTATTTATGACAAACCCAAAAAAATAGTGTAATATACACATACCCAGCAGCAATCCTCCAGCATTAATCAATACTCGATGTATGGATGAGTATCTGCAAATAAAGGCATTGTGAAATAAGCAAGAATAGCCAGCTACTTTACATGACTCATTAAAATTTTTCCATCACAGACACAAATGCATATTAAGTGAGCAGTCAAGAAGCTGTCAGGTTGCTGCCTAGGATCGGCCATTGCTCACCTCAGTGCTGGCTTCCCTTGATATATAAATCTGTCAAACATCAGGTGTGGCGGCGAGTGACGCACTAAAGATTATACCTGGGATCTGCTAGGATGTCCATGTGCTTGCTCCATGATGTGGTTTCTGCAGTTGCCATCTTAAATGCAACCATGACAGCCTCTTTTCACCTGACTAACCCTTTACCCTATGGTAGCATTGGGTGCTGTCATCTAGCAGTGTCCTCCAATGGACTGCTACCTTAGGGCATATAACCAGATGCTGGACAACAGGAAGTTGCCTATACAACATCATTACTTCCAGTGTAAGCTTGCTGTTGCAGCATTCCAGGTTCCAAGCTCCCATCTCTCTAGTGATGTGTTCCTAGTGTGTTGCATGGTGTGTGTACTCAGAATGTCTTCTAAGCACAATCTATTCAGAGTCATCTCCTATACTTCCCTGTGCCTAAAGCCACAACATGTGTACAGAGTACATTCATCAAGTACCATCTCGTGAGACCGTTTGTCTATGACAGTGCTGCATCTAAAGCCACAGCACATGTACTGAGTACATTCATCAAGTACCATCTCGTGAGACCATTCGTCTATGACAGTGCTGTATCTAAAGACACAGCACGTGTTCTGAGTACATTCATCAAGTACCATCTCGTGATACCAAACTCCTGTGCCAGTTCTGCATCTGAAACTGCACTGGGTGTAATTAAGCACTGTTTCAATACATCATCCTACAGTGCCAGCCCTGTGCCTGAAAACCGTTAAGTGTGTATTCTATACATCACTTTATTCAAAATCTCCATTATCTATCTCCTATGTTTTCCTGTGACTTGTGCTGGATACCAGACCAAAGGGTTGCAGCTGCTTACTGGGTGCAGCTTAAGCCCAAATCCTGCTTGGAGGGGTCACTGGAGAACACCTCCTAGTAAGTTACACTCTGCACCTTTGGTCAGGTCTCACCAACTTCCAAGGAAGACACTGATCTATGCCCCTCCTCAAGCTGGATCAACGTCTTCCAACTCAATGGCAGAAAAACACCCTAGCCTGATTGTGATAGAAGTCTATTAATAAATACTTTCTTCCTCTGCCTAGGTTTTCTCATCCCATTATATGTGAAATCTATAACTCCCAAGACATAAGGGATTCCTTAGACACTGTAGAAAGATATCATTACCTGATGTCACTGTAACATCTGGCTGGAAAAACAGATTGAGGAGTAAGTGATGATCTTAATGGCTTCCAGGAACTGCAACGAGACAACATTGGTGTAAAAGGGTCATTCTTACTGTAGTAGGGTGTATCCATTTAATTATGACTTATACAGACCAGTACCTACTGATTCTGTATATCTGTTAAAAGGCATAACTTTTTATTTTTCAAAAATGTTGCTTTTATATAATGTATGCCCATGACACTTTCAACTGTGCATTAGCAGCTATGTCTCCATTTGTAAGAGCTAAATATTTGCTTGTATGATCACTAATAGCTAAGAGGTGACGCACAGATGTAATCAAGAATGTTCCTACTTATGGAAGATTTAGCAATTTTCTAAGACCATTATAAATTAGCCATAATTAAATATATATATATATATATATATATATATATATACTATATATATATATATAATAATTTACTCTAGTAATGCAACTAATCTTGTTTCAGTGGTCTATAGATTGTTCTTATATGAAGAATTACTTTCAATACCATCTTTAGTGCTCTGTATCAATGTTGATTTAGCTTATTCATCACCTATACCCAACCTCTCGTTTTGCTACTCTTGACTCCTGTAAACAGTGTTTGAGCAGGTACAATTATACTCCAGTTATGGTTACAATTAGACCATGACTCAGTAACAGCTGTGAAATGTCTACTTGTGAAATTAGTTCAGGGAGTGTAAGAATGTTTGTGCACAGAGCATGTACATTAGGATGAGTTTGCCGTGAGCAAGTTGTGTGTGTGGACAGAACTGTGGGATACTCAAGGGTGAGAGCATGCTGAGATCCATCCACCATCAGTCAGATCTTTTGTACCAAGTATAGAGACAGAGCAAATACATGATGATGATAATGACTTCTTCCACTTGCATATAAATTGGGGCGGCGCCATCTCATAGATGCTGTCAACACATAAAGCCAATATAACATATTTTATCTAATTTAAGTGAAACTCTGAATCTAGTCTACAGTAGGGTTGCCATTACTGACGAGCGGTTTCATTTTGACTTGGTTCTTTTTGTTAAATTAGCATAAGTTCAGATTAGTTTGAATTTATCTTATTGGCTATCCAAAACATGTGAGAGCCGGAAAGCCAATATTATTCTGTTTTTGAGTTCTGAACATAACAGAGTAAAACTGAGTACTACCGAACCGCTCATCTCTAGATGCTATATTAAAAAATAAAAAAACGGGAAACATTCACTGAGATCCCACAGGCGCAGTCAATCAGCATCACACCCAGTTATATTAACCCCATAATATGGGAATTATACTCCTGTGAAGACAAAATACAGGCTGTACATAGAATATGGTAGTGTTTGGACATTTAAAGCACATTTAAAGTTCACAATGTATCCTGAGTATATGCATTTTTATTAAAACAAATGTGTCCACTGAACAAACAAAGAAATATTTTAAAAAACTTACATTATAGATGATGATGTTCCATCACTTTTATTTTGGCTTTGAGATTAGAAGTATTTGCATGGACCATTGATTTGTGTTAGAAATGTTTTGATCTTAAGAATCTTGTGGCAAAACTATGCAGAGGATAGTTGTACAAAATGAGCCTTCACTATTAGACTGGCTCCTACTGTATCAATCTCTTGTCTGTTTCTCTCATCTGTCCATAGTGAGTTAATTAGTAAGAATACACATTTCATTGGAGAGTAAAGGGCCCCATACATCAGCGACGGATTGCCGCGATGCTGTAACCCAGCATCGCAGGATCGCAGAAATCCAACAAGTGGTGCCACTTACTTTTCCTAACATACTTACTAATAAGCACAGAAATGTACCACCCTGCTATGCATATTACTATATATATTGTTGGATATTGGTATTAGACTGAAGTTGGAATTTCTTATTACTATTAAGTACCAGGACAAGCTGGCAAGTCCGGGCCTGGTAGGGACCCCACATTAATTTATTTTAACAAATGTAACCCTAAAAAGAAAAAAAAAGGAACAAACAGTCTGCACATATTTCACTGATATGTGCAGGCTGCTTGTTCGGGAGACAAATTTGGCCGCCTTAATCTGGACTTCATACTCTACAGGAAAGACGAAATACACCATCAATCAAAACGATCCTGTCAAAACCGGGACTTTGGTATATTCCTGATTTTAAAAGTGTAAACAACGGCCATTTTTGACTATCCAAGCTGATTTGAAAAACGGGACAAATCGGGACCAACAGGAATGTTAATAAATTGACCCCTGACTGTATGACTGCTGATGCAGCAATGTTGATATACCTTGTCCTTGTTCTGCAATGTTTTGTACTGTAAATCACCTTTTTTTTTTGTCTGTGTGTGTTCATACTGTTTCTGTTTCTGTGCCTGATTCAGCATGGATCACAACTGCTAAATGGTGTGCAGAGGGACGACTGTTGCGTACTGTGCATGTGTATGCATCGCAACGCTTGTAGGCGAAAGTATCATTATGATCGCACTGCGATCATGGAGACCACGGAGTGCCATCACAGAGTGATTGACATGCAGTGAGCGTTTGGGGGTGGTGACAGGGGAGTGGTTGGAGAAATGCAGGCGTACCTGTCCGTTTGAATGCCATTACATGGGCATGCATAAATTAGCCACTGTGACGGCATACGCAGCTTGAGTGCTCACTGTGTGCAGAGAGGTTAGTAATTTCTGAGTAAGGTCTAACCTGCTTTCATAGACCATGAGGCTCCGATGTTACTTGATGGTACTGATGTTTTTGCTGGATTGCAAGGTATTTCAGATGTGAAATAGGGGAAGTGGGTGTCTATGTTGGTCTGTGACAGCTTTCCGATTGCATACATTATCATATTTTTGCAGCAGACCTGTGTGCGATTACGAAGATGTGATCACAATAGAGATCCGTAATAAATCAGGCCCTCTGTATGTTGTAAGGCGCTGCGGACCCCCGTGGCCCCATATAAATAAAGGATAATAATGAAATTAATAAAGATTAGAGATGAGCCAATTAGATAAATAAAATAAATACAAACTAATTCGAACTTGCACTAATTTGATTAAAAGAACTGAGTCAAAACCGAATAAAGATTCGCCATATATTTTATCACCGTTGATTTTTTTATAGACTTCAATTTTTAAAGAAAATCAGTTCTTAAAGGTTAAGCTTCAAAAATCATAACAAAAGTGTCTCATACAATGACCTATCTGAATGATAAATGCCATTAAGGAAAAGGGAAAATAGAAGAAAATATTAAATAAGTTGCAAAGTACTGCTCATATTTACTATGTAATCAGACACCTATTCACTGTAATTATTTTTACTCCATGCACCATTATATTTAGAGCAAACAGGCAGAAACACAGCCTAACACAGCTACTGGTAGGGCAAAGAAGAAGCATCCTCCTTGCTGAAGAAGTTACTTAAGATCCTACTGAAAGTTCAGTTCAAATAACTACCAAAATGCATAAAGACCAACATAACCACCCTGACAGACTGATTGTATCAGGGATGGGATCTCTCTTCTACATGCTAATCCTACTTATGGTAGCAATGCTGCACAGATGAGGCAATCATATCACAGGTACAATAAGGATAAGCACAGTAACAAAACAACACACTCAATAGCTAATATTGTATTATTTGGGGAAGTAATAGCTTCTTGCTGGGGCACAGTCTGTCTACTAAGGAGATTGGTAAACAATTTGCCTACTGCCCTTGGCCTGTGTCCTGGGGACATGGGTGCAGGTTTCACATATTACCTATATCCTGATATTGGATGGATCCTAAAGTGGGGAAGGGCCTTGTGCCATAGGGAAACAGGAGAGCCCTAGTCTATTTAAGTGGGTCTACTGCCCTGTCCTGAAAAACCCTATGATACATGCATGAAACACAGTGTACAGCACATTCAAAGATTATATTGCTTTGGGACTGAAGGTATCAGAAATGGGGCAGCAGAGTGATGAGCGTTCCTGGGCAGTGACTCTGATGTGGACTGAAAAACACAAATAAATCCTGTCTCATGGGCATGTTATGGAAATGTTGTTGGTGTGTAAGTAAAAGTGGTTGCATTCTTAGTCACATAGCCCCAGTAGCAGAAGCCATGTTCACATCAATAATCTGCACCTACCATTGGTCTAATGCAAGTATTGAGGGTGCCTGTAATAGTGCGCCAATGGTGGTACGTGCACTGATTACCGGCAGTGTTATAGCATGCAGAGACACAGAGTGGGCATCTCAGTTCTTGCTCATTCAGACACAGACTACAAAACAAGAGAAGGCTGATACCAGTATTTACATATTATCTCAGCTGTGACTCCGACAACAGATGGAAAAGCTCATGCAGCAACGTCCATCACTGAGTTAGATCCTATGTGTTTGGATACAGTTGCTGAATTTTGTTATTATTGTGAAAATTTATAGACAATTTAGGCTTCAACAATTTTTATTAGGTGCTTATTGTAGCTGAATCCATAAATACTTTGAAACATAATATAAAAGTATCTTTGGTTTGGTATATAAGAATTGTCCTTCTCTGTATTGATCCATGGTGGAAAGTGGTTATACTTTGTTGTTACATCATATAGTAGTTGAATGATGATGATATCCTCTACAGTCATTACATACTATCATGACATATTCCGATTTACCATCATCCATCTCCCATTCATTGTATAGGGTTTAATGTCCTGGAATTACTCTAGAAGTAACTGATGAAAACAGAGACACTCTATGCCTACACTGATCATCAGTCTACTGACAGGACAGGAACATTTCAGTGTAAAACACTTATTTTTAATAACATATAATGTGGAGAATTTATACTTGACTGTGACACTAAATAATCTGCAGAAGCTCATTATGATAATCCCCATGTGGTCACACATAAAGATAATGACATACCTATAACAGCCATGCACTGACCCCAGGCATCTATCCCGGTCATTGCTTAAATCCATCATTCTGCCTTGTGGTTGGTTAGATTTTCTCCTAGACCAGTATATAAGATACTCCAGAGACTGAGGTTACCATACAGCTAGAGAGATTCTCTATAATATAGTACGGAGGCTACTAGAACAACAAAGAGAGCGATATATGAACAAGATGTATAAAATGTTCTCCTTGTTTCTTCTGCTCTGTGTTATGAACTCAGTGACAAGTCTTCCTTTGGCCCCATCATTTCAGGTGAGATAATGAATGAATATGAATGAATCAATGGTGCCTTATGCTGGGTTTTATCAGACTGTGTGGTTCTAATATACAGTTTTTGTGAATGAAAAATAATCTGTTATTTTATAGGGCAAACAGTACTGTATGTGGTAATTGTATAAATGTAAGGCTTTCTGCCCTCACCCCCTCCCCAGTGTAGTACAGTACATAAATACAGTCTCTCTGTTTCTTAGTCAGTGACTGCAGTATAATAATAATATATAGGGTATATATATATATATCACTGTTCACTTCTTCTATTCACTATGCAAGCAGTGAGCTAAGTGGCAGTGGGAGTAGAGGAGATAGAGAGGAGGGGGCCAAGTAACCTACCTCACTTATTTCTGTCCCTTCCTACAGTCAGTCACCATGATCATCAACCAGTGACTGCAGGAGGAAGCTCACAGTGACACGTGTCTCAATGCCCTTTTATTGTAACGACTTGTTGAGGAGCACTGTGACTGACTGCATAGTGGTAGCAGATGATAAAGAGTCCAGTGGCCATGAGCTGGGAACTTCATCACTTCATCCTTAAGATTTATAATACTTTAAGTGAGACCAGTGAGTAAAACAAATCACAGTGTGAGCATTACCTAAACCATATTTATCTTTCAGCTTTCCCAGCATGAAATGAATGGTTTTGGTAAGTTAAAAATTTTAATAATTCATTAAATATCCTTCATTTTCCTCTTCTAGTCACTAAGTTTTCATTTTTATTTTGTCTACTTTTCTCTCTCATGCCATTGTTTTAATTAAATCATTCACTTGTCTCTTTTGCTGCATTTTCTCTCTCTCTTTTGCTGCATTCTGTCTTTCACTCTCTCACTCTTTTGCAGCATTGTGTCTCTTAATTTCTCTCTCTCTCTCTCTCTCTCTCTCTCTCTCTCTCTCTCACTTTCAAGAAACCTTCCTCATTCTTACACCATCACAATATTTTTACTTGTCTTTGACAGATCCAAAAACACTGGATATCATTAAGGAGATGGGAACATTCCATAAAGGTAAGAAAGAATACTATGAATTAGCACAATCCATATTACAATAGTTGTATTATACAATATTTATATAATGATGAAATCATTTCAATTTTATCCATCATTTCTGTCAATTAAGACTTTTTTAAGGACACAATAAAAAAATGACCATGAAAGGAATAAGTACTCCCAAAACTATCTACAATTAATTAACAATTGGTGACTGTAACACCCGCTCTACAGAAGGGGGCATTCACAAAAAAAAATCCTGTGATTACAAGATAACTAAACAATCACAATAAGCAGTGTAACAAATCCTATAAATATAAAAATGTATCTGCTAGAGTAAGTAGAATAGATTTCCTAAAAAGTTAACAATGTATATACATCCAAAATGAAGTAAGACAGAAAAAAACAAAATTAAATAGCAAACTAAGCAACTGAGATAATGTATAAACAGGGCAATCTATGGCTAGCTAAGGGGTGATGCAAACCACCACATACTGTATTAGATGCAGTAAATCAGAGAACTGTTACAGAAATCAGGGGACACAATAATATAAAGTGACACCTAACCATGATGACTGTGAGTAATATCCAGTCTGTGTATCTATGTACTAAGTCTTGGAGAGTTATTAAGTTGATGGAGATAAAGTAGCAACCAATCAGCTCCTAACTGCCACTTCAAAGGCTGTGTTTGAAATATTACAAGAGCTGATTGGTTGGTATCTTTGCTCTCTCAAAGACTTAGTACATAGACCCGTAAGTCACCTATAGTAAGTATAGTAAGGCTGGTCTCACACCTGTCAGCATAACAGGTCAATTACGAATCTCCCTCTCTCTCCATCTCTCTCTCTCTATCTCTCCATCTCTCTCTCCATATCTCTCTCTCTCTCTCCATCTCTCTCTCTCTCTCTCTCTCCATGTCTATCTCTCTCCCTCTCTCTCTCTCTCCATCTTTCCATCTCTCTATCTCTCTCTCCATCTCTCTCTCACCATCTCTCTCTCTCCATCTCTCTCTCCATCTCTCCATCTCTCTATCTCTCTCTCCATCTCTCTCTCTCCATCTCTCTCTCCATCTCTGTCTCTCCATCTCTTGCTCTGTGTCTCGCTCTCTCTCTCCCCGTCTCTTTCTCCATCTCTCTCTCTTTCTCTCTCTCTCCATCTCTCCCTCCCTCTCTCTCTCTCTCTCTCCCTCTCTCTCCATCTCTTTCTCTCCATCTCTCTCTCCATCTCTCTCGCAATCTCTCTCTCCCTCTCTCTCCATCTCTCTCTCTGTCTCTTGCTCTCTCTCTCCATCTCTCCATCTCTCTCTATCTCTCTCTCTCTCTCCATCTCTTTCCATCTCTCTCTCTCCCTCTCTCTCCATCTCTCTCTATCTCTCTCTCCATCTCTCCATCTTTCTCTCTCTCTCCATCTCTCTCTCTCTCTCTCTCGGTATCTCTCACTCTCTCAGATCCAGAGACACTGAACAATGAGAAGGAGACAGCAGCTTCCCATTCAGGTAAGAATTATAAGATAAAGTACAATCCATATTACCTTACATTACTTATATACTACAGTAACAAGAATATATATGTTTCCCCTAATAATGAGAAATGCTTATTTACACCATCACAATCACTATCACTGGGATATACATTTGTCTAATGATAACAATATTTCATGTAAGTACCATTTAGAAATGTACATCAGTATAATGTAATAGTGTAAGAAATAGTGCAGTTATTACCACGTGTGTGTGTGTGAGTGCACTGACACTGCCATGGTGACTGCACCTTCTGTGGTTTGGTTACTAGAATGACTGTCACTATTGGTTACACATCTTATACTACTGGCTAGAACATAATGTAAATAAGACATATGTAACAAGGGTGTGACATTAATTACATTATAATTATATTTTAGGTGAAACTTCTAATATTTTTAAAAGACAATTTATAATTTTTATAACAAAATAATAGAATCTGTCCGGAGTGCAATTTAGTTGAAGTTGTCTTATCAGTAGTCTATACAATCCCCATTACACTTATTACTGAATGTCAAAATAAAGCAATACTAGTAACTTACCCCTATCAATTACTTTGAGTCACATGTAATTGTAATTATAGCAGGTAAAACTGTTCCATGAGAGCCTATTCATTGAACATATTTATCTGGTCATAAGTAAGGACATGTATTGTATCTAAAAGATCATTGATAAGATAACTGATAGGAATGTATTTAGTATGATGCTGTTTATTGCTCTCCAACAACTGCAACATACTGTATGCTCAATGCACTATTTAGGTAAATGTAGTATTTATGGTTATTATATTGTATGTACACTATTTACAGTAGACACTGATGCCGGAGTGCAGGAAGGTACCTTCAGCAAGATTATTGAAGTCAACAAAGGTATTAACATACTACTAATACTAAATATATATAAACTAGTTAGGTTAAGAAATCTGTTGGTTCCTTAAAGTCTATGTTGGTACATGAGTAGGCAGCTGAACACAAAGGAACCTAATCATAGAAAATAGGATTAAGACCAGAGATAGTTATAGAGTTACTCTGTTCTTCACCTTTTCCCCAAAACTGACAAAGAACTGCCCATTAGTACCATTTTTAGTAACCCAACTGCTAGTCCTGTAATCCATACTATTACCAGTCAGTAATTGTGAAGGAGGACGCATTACATTAATCTCTACTGACTGTACTAGGTACCCCCTAGATGACCAGTGCCAAGGGTGAGTAGGCTGAGCTTTTATAAAATGGTGGAGAGAGTTTATTTTATTAATTAATTTATTTTACACTACTAGACAGTAAGTATCCTTCCGCCCCTGTCCGGCTCCTTCCACCGGATGCCGGGGCTTTGTGCGCCTGCATGAACTTTAGTTAGACTCAGCAGTGCTAAGTTTCACTACTCCAGAAGGAGCAGTGAAAACATTTTGGGAGACAGATGATTTTCGGATGAGCTGTCTCAACACCAGTGTAATGATAAATTGCTCCAGTGCTCACCGCAAATTAGTAAGTTAATTATCATTGTCCAGCCTTACCCTGATAATAAAATAGTGAATAGACCCTTTAGTAAGGAGGAACTGTAGGTGTGTTAACGAGCTAAGAAACATCTTTAATGGAAAGAAAGATTGGTATAATATCTCTGTTATTATTACAACATAGGATTGAATAGTCTTACATAACTCTTACATACAGTAAACTAATGTATGAATTCTTCTTGTCCATGTAACTGGTTAATGTAGATAACAACATAACTGTGCATGAAGGAGATGTGCTCATGAAACCTGGACGCAGCGCCATCAGCTGTAAAAATTGCCTGTGGCCTAAATCTGCAGATGGGACTGTCCTTGTTCCGTACATCTTAGCCTCTGTTTATAGTGAGTTATCTATTCCTGATGGTATCCTAAAGTAGTCATGATCACCTATTGTTCTAATATAATAATATATGCTCAACTTCCTTTCGCTACAGATGACAATCAAGTCAAGTTGTTCAAAACTTCTATGCAGGAGTTTGAGACATTGACGTGTGTGAGGTTTGTACCAAGGACTGCAGAGAAGGATTATATCAACATTGTCTCATCAAATGGGTAGGTTCTTCCATTATGTCTAAGTTATAGAGTAACACTAACTGAGAGGCTTCTGGTAACAAAAGCAGAATTTTCTATTCTTCATGATTACTGCTAACTCTCCATAAGAATTCTTCTGGAATGGGTGTGAATTTACCTTCCAGTGATGACTATTTATTTCCCTATGTATATAAGTATACTGTAACCATTAAACAGACTGTCATACTGTACCTTCCTCACTGCTTTCAGTTGTACATCATTTATCGGACGACAAGGTGGAGGACAGATGGTTGGACTAGATGTTGCTGGTTGTATGTCCAGAGGAGCTGTAGAACATGAACTAAGTCATGTCCTGGGATTTTACCATGAGCATATGAGGAGTGACCGCGATGACTATGTCACCATCAATTACCAATATATCTCACCAGGTACTATGCATATGGCAAATGCTCAAAAATACTGATTGTCACAGTTTTGTGTTGTTGTCATTCACATGTGATGTGTAGTAATGGGAGATTTCTTGTTACAGGTAATGCAGTGAATTTTATAAAGAAAAACACTAATAACCTGGGTCTGGAGTATGATTATAGCTCAGTGATGCATTATGACAGGTAAGCTGCTATGCACAGAGGTACTACATAATAGAGGATGGTGCATGAATATAATTAGTGCACATTGATGTTATAACTGCCTCTATAATTCTGGACTGTACCGATTTCTACATGATATTATCATGTTTATTGTCTGTGTGACAGGTATGCATTCTCTAACACTTCAAAGCAACCCTCCATTGTACCCAAGCCTGATCCTACCATAACCATTGGTCAAAGAAAAGGACTGAGTATCTTGGATGTTTCTAAAATTAACCGGCTCTACCAGTGTAGTAAGTACAGATGTCATATTGCCTCATTTATAGTTAGGAGTAAATTTAGCTAATACTTGCAATGTCACACCTTAGCTAGTCCATGTTGCACTGCAGGTGCTGGTGGTGGGGTCTCACGCTTCCAATCTCAACTCTAAAACCCAATATAAATATACCCTGGCCATTATTTCTATGCTATGCATTTGTGCCTCTTGTGTCACAACATGGTTTATCTAGGTGTAGACTTGTTCATTTTAGTGGGATTGTTTCTTAACACAAAGTGAGGCCCATTACAATGAGTGGCTGTATCTGTCACATATGTAGCTCACCCTAGTAATATAACAACTCATTATACTTTACCACATCTATAGTCATTAAATTATATCACTTTCTACCTCTTAGGTGTTTGTGCAAATTTGCTTAACGATAAGAATGGAACTCTGACCTCAGCCAATTATCCCTCAGCTTATCCCAATGATGCCAGATGTGTTTGGTTGATCAGGACACCATCTGGACAGGTATAGTAATGAATGGAATTAGCATATACATATATATGTACTATATATGTACTACCCACTTAATTCAGATATCAGAACGAGGCAAAATGTTATCTTTCATGGACATCTCTGCACAGATATCCATGAAAGATGATACTGGCCAACTGCTCTGGGATAAAACCTCATAGAAGCCATCAGATCGACCCCCAGCTATGGGTAAAGACAGATGTGAATGGTGATTTGGAGCATTTGTGCCTGGGATTTATTTGGACTACTATAGCTGATGCTGCTTTTTTTGTGATTGATATCATTCTAACACACATAGGGCCACATTTAATAGGGTGAGTGTTTAGAAAATGTGAGAGTTTAGCAGTAAACACTCACACTATTACATGGGTTGAGTTGTATCTTCAAAATGGGAAAATATCTGGATGAGAATTTAAATCGTGAGAGTTTTTTGAGCCTGAATAACATGCACGTTTTCATGTTCTCGGACTCTATTACATTGGCCGAGTTTAAAAAGTGTGAGAAAACTCTCACTTTATCTAAACTTTCACAATATAATATTTGGACCATAGTGTGGCTGTGACTACCTGTGGCCCCATTATACATTTGCAGTGTATTTGCAGTGGAGTGCTCCAACTATGGACTTCACAAATATTTATAATTTATTTATGTCAAATGGAATGTGCAATGTGCTCCATAAAGACTGTGGGTCTCATTTATTAACAAGTTGGCAGGAGCACCATTATAATATGCAATGAGCTTTATCATATGCAACGAGTGATAAAGCTTATTGAATATTATAATGGTGCTCCAGCTAATCATCTCCTAACTGTCATATGTTGAGCACCACGTAATTGATTACACCAGCTGGGCGCAACTGGGAACCTTTTCTCTGTGTGCCTTATAGATTGGGCAGTTAAGCAGCTGTCACATCCTGGTTTGCTGTATTACTAGTGTGTCATTTTATCTAGGGATTATTGTACTAGCACCAGGTTCAAAGTATTCGGAGGTCATTCTCTGATACTTATCTGTTCTTTTTATAGTAATAAATCCTCCTAAGGATTGTATAATTTCCAACAGAAAAGAAGGATGTGGGGGGGAAGTATATACAATGGTGACATACAGTATGATGGGTTGTTCTGCTCATTGCAAAGATGTAATTCTCCATTTAAGATTTCACAATACTCAAGTAAATAAGCCTAAATAAGGTGATCACATCCCTCAGTTTGGCATAATGTGTGTACATTAAGCTACATATGAACTTATTTGCAAAATGAAATGACTAAATAAATAAGTTATTGCTGACTCCCTGATATGTCTTACATTAAGGCTACCCTGAATTTTAATGGCTTTGATGTCCAATCCTCACCTGACTGTGCATCTGACTACATCAAGATATATGATGGTCCCAGTAAGACATCTCCCCTGTTACTGGACAAAACTTGTGGGACTGGACTGATCCCTCTAATTGTTGCTTCATCTAACCAGATGCTGGTGGAGTTTGCCAGTGACAGTAGCGCTACAGGGGTCGGCTTCAAAGCTACATATGGCTCAGGTATTGTACTCAGTTATAGAAATGCCCAATGTTATAGTTTTACACTGTCTAATCCTACTTATATCCTACAGATGTTGTCATGTTCCTTGCACTGAATGGCAGTTACAGCATGGATGATTATATAAATAAACTAGAACATGCAGCTCACAGCTAAACTAATTACCTACAATTCAATTCAATTGATCTCAAAGTAGAAAAACTGACATGAATTAACTAATACCCCTTTTACGCCGGAGCTAAAACCCGGGTTTTTGAAGGGTTAACCCGGGCAGCTCCCTGGTGTAAAAGGGGAGAGAGTTGGATCACCGGGTCGAGTGACCCGGCAATCCAACCCAGGTAACTAGCAGGGTTTAACACGGGCGTAGCCCGTGAAACCCTGCTGTGAGAACAGCACACTCCGGGTCACGATGATTGGTCCGGCTTCAGTGGCGCTTGGAGATGACGTCATCTCCAAGCGACCCCTTTCACTCCGTAATAGCCGGGTCAATGCAGACCCGACTGCGGTGTGAGCGGCGCTGACTTGGGAATATCCAGAGTCGGCACCGGCAAAATTCCGGGTCTGATCCGGATAGGAACTTTGTTCCAACTCCGGGTCAGACACGGAATTTAGGTGGAAAAGGGGTATAAGTAACCATTGATGTTTGATTGTTTTTACTGCTTCAATAATATGGTACCATCATTAATTTACTATATACTATTTTATAAAATATTGTTTCCACTATATATGGCAGTGTTAGTATGAATAGAAACTATATCAAATCAGCCCTCAATAGCTCCCCTTACATATAAATCTGACCTTGTCCTGAGATATATCTACTCTTGCCACCTTAATATTTCCTGAGACGTACTGTATAACTTTCCTACCCCTAGTAACCAGACTTCTCCTGCAGCGCTTCCCACTTGTGGGAATCCCTATCTCACCTGACCAACTCTTTCTCAACCTTCACTACTTCAATTGGTCCCTCAAAACCTCTCTCTTCACAAGTGACTTCTTCCCCTCTACATGCAACATCTCCTACCACTCATCCCTTTAGCCCCTGCCCTACGAACTTCTCCTGCAGCATTTTCCACTTGTGGAAATCCTCATCCCATCTGACCAAGCACTTTCCTAACCTTCACTTCTTCAAGTGGTCCCTCAAATACTCTCTTTACAAGTGCCTTCCTCCCCTCCACCATCTCTTACCACTCATCCCTTCTGCCCCTGCCCTACCAACTTGTGCCTCTATCTGCCACCTACAGCTAGAGCAAGATCCTCTCAACCTTATGTCTCACATCTGTCCCTGGCATCCATCCATTCACACATTGTCCATCCTCTGTGAGCTTCCTAACAGTAAAACCATTATTTAATTTACACCTTCTCTGGATTGCATGATTATAGCTGCTTAAAAATTCCCCAAGGTAGGAAAATTCAGTCAAGCCCATATCTGCTATGCACCGCAAATCTTCTGCTCTGCTCCCCCTACCCGTAAAAGCAACATTAATGCAAAACCAAAAAAAGGGCAACCAAAACACAGAAAGGGAGGGTGAGAAGTTTAAAACAAAAAAGCCTCAGTCAGGGTGCACATAACTTTTATTAACTTCTGAGGCCTGAAACCTATCCCCTAGCTGTATGCTGAATGGACAGTATGCAATGTGTGATAGCTCAGGCCAAAAAATTACAAACCAGTTCAATAAACTTCAAGGTTTAAACTCCTTCAGTCATAGTATGACTTCTATCATCCTTTATGTATATTTGTTTTATTTGTGTTAGATTGTTTGTTCCTTTGCCTGTTCAGTATTGTGGAACCTTACAAATAAACTTTGATGATTATGATCAGAAAACCACAGGCACTTAGTAGTTGACATACTTACAAACAAAATTTGTTTATGAATTAATTTTATATAGAAATAAGAAAGTTTTATGGAAGCTTTGTCATGTTTTCATCATATGTTAGAGAATTACATAGCCTGGTCCTTTGCTGGATTTTGGATAACAAATGCTGTTTGTTCTCTGCTTTATATCATATCTCCCTAAAGTACAATGTGGAGGGAATTTCTTTGCCTTTGAGAAGAACTTTACATCTCCTGGATACCCAAATGCATACAGCCCAAACATGGATTGTACCTTCAATATTACAGCTCCTCAGGGATATCGGGTAAGAACAGATTTGTAGTTGAAGATAATTTGTGTAGTGGATTCAGTAATGTTATGGAAGCTTTATGTATAGATACATAGAAAGAGAGAAATAATAGATAGATAGATAGATAGATAGATAGATAGATAGATAGATAGATAGATAGATAGATGATAGATAGAGAGAAAGGGATAGTGTCTCATGTGTGAATGTAGTCACCAGGCCAATATTGAGTTCATCGTGGGCTGTGATATGAGGTAAGTGGCCAACTCACCTCCTTATCTTAGAATATATTAGTCCCATTTGTATGATGTAGTTTGCTGACTATAATGGCTGTGGAGATAGATTTATTTGAAGGAGTTTCATAGGCTCTAAAACACAAATTGTATGATTGGTTAATAAAAATATTCTGCTTTAAGAATGATCAGTATAGATATGAAATTTACAAACATATCTATGTATGATGTTATTATCAGATTTATATGCTCACACATTGTGCCTGTGGGGAATATTCTAGCTGACTTTGGTATTTCTGTCGTATCTGCTTTCTGTATGTCTCTTTCATTAATAATAATTAATATTTCTGTGTATTACAGATATTACTGACTGCAACTGATTTTCACCTAGAGGATGCCGCTCACTGCATCCAAGACTATGTGGAGGTCCATTTTGATTCTCGTGTGTATGGTCCATTTTGTGGTGAAGACGACGGATTTAATCCCATAACCTCCACTGGGAATACCATGGTGGTGATATTCCACAGTGATATCAAAACTCAGCTAAAAGGTTTCCAGGCTTACTACACCTTCAGTGAGTAATATAATTCCATATATTCACTACAGAGCAGTTCTATAGGACATTATATAACTTTTATGATTTCATTTATTTGCTATAATTAGGTGTATTGCTTCTCACTGATACTGATTTATGACATCACTTTCATTTACACACATCATATAGCTTTGTTGTAACCTCAGGTAGTCTGAACCCAGATGTCGCCTGAGCAGGGCTGGATTATGCTTTGTAAGGGTGACTACCGAGTAAATTGTCAAAATTATATAGTGGTGATGCTATTAAAAAGAATAATGTGTAAATATACCCAGCACCATAAATGTGTTAAACACACTATAGTGCTCCCAGTTCACATTATGCCACAGTGCCCCCCACTAAAGTGATGTAGCTAAGTGTGGGGGCCCTGTTGGTAATCTGGCAGTGGTTCTTTACTCAATCCTCAGGACACCACACAAGTCACGTTTTGCAAGTCACCCAGCAGGTGCAGAGGTGTAGTCATTACTCACTGACACATTTTACAAGATCCACAGGTGGAGCTAATTATTTCACTTGTGATTCTGTGAGGACACCTGGAAAACATGCACTGTTTGGGGTCCTGAGGACTTAGTTTGAGAACCTGTGAGGTAGATCATTGGCAGGATCAGTATCACAGTCCTTACACTTTTTATTTAACAAGTAATAACATAAAATAGCATGAAAAGCCTTTACATTAGGAATACAGTAGGACGATTTCCCATTAGAACTTGATGTTGTGATCCTTTCATTTATATACTGTATCAATTTAGTGTAAGATATTTTGTATAACACAATTTTTTAAAAGTTATATTATATGGCCTTCTTGTCCTCCAGCTTTTAGCCTCAAAAGAGCCGATGATTTTCTTATACATAAGAAAAATAATATCCTCTTACACATTCCTGATTTGTCTGTTAATGGACATCAGAGTACAACACTAGATTTGGATGTTAGTTCTTGTACTCTTATTGGCCAAAGTTTTCAGTAATACCTCAAAATTTGCTGGTGACGGTGTGATTACAACAAAATAACCACTAGATTTAAAGTATCTATTAATTTAAAGGCAAAAACATCCTGGGTTTGTCTTTTAATAATTGCTATTTTAAATCCAGCAGCTTTATTGTTGAAATTATGTAAAGTACCTGCAAGAGTGGTTGAAAAGATGCAGGAGACAGCAAGTGTCCCTTCCTAACCCCTGTACAGTCCACTAGTTCTTTTACTCTTGGGGCATATTCCATTAGGTGAGAGAATAGCGACAATCCTGCACACATGGGGTTTTTCCTGCAAGTGCGGCATTTTTGCTATTTTGATTTCTGAATTAAAAATGATTGCGGCAATCGCTAGTGACAAATATCTTTAGAGTAAAAATGTGTTGGTAAATGGAGCCCATTGCAAGAGCGATAGATAGATAGATAGATAGATAGATAGATAGATAGATAGATAGATAGATAGATATTGTATAGAGAAAGAGTGAGTGAGTGGGGGGAAGGGTGAGAGAGGGAAGAAGGGGCAGGGAGAGATACAGACAGAGAGGGGGAAGGGAGAGAAAGAGAGGGAGAAGAGAGAGAGGGAGGGAGGAGGATACAGAGGGACATGGAGAAAGAGAGGAATAAACGGTAACAGGGAGGGAGAGAGGAAGTGGAAGAGAGAGAAAGGGAGGAAGGGACAGAAAAAGAGCACACAGTACCTGTTGCAGCAGCTGCAGCAGCATAAGCTTTCTGATGGGAGCGAGCACTTCGTGGCAATAGGCGGGGGGCGGAGCTTCCATAGTCAATCACGTTCATGGACTCCATCTGGTCCACCAACCACCGGTCCATCAGTGAGTGTGGCTGGCAGTGTGCTGTGTATAATGCTGCCAAGAGCCAGCCAGGAAGTGTTCAGAGTGCCCAGGTTCCAGCCAATATTTGCGGCGGTGTGGGGGCCCCTGGATGACCGCCCCATCCGCGTTGCCTATAATCCGGCCTTTTTACTGGGAAAGCAGCCCTTGCACCTCCCTGCAGCCCTTGGAGCCTCCCAGCTGTCCAGGGACTCCCAGCAGCTTCCTCCCCAGTGACAAGAAGGAGGGGAGACCACCAGGAGTCACAGAGACCCACGGGCAGGTAAGTGTTTTTTTTTCTCATAGCTGAAAACCCTGCAACCACATTTTTTGTTACTGGATACCATGGGTATCTGGGGCGCACTTACCCTCAGTGTTCCAAAATTGGGCACAAGATTTTTTACCTCACTAAACTTTGCACCCAATTGAATATGCCTAATAGTATTGGAAATGTAACCATATAAATCAGTAACTCATATTAACATCACACACTTGTCAGCTATTGCATGTAATATGGTTATGTAAAAAGTTATTATAAGAATTATATATGATGCAATTACAACACTGAACATGTGTAACCATTTTATTTTCTAACTCGTGTTTATTTATTTCTCATTACAGTATAATGGAGGCGTATTACACAATGTTATATCATAGCAAGAAAGATCACTAATGGTGGAAATCAACAGAAGTCACTGGAATAAAATAACATTATAATTATCTCTCTCTATGGGAAGCAGCAAATCTGTTTAATTCTCACAAATCGGTGTGAAGACAAAATATAGTTTAGTCATTCAATAGAAAATGATATTGATAGCTTTCTCTTACTATGAATTGATTACATTGTAAGGACAGTAGAATATAGAATTAATAAAATGAAAATAATATGAATTGTACAGGTGTGTGTGTAATTACTTATAGCATCATGTTTTATAGTCAGTGATTCCAATAAGTGAACCTCATAAAAAGGTAAAGTATTGAAGAGGTTGACCTCGAGTTACATGATTATTGAGTAGAAGACATTTCTATACTCCATAAATGGGATATTTCTACCAGGGAATATCAGAGTATTAGAAGTAAATAAACCAAATGCACTGACACGTCCGCGTTTCGCCGACCAACCCCCTGTCACCACCATGAATGATCATGACTTATGACTTCAGCTTGATACAGAAGGCCTGATTCAGAAGTGGATGCTAATGATCACACTACTGTGAATTTATGCTAATGCCGCAGCCAATGGGCTCTCTACTGAGAGGCCCACCAGCTGTGGTTTTAATCCACAACAATACGCAAATAGTTGCACCACCGAATGGACATTGGCTGCACTATCGGATATTAGAGCAACCCTATAGTTGTTCAGAAGGTCCAACGGTTTATTGCTGCAGGTGCCAGTGGAACTGTGTCTACCGACGCTGTCACTGACAAACACCTGGCATGCCCATCGATGGAAATCACCCCCAGTCACTGCCCAGGAACACCATCAGAATTGCTTAGATCTCAATGTAATTCCATATTGTGTTCTCCAGCGCTAAAAATCGGGATGCATGCCCAGTACTTCTCTGATGTAGGCGCAGATTTAAAACATCTAGTGCTTGTGCCCGATGTTTTAAATGCATCCACCTCTGGATCAGGCCCAGAGTATTCAGAAACAGGCTTCTCTTCTCCATATGCATGACTCGGAATAGCATGGACATGTATATAGACGCCCAGGATCAGGGCCAGCTCCAGGGGTCGGAGCACCCTGTGCAGGCCAATTCCAGAGAGCCCTATCTTTTCGCGCGGCAAAGATAGAAAATAGGGGATTGGCCTTTTTACCATAGGCCATGCCCTCTACATGACATTATTAGGAGGCGTATCTGCCTCAAATAATGTTAGGCTGGGGGTAGCCTCACTAGTTGGGCTTCCCCCAGCCCTCTCCCGTCACTGAATGGATGCCGCGCACATGCGCGCAGCATCCATTCAGAACCTCTGGGGCAGTGGGGGGTCCCCAACCTCCCGATTTAACAACCCGTGGGCAACTGAAATCGGGATGTTGGGAAGGGGTGCAACCTCTATGGGTGGTGCCCCTATGCGACTGCTCAGGTCAAACAACCCTAGAGCTGGCCCTGCCCAGGACACTCCAACAAGAAAGATCTCCTGAGAACGTTTACATGGACGATGATGGTAGCTCCCATTTCATGCAAAGTGAGATCCAGCAAAGACCCATCAGAATCGCTCATACTGTAACTATGCAAAGATGTGTACATTTACTGCAGTGCATGTGCTGTCTGGTAACACACACTATTGGCATCCATGTGATGTACCTGCCTCAGAATCAGGCCCATTGGGATAGATGTACTAAGCCTTGGAGAGTGATAAAGTGGAGAGAGATAAACTACCAACCAATCAGAAGGGGTGTGTGAGAAATACTGCTTTAAGTTGGTGGGGATAAGTGGCATGTGATGATTGGCGGCTGAGGGTACGGGCTAGCAGGTTCATCACGTGGAGTGCCATAACTTTAAAGGGGCAGCCCTGCACCCTGCCTAAACAGAGGCACTCACCTCCGTCTGGCTCCAGAAAGCCCACCCTCCAGCCACCCATTGGTGTTACTGTTATACACTCAGGGGTAGGGAGCAGGGGAGAATAAGAGGTGTGAAAGTGCAGCACAGGATGGCCCTGGGTGCAGAGAAGCCTAGTCCCTGTATATATAATGTAATATATATATTGCATACGCATGCAGTTCAACTGCGATAGCAAGTCACTCCACTGCGATCGCAATGCAAACTTAGCACCACAAAAGGATGCCTACTTTACATTACACACATCTGTAATACCTAGCAGAATAGTGAAACCATCGGTACAATGGAGTACCATCAGACCTATACGCACACTTGCATAAGCCCTGACCTTACTTATAAATTGCTAACTCCCACTCACGCTATGAGATCTCACACTGCGTATGATATCGCAGTGGATAATTTATTCACGCCCCTGCAACAGCGTGCAAATGCACTGGCACTCCTGTGTTTCCCCGACCCCCCCCCATCACCACCCACAAATGGCAAACTCATTAACCATTTGCTGACATGATTGTATCAGATACAACCACGTCAGGCTGGGTTTTCCCTGACATGGTTGCATCTGAGGCGACCAATCAGAAACAGCCTATGAGCGGCTGCTGTAAGGTAACCTTCCAGCAGCCGCCCATATCACAGGGACACCAGGATTCTGTTATTGTGTGCCAGTCTGCCTGGCAGCACCCTCCAACTGGCATCTCTGCCAGGCTCCACTGTAACACTGCACCCGGTGGCTACAGAAGAGCAGCTGCCAGGGAAGTATAAACTTAGGAACACCTCTTACCCCTTTGGTAGCATCGATTATAAATCTAGATTGATTTCCCAATTTATTGGTAACAATCTATATATATTTTTGTTTATTTTGCTCTTTATATTTATTTACATTTTAATATCAGTGGTGAAAGGTCTGATGGCAAGTTTTATTTTACATCAATGTAGCCCCGAGTAAACATGGTTGGCTCTCGTTCTGATAGTTATGGTTTTCACATGCAAATAACTCAACTATCGATTGTTAACCATCAATGATTTTCTGAAGATGGTTTAAAACCATCGGCCATCAATGTCTGTACCATTGATGGCCGATGGTACACTATAGTATACCATAAAAATGACAACTAATATTCTCAGCACCTGAATTGCACCTAAGGAAGGAACACCTGCTGCGGTTATAATGAGGGAGACTTGCAAACCCTCCAACAAACATGCAAAAAAGAGGGGGGAATAACTGCGCTGGTTTCCTGAATGTATATACTATTAAAACAATAGAAAAGTGACAAACCTCTTTAACTGTTTATAACAGTCTGAATCACTCCAATTGAAATGAATACATAAGTTATGTAACAATGGGCCTGATTCAGACCCACTCGCGAGCGGCTGTCCGCTCGCAAGTGTGTCGATGTTCTGGACTGAGCATGCGCACGACGGAGGGAGCTCCGTCGTGCGCATGCGCCAGACGCGACGAGCGAAGGAAAGTCCTTCGCTCGTTGTGTCTGATCAAAGGGGGCGTGCTGTCGATGTTGATTGACAGCACGCCCCCTTTGGTAGGCGTGCCGGGGGCGTGGCTCCCTCACGGGGGCGTTCCCACGGGAACGCCTCCCATCAGAAGCCGGCCCACTGACATCTCTAGTGATGTCAGTGGGAGTGATTTTGGCTCTGATAGAGCCAAAATCACTCCGGAGCTTGCGGTTGAAAACCTCAACCGCAGGCTCCGGCTCGCAGTTTCGTTGGTCGCGATGGTCACGACCATCGCGGCCATCAAACTGCACGCTCGTATAGCCTGTGGGTGGTGACCCACAGCTATACAAACGTCCAGGAGGACGCTCCATTTTCATGGAGGCCGGCCCTCATTCAGAGCGTGCGCTCTGCTCAGAGCGTACGGCTCTGAATGAGGGCCAATATTTCCTAGTAGAGAAAAACATTAGCTCACACACACTTTTACTAGAAAATCACAAAATATGGAAAAAATACACATTGATGGATGAGTTCCTTTGATATTTGTGGCCTTAGGTGGTTGTCTATTAAAGTTACTAAGTACTAAAAGATCTTTTAGGCTGGGTACACACGTAAAGATTTTCTGTCTAACCATCTAACTAGTTGATTGGTTGAACAGAAATTCTTTACGTGTGTACCCAGCCTTAGATTGGTGGATCATCTTATTGATATTCAGTTTAATATACTGTATATAAAGCATAATAGCATAATTACCATATAACTTTAAAATTGTGGGTGAAATATTTAATAGTTATATGGCAATGATGCTATCATGTCTATTATGTGTTAAACTACATGTACATATAATTTTAGTATTGAAGCTACATAGTATAAATGTAAGCAATAGTTTTAAGTGATAGTAATCTTTTCACATGACTAAGATGCTGGCAGCATGCTTGCTGGAAATCTGGGTGTATAACAGAGACCGCTTGACCACAATCACCTACATATTGATAAAGACCCAAATGGGTTGAAACAGGACAGCAGCAGTAAATGAAGGTGGTAACGCACAGCAGTGGGAACAGTGAATCTTAGTTGCGCCAAGAAAACTGTCAACTTCAAAATATGCTCTATACAGACAGTGGAGGAGAGTTACAGCCAGGCGATAATTTTGTGAAGCGGCTATAGAGTGGTAACCTTGTATTAAACATCATATCGGATGTATTTAATATAGCCAAACACTTCCAAATTTCAGGAGAGCTGTACTTGCTCCTATTTTTTGGTGGGAAGAACAATAAATATTTTTATATGAATGACTGTGCGTTCTGTGTATAAAACAGAGAAGCAGAGGTTTAGCTTTGACATTTAAGTGTTTTGTTATTGAACTTTTTATTGCATATTATATCAATTCTAAGGAATAAAGGAATTTTTGGATTTTGAAAGAATTATATACCAGGTTGTAAGACTCTTGGATTTTCGTGATAAATATTTGATGGCACAAATGAGGTTTCTTCAACCTAAACAGATTCTCATATACAACAATATATATGAAAGGGATAAAATAGCCATCAAGTTTTGTTTTAAGTAGAGGGTTGATTAGTTTCCAATATAAGCTTGAGAACACTCTCATCATTGGTTGCAGGCTGTTATATATATTTGAGTTGTTATTCATGCTCTGCATAACTTGTACCCCCCCCCCACACACCAATGCTCTAATAGCCAGCTAATAGTTACAAGAATCTCAGCTGCTTACTGTCTATTGCATAATTAAATGGAGCATATTGATTTAATGTTACATTTTGTAAAGGGTAGCAACATACCACAAAATCTGAGCCCTTGTCTAGGCTGTTTAATAGAACACCCCCAAACTTATCAAGATACCTAAACCTTGTTTTTATAGTGCAAATGTGAATGCTTTCCCACATCTAGTGGATTCTCATTATATTGATGGTTGGCAGTAGACCATAGTAGTGTCAAACATCAAAAAGGAGAAATTGGGCTATCCACACGGGAAATAAAAAAATATTACAATTAATCTATTCCCAGGATTTTTTGTTACAATTTGTGCTAATATGAATGAGGTGCACCTAACAATAAAATATGTTACAACAGACAGAGAGATTTAAATTATTCTTATATTGGTCAGAATATTCTAACTCTTCCTATCTGTTGTAGCAACAGAAATGTAAGTAGGCAGGAGTGACAGTCATAGCCTGACTCACCTGTGTGCAAAATAACATAGTAGAATATTAATTATTTAAGACAAACCAAAAAAATAGTGTAATATACACATACCCAAAAGCAATCCTCCAGCATTAATCCATACTCGATGTATGGATGAGTTACTGCAAATAAAGGCATTGTGACATAAGCCAGAATAGCCAGCTACTTTACATGACTCATTTAAAGTTTTCCATCACAGACACAAATGCATATTTAGTGAGCAGTCAAGAAGCTGTCAGGTTGTGGCCTAGGATCGGTCATCGCTCACCTCAGTACCGGCTTCCCCTCATATCTAGATCGTCAGACATCAGGTGAGGCGGGGAATGACGCGCTAAGGATTATGCCTGGGGTCTGCTAGGATGTCCATGTGCTTGCTCCATGATGTGGTTTCTGCAGTTGCCATCTTAAGTGCAACCATGACAGTCCCTTTTCATCTGACTAACCCTTTACCCAATGGTATCTTTGGGTGCTGTCATCTGACAGTGTTCTCCAACGGACTGCTACCTTAGGGCATATAACCAGAGTCTGAACAACAGTAAGTTGTCTATACAACGTCATTACTTCCAGTGTAAGCTTGCTGTTGCAGCATTCCAGGTTCCAAGCTCCAATCTCTCTAGTGACATATTCCTAGTGTGTTCCACGGTGTGTATACTCAGAACGTCTTCTAAGCACAATCTATTCAGAGTCATCTCCTATACTTCTCTGTGCCTAAAGCCACAACATGTGTACTGAGTACATTCATCAAGTACCATTTTGTGAGACCATTCGTCTATGACAGTGCTGCATCTAAAGCCACAGCACATGTACTGAGTACATTCATCAAGTACCATCTCGTGATACCAATCTCCTGTGCCAGCTCTGCATCTGAAAATGCACTGGGTGTAATTAAGTACCGTCTCAATATATCATCCTACAGTGCCACACCTGTGCCTGAAAACCATTAAGTGTGTATTCTAAACATCACTTTATTCAAGATCTCCATATCTATGTCCTATGTTTCCATGTGACTTGTGCTGGATACCAGACCAAAGGGCTGTGACCTGCTTACTGGGTGCAGCTTAATCCCAAATCCTGCTTGGAGGGGCCACTGGAGAACACCTCCTAGTAAGTTACACTCTGCACCTTTGGTCAGGACTCACCAACATCCAATACTAGTGGATAAGGAAGACTGATGCAGGCCCATCCTCAAGCTGGATCAACGTCTTCCAACTCCATAGCAGAGAAACACCCTAGCCTTATTGTGATAGAAGCCTATTAATAAATACTTTCTTCCTCTGCCTAGGTGTTCTCATCCCATTATTTGTGAAATCTGTAACTCCAAAGACATAAGGGATTCCTTAGACACTGTAGAAATATATCATTACCTGATGTTACTGTAACATCTGGCTGGAAAAACAGATTGAGGAGTAAGTGATGATCTTAATGGCTTTCAGGAACTGCAACAAGACAACAGGGGTGTAAACGGGTCATTCTCACTGTAGTAAGGGTGTATCCATTTAATTCTGACTTTTACAGACCATTACCTACTGATTCTGTAATATATATACATATATATATATATATATATATACGGTATAGTCTGTATATCTGTTAAAAGGCATAACTTTTTATTTTTCAAAAATGTCGCTTTTTTATAATGTATGCCCATGACAATTTCAACTATTCATCAGCATCTATGTCTCCATTTGTCAGAGCTAAATATTTGCTTGTATGATCACTAACTAATAGCTAAGAGGTGACACACAGAAGTAATGAAGAATGTCCCTACTTATGGAAGATTTAGCAATTTTCTAAGACCATTATAAATCAGCCATAATTAAACATATATTATTATTATTATCCTTTATTTATATGGCGCCACAAAGGTTCCGCAGCGCCTTACACAGTACATAAATGAGCACACAAGAAAAACAGTTAATAGTAATAGAAAACAATGCAGGACAAGGACATGATTATAAACATAGCTGCATAACACAAGAAGCAGGACAGGAGCAACCAAGTGTTAGGTGATAATTTACTCTAGTAATACAACTAATCTTGTCTCAGTGGTCTATAGATTGTTCTTATATGAAAATTTATCACAAGAATGTAATTGTACTTTCAATACCATCTCTAGTGCTGTGTATCAATGTTGATTTAGCTTATTCATCACCTATACCCAACCTCTCGTTTTGCTACTCTGTCTCCTGTAAACAGTGTTTGAGCAGGTACAATTATGCTCCAGTCATGGCTACAATTAGACCATGACTCAGTAACAGCTGTGAAATGTCTACTTGTGAAATTAGTTCAGGGAGTGTAAGAATGTTTGTGCACAGAGCATGTACATTAGGGTGAGTTTGCCGTGAGCAAGTTGTGTGTGTGGACAGAACTGTGGGATACTCAGGGGTGAGAGCATGCTGAGATCCATCCAACATCAGTCAGATCTTTTGTACCAAGTATAGAGAGAGTGCAAATACATGATAATGACTTATTCCACCTGCATATAAATTGGGGTGGTGCCATCTCATAGATGCTGTCAACACATAAAGCCAACATATTTTATCTACTGTAAGTGAAACTCTGAATATAGTCTACAGTAGGGTTACATTAGTGATGAGTGGTTTCATTTTGACATGGTTCTTTTAGTCAAATTAGCATAAGTACGGATTAGTTTTAATTCATCTTATTGGCTATCCAAAACATGTGAGAGCAGGAAAGCCAATATTATTCTGTTTTTGAGTTCTGAACATAACAGAGTAAAACCGAGAACAACCGAACCGCTCATCTATATATAGTTGCTATATTAAAAAATTAAAAAACAGGAAACATTCACTGAGATCCCAACGGCGCAGCCAATCAGCATCACACCAAGTTATATTAACCCCATAATATGGGAATTATACTCCTGAGAAGGAATAATACAGGCTGTACATAGAATATGGTTGTGTTTGGACATTTAAAGCACATTTAAAGTTCACAATGTATCCTGAGTATATGCATTTTTATTAAAACACATGTGTCCACTGAACAAACAAAGAAATATTTTAAAAAAACTTACATTATAATGTAGATGATGATGTTCCTTCACTTTTATTTTGGCTTTGAGATTAGAAGTATTTGCATGGATCATGGATTTGTGGTAGAAATGTTTTAATCTTAAGAATCTTGTGGCAATACTACGCAGAGGATAGTTGTACAAAATAAGTCTTCACTATTAGACTGGCTCCTACTGTATCAATCTCTAGTCTGTTTCTCTCACCTGTCCACAGTGAGTTAATTAGTAAGAATGCACATTTCATTGGAGAGTAAAGGGCCCCATACATCAGCGACGGATTGCCGCGATGCTGTAACCCAGCATTGCAGGATCGCAGAAATCCAACAAGTGGTGCCACTTACTTTTCCTAACATACTTACTAATAAGCACAGAAATGTACCACCCTGCTATGCATATTACTATATATATTGTTGGATATTGGTATTAGACTGAAGTTGGAATTTCTTATTACTATTAAGTACCAGGACAGTCTGGCAAGTCCGGGGCTGGTAGGGACCCCACATCAATTTATTTTAACAAATTTAACCTAAAAAGAAAAAAAAAGGAACAAACAGTCTGCACATATTTCACTGATATGTGCAGGCTGCTTGTTCGGGAGACAAATTTGGCCGCCTTAATCGGGACTTCATACTCTACAGGATCGACCAAATACACCATCAATCAAAACGATCCTGTCAAAACCGGGACTTTGGTATATTCCTGATTTTAAAAGAGTAAAAATCGGCCATTTTTGATCGATCCAAGCTGATTTGAAAAATGGGACAAATCGGGACCAACAGGAATGTTAATAAATTGACCCCTGACTGTATGACTATTGATGCAGCAATGTTCATATACCTTGTCCTTGTTCTGCAATGTTTTGTACTGTAAATCACCTTTTTTTTCTGTGTGTGTTCATACTGTTTCTGTTTCTGTGCCTGATTCAGCATGGATCACAACTGCTAAATGGTGTGCAGAGGGACGATTGTTGCGTACTCTGCATGTGTATGCATCGCAACGCTTGTAGGCGAAAGTATCATTATGATCACGGTAGCGATCATGGAGACAACGGAGTACCATCACAGAGTGATTGACATGCAGTGAGCGTTTGGGGGTGGTGAGAGGGGAGTGGTTGGAGAAATGCAGGCGTACCTGTCCGTTTGAATGCCATTACATGGGCGTGCATAAATTAGCCACTGTGATGGCATATGCAGCTTGAGTGCTCACTGTGTGCACAGAGGTTAGCAATTTCTGAGTAAGGTCTAACCTGCTTTCATAGACCATGAGGCTCCGATGTTACTTGATGGTACTGATGTTTTTGCTGGATTGCAAGGTATTTCAGATGTGAAATAGGGGAAGTGGGTGTCTATGTTGGTCTGTGACAGCTTTCCGATTGCATACATTATCATATTTTTGCAGCAGACCTGTGTGCGATTACAAAGATGCGATCACAATAGAGATCCGTAATAAATCAGGCCCTCTGTATGTTGTAAGGCGCTGCGGACCCCCGTGGCCCCATATAAATAAAGGATAATAATGAAATTAATAAAGATTAGAGATGAGCCAATAAGATAAAAAAAATAAATACAAACTAATTCGAACTTGCACTAATTTGATGAAAAGAACTGAGTCAAAACCGAATAAAGATTCGCCATATATTTTATCACCGTTGATTTTTTTATAGACTTCAATTTTTAAAGAAAATCAGTTCTTAAAGGTTAAGCTTCAAAAATCATAACAAAAGTGTCTCATACAATGACCTATCTGAATGATAAATGCCATTAAGGAAAAGGGAAAATAGAAGAAAATATTAAATAAGTTGCAAAGTACTGCTCATATTTACTATGTAATCAGACACCTATTCACTGTAATTATTTTTACTCCATGCATCATTATATTTAGAGCAAACAGGCAGAAACACAGCCTAACCCAGCTACTGGTAGGTGCAAAGAAGAAGCATCCTCCTTGCTGAAGAAGTTACTTAAGATCCTACTGAAAGTTCAGTTCAAATAACTGGCAAATGCATAAAGACCAACATAACCACCCTGACAGACTGATTGTATCAGGGGTGGGATCTCTCTTCTACATGCTAATCCTACTTATGGTAGCAATGCTGCACAGATGAGGCAATCATATCACAGGTACAATAAGGACAAGCACAGTAACAAAACAACACACTCAATAGCTAATATTGTATTATTTGGGGAAGTAATAGCTTCTTGCTGGGGCACAGTCTGTCTACTAAGGAGATTGGTAAACAATTTGCCTACTGCCCTTGGCCTGTGTCCTGGGGACATGGGTGCAGGTTTCACATATTACCTATATCCTGATATTGGATGGATCCTAAAGTGGGGAAGGGCCTTGTGCCATAGGGAAACAGGAGAGCCCTAGTCTATTTATGTGGGTCTACTGCCCTGTCCTGAAAAACCCTATGATACATGATGAAACACAGTGTACAGCACATTCAAAGATTATATTGCTTTGGGACTGAAGGTATCAGAAATGGGGCAGCAGAGTGATGAGCGTTCCTGGGCAGTGACTCTGATGTGGACTGAAAAACACAAATAAATCCTGTCTCATGGGCATGTTATGGAAATGTTGTTGGTGTGTAAGTAAAAGTGGTTGCATTCTTAGTCACATAGCCCCAGTAGCAGAAGCCATGTTCACATCAATAATCTGCACCTACCATTGGTCTAATGCAAGTATTGAGGGTGCCTGTAATAGTGCGCCAATGGTGGTACGTGCACTGATTACCGGCAGTGTTATAGCATGCAGAGACACAGAGTGGGCATCTCAGTTCTTGCTCATTCAGACACAGACTACAAAACAAGAGAAGGCTGATACCAGTATTTACATATTATCTCAGCTGTGACTCCGACAACAGATGGAAAAGCTCATGCAGCAACGTCCATCACTGAGTTAGATCCTATGTGTTTGGATACAGTTGCTGAATTTTGTTATTATTGTGAAAATTTATAGACAATTTAGGCTTCAACAATTTTTATTAGGCGCTTATTGTAGCTGAATCCATAAATACTTTGAAACATAATATAAAAGTATCTTTGGTTTGGTATATAAGAATTGTCCTTCTCTGTATTGATCCATGGTGGAAAGTGGTTATACTTTGTTGTTACATCATATAGTAGTTGAATGATGATGATATCCTCTACAGTCATTACATACTATCATGACATATTCCGATTTACCATCATCCATCTCCCATTCATTGTATAGGGTTTAATGTCCTGGAATTACTCTAGAAGTAACTGATGAAAACAGAGACACTCTATGCCTACACTGATCATCAGTCTACTGACAAGACAGGAACATTTCAGTGTAAAACACTTATTTTTAATAACATATAATGTGGAGAATTTATACTTGACTGTGACACTAAATAATCTGCAGAAGCTCATTATGATAATCCCCATGTGGTCACACATAAAGATAATGACATACCTATAACAGCCATGCACTGACCCCAGGCATCTATCCCGGTCATTGCTTAAATCCATCATTCTGCCTTGTGGTTGGTTAGATTTTCTCCTAGACCAGTATATAAGATACTCCAGAGACTGAGGTTACCATACAGCTAGAGAGATTCTCTATAATATAGTACGGAGGCTACTAGAACAACAAAGAGAGCGATATATGAACAAGATGTATAAAATGTTCTCCTTGTTTCTTCTGCTCTGTGTTATGAACTCAGTGACAAGTCTTCCTTTGGCCCCATCATTTCAGGTGAGATAATGAATGAATATGAATGAATCAATGGTGCCTTATGCTGGGTTTTATCAGACTGTGTGGTTCTAATATACAGTTTTTGTGAATGAAAAATAATCTGTTATTTTATAGGGCAAACAGTACTGTATGTGGTAATTGTATAAATGTAAGGCTTTCTGCCCTCACCCCCTCCCCAGTGTAGTACAGTACATAAATACAGTCTCTCTGTTTCTTAGTCAGTGACTGCAGTATAATAATAATATATAGGGTATATATATATATATCACTGTTCACTTCTTCTATTCACTATGCAAGCAGTGAGCTAAGTGGCAGTGGGAGTAGAGGAGATAGAGAGGAGGGGGCCAAGTAACCTACCTCACTTATTTCTGTCCCTTCCTACAGTCAGTCACCATGATCATCAACCAGTGACTGCAGGAGGAAGCTCACAGTGACACGTGTCTCAATGCCCTTTTATTGTAACGACTTGTTGAGGAGCACTGTGACTGACTGCATAGTGGTAGCAGATGATAAAGAGTCCAGTGGCCATGAGCTGGGAACTTCATCACTTCATCCTTAAGATTTATAATACTTTAAGTGAGACCAGTGAGTAAAACAAATCACAGTGTGAGCATTACCTAAACCATATTTATCTTTCAGCTTTCCCAGCATGAAATGAATGGTTTTGGTAAGTTAAAAATTTTAATAATTCATTAAATATCCTTCATTTTCCTCTTCTAGTCACTAAGTTTTCATTTTTATTTTGTCTACTTTTCTCTCTCATGCCATTGTTTTAATTAAATCATTCACTTGTCTCTTTTGCTGCATTTTCTCTCTCTCTTTTGCTGCATTCTGTCTTTCACTCTCTCACTCTTTTGCAGCATTGTGTCTCTTAATTTCTCTCTCTCTCTCTCTCTCTCTCTCTCTCTCTCTCTCACTTTCAAGAAACCTTCCTCATTCTTACACCATCACAATATTTTTACTTGTCTTTGACAGATCCAAAAACACTGGATATCATTAAGGAGATGGGAACATTCCATAAAGGTAAGAAAGAATACTATGAATTAGCACAATCCATATTACAATAGTTGTATTATACAATATTTATATAATGATGAAATCATTTCAATTTTATCCATCATTTCTGTCAATTAAGACTTTTTTAAGGACACAATAAAAAAATGACCATGAAAGGAATAAGTACTCCCAAAACTATCTACAATTAATTAACAATTGGTGACTGTAACACCCGCTCTACAGAAGGGGGCATTCACAAAAAAAAATCCTGTGATTACAAGATAACTAAACAATCACAATAAGCAGTGTAACAAATCCTATAAATATAAAAATGTATCTGCTAGAGTAAGTAGAATAGATTTCCTAAAAAGTTAACAATGTATATACATCCAAAATGAAGTAAGACAGAAAAAAACAAAATTAAATAGCAAACTAAGCAACTGAGATAATGTATAAACAGGGCAATCTATGGCTAGCTAAGGGGTGATGCAAACCACCACATACTGTATTAGATGCAGTAAATCAGAGAACTGTTACAGAAATCAGGGGACACAATAATATAAAGTGACACCTAACCATGATGACTGTGAGTAATATCCAGTCTGTGTATCTATGTACTAAGTCTTGGAGAGTTATTAAGTTGATGGAGATAAAGTAGCAACCAATCAGCTCCTAACTGCCACTTCAAAGGCTGTGTTTGAAATATTACAAGAGCTGATTGGTTGGTATCTTTGCTCTCTCAAAGACTTAGTACATAGACCCGTAAGTCACCTATAGTAAGTATAGTAAGGCTGGTCTCACACCTGTCAGCATAACAGGTCAATTACGAATCTCCCTCTCTCTCCATCTCTCTCTCTCTATCTCTCCATCTCTCTCTCCATATCTCTCTCTCTCTCTCCATCTCTCTCTCTCTCTCTCTCTCCATGTCTATCTCTCTCCCTCTCTCTCTCTCTCCATCTTTCCATCTCTCTATCTCTCTCTCCATCTCTCTCTCACCATCTCTCTCTCTCCATCTCTCTCTCCATCTCTCCATCTCTCTATCTCTCTCTCCATCTCTCTCTCTCCATCTCTCTCTCCATCTCTGTCTCTCCATCTCTTGCTCTGTGTCTCGCTCTCTCTCTCCCCGTCTCTTTCTCCATCTCTCTCTCTTTCTCTCTCTCTCCATCTCTCCCTCCCTCTCTCTCTCTCTCTCCCTCTCTCTCCATCTCTTTCTCTCCATCTCTCTCTCCATCTCTCTCGCAATCTCTCTCTCCCTCTCTCTCCATCTCTCTCTCTGTCTCTTGCTCTCTCTCTCCATCTCTCCATCTCTCTCTATCTCTCTCTCTCCATCTCTCTCTCTCCATCTCTTTCCATCTCTCTCTCTCCCTCTCTCTCCATCTCTCTCTATCTCTCTCTCCATCTCTCCATCTTTCTCTCTCTCTCCATCTCTCTCTCTCTCTCTCTCTCTCTCTCTCGGTATCTCTCACTCTCTCAGATCCAGAGACACTGAACAATGAGAAGGAGACAGCAGCTTCCCATTCAGGTAAGAATTATAAGATAAAGTACAATCCATATTACCTTACATTACTTATATACTACAGTAACAAGAATATATATGTTTCCCCTAATAATGAGAAATGCTTATTTACACCATCACAATCACTATCACTGGGATATACATTTGTCTAATGATAACAATATTTCATGTAAGTACCATTTAGAAATGTACATCAGTATAATGTAATAGTGTAAGAAATAGTGCAGTTATTACCACGTGTGTGTGTGTGAGTGCACTGACACTGCCATGGTGACTGCACCTTCTGTGGTTTGGTTACTAGAATGACTGTCACTATTGGTTACACATCTTATACTACTGGCTAGAACATAATGTAAATAAGACATATGTAACAAGGGTGTGACATTAATTACATTATAATTATATTTTAGGTGAAACTTCTAATATTTTTAAAAGACAATTTATAATTTTTATAACAAAATAATAGAATCTGTCCGGAGTGCAATTTAGTTGAAGTTGTCTTATCAGTAGTCTATACAATCCCCATTACACTTATTACTGAATGTCAAAATAAAGCAATACTAGTAACTTACCCCTATCAATTACTTTGAGTCACATGTAATTGTAATTATAGCAGGTAAAACTGTTCCATGAGAGCCTATTCATTGAACATATTTATCTGGTCATAAGTAAGGACATGTATTGTATCTAAAAGATCATTGATAAGATAACTGATAGGAATGTATTTAGTATGATGCTGTTTATTGCTCTCCAACAACTGCAACATACTGTATGCTCAATGCACTATTTAGGTAAATGTAGTATTTATGGTTATTATATTGTATGTACACTATTTACAGTAGACACTGATGCCGGAGTGCAGGAAGGTACCTTCAGCAAGATTATTGAAGTCAACAAAGGTATTAACATACTACTAATACTAAATATATATAAACTAGTTAGGTTAAGAAATCTGTTGGTTCCTTAAAGTCTATGTTGGTACATGAGTAGGCAGCTGAACACAAAGGAACCTAATCATAGAAAATAGGATTAAGACCAGAGATAGTTATAGAGTTACTCTGTTCTTCACCTTTTCCCCAAAACTGACAAAGAACTGCCCATTAGTACCATTTTTAGTAACCCAACTGCTAGTCCTGTAATCCATACTATTACCAGTCAGTAATTGTGAAGGAGGATGCATTACATTAATCTCTACTGACTGTACTAGGTACCCCCTAGATGACCAGTGCCAAGGGTGAGTAGGCTGAGCTTTTATAAAATGGTGGAGAGAGTTTATTTTATTAATTAATTTATTTTACACTACTAGACAGTAAGTATCCTTCCGCCCCTGTCCGGCTCCTTCCACCGGATGCCGGGGCTTTGTGCGCCTGCATGAACTTTAGTTAGACTCAGCAGTGCTAAGTTTCACTACTCCAGAAGGAGCAGTGAAAACATTTTGGGAGACAGATGATTTTCGGATGAGCTGTCTCAACACCAGTGTAATGATAAATTGCTCCAGTGCTCACCGCAAATTAGTAAGTTAATTATCATTGTCCAGCCTTACCCTGATAATAAAATAGTGAATAGACCCTTTAGTAAGGAGGAACTGTAGGTGTGTTAACGAGCTAAGAAACATCTTTAATGGAAAGAAAGATTGGTATAATATCTCTGTTATTATTACAACATAGGATTGAATAGTCTTACATAACTCTTACATACAGTAAACTAATGTATGAATTCTTCTTGTCCATGTAACTGGTTAATGTAGATAACAACATAACTGTGCATGAAGGAGATGTGCTCATGAAACCTGGACGCAGCGCCATCAGCTGTAAAAATTGCCTGTGGCCTAAATCTGCAGATGGGACTGTCCTTGTTCCGTACATCTTAGCCTCTGTTTATAGTGAGTTATCTATTCCTGATGGTATCCTAAAGTAGTCATGATCACCTATTGTTCTAATATAATAATATATGCTCAACTTCCTTTCGCTACAGATGACAATCAAGTCAAGTTGTTCAAAACTTCTATGCAGGAGTTTGAGACATTGACGTGTGTGAGGTTTGTACCAAGGACTGCAGAGAAGGATTATATCAACATTGTCTCATCAAATGGGTAGGTTCTTCCATTATGTCTAAGTTATAGAGTAACACTAACTGAGAGGCTTCTGGTAACAAAAGCAGAATTTTCTATTCTTCATGATTACTGCTAACTCTCCATAAGAATTCTTCTGGAATGGGTGTGAATTTACCTTCCAGTGATGACTATTTATTTCCCTATGTATATAAGTATACTGTAACCATTAAACAGACTGTCATACTGTACCTTCCTCACTGCTTTCAGTTGTACATCATTTATCGGACGACAAGGTGGAGGACAGATGGTTGGACTAGATGTTGCTGGTTGTATGTCCAGAGGAGCTGTAGAACATGAACTAAGTCATGTCCTGGGATTTTACCATGAGCATATGAGGAGTGACCGCGATGACTATGTCACCATCAATTACCAATATATCTCACCAGGTACTATGCATATGGCAAATGCTCAAAAATACTGATTGTCACAGTTTTGTGTTGTTGTCATTCACATGTGATGTGTAGTAATGGGAGATTTCTTGTTACAGGTAATGCAGTGAATTTTATAAAGAAAAACACTAATAACCTGGGTCTGGAGTATGATTATAGCTCAGTGATGCATTATGACAGGTAAGCTGCTATGCACAGAGGTACTACATAATAGAGGATGGTGCATGAATATAATTAGTGCACATTGATGTTATAACTGCCTCTATAATTCTGGACTGTACCGATTTCTACATGATATTATCATGTTTATTGTCTGTGTGACAGGTATGCATTCTCTAACACTTCAAAGCAACCCTCCATTGTACCCAAGCCTGATCCTACCATAACCATTGGTCAAAGAAAAGGACTGAGTATCTTGGATGTTTCTAAAATTAACCGGCTCTACCAGTGTAGTAAGTACAGATGTCATATTGCCTCATTTATAGTTAGGAGTAAATTTAGCTAATACTTGCAATGTCACACCTTAGCTAGTCCATGTTGCACTGCAGGTGCTGGTGGTGGGGTCTCACGCTTCCAATCTCAACTCTAAAACCCAATATAAATATACCCTGGCCATTATTTCTATGCTATGCATTTGTGCCTCTTGTGTCACAACATGGTTTATCTAGGTGTAGACTTGTTCATTTTAGTGGGATTGTTTCTTAACACAAAGTGAGGCCCATTACAATGAGTGGCTGTATCTGTCACATATGTAGCTCACCCTAGTAATATAACAACTCATTATACTTTACCACATCTATAGTCATTAAATTATATCACTTTCTACCTCTTAGGTGTTTGTGCAAATTTGCTTAACGATAAGAATGGAACTCTGACCTCAGCCAATTATCCCTCAGCTTATCCCAATGATGCCAGATGTGTTTGGTTGATCAGGACACCATCTGGACAGGTATAGTAATGAATGGAATTAGCATATACATATATATGTACTATATATGTACTACCCACTTAATTCAGATATCAGAACGAGGCAAAATGTTATCTTTCATGGACATCTCTGCACAGATATCCATGAAAGATGATACTGGCCAACTGCTCTGGGATAAAACCTCATAGAAGCCATCAGATCGACCCCCAGCTATGGGTAAAGACAGATGTGAATGGTGATTTGGAGCATTTGTGCCTGGGATTTATTTGGACTACTATAGCTGATGCTGCTTTTTTTGTGATTGATATCATTCTAACACACATAGGGCCACATTTAATAGGGTGAGTGTTTAGAAAATGTGAGAGTTTAGCAGTAAACACTCACACTATTACATGGGTTGAGTTGTATCTTCAAAATGGGAAAATATCTGGATGAGAATTTAAATCGTGAGAGTTTTTTGAGCCTGAATAACATGCACGTTTTCATGTTCTCGGACTCTATTACATTGGCCGAGTTTAAAAAGTGTGAGAAAACTCTCACTTTATCTAAACTTTCACAATATAATATTTGGACCATAGTGTGGCTGTGACTACCTGTGGCCCCATTATACATTTGCAGTGTATTTGCAGTGGAGTGCTCCAACTATGGACTTCACAAATATTTATAATTTATTTATGTCAAATGGAATGTGCAATGTGCTCCATAAAGACTGTGGGTCTCATTTATTAACAAGTTGGCAGGAGCACCATTATAATATGCAATGAGCTTTATCATATGCAACGAGTGATAAAGCTTATTGAATATTATAATGGTGCTCCAGCTAATCATCTCCTAACTGTCATATGTTGAGCACCACGTAATTGATTACACCAGCTGGGCGCAACTGGGAACCTTTTCTCTGTGTGCCTTATAGATTGGGCAGTTAAGCAGCTGTCACATCCTGGTTTGCTGTATTACTAGTGTGTCATTTTATCTAGGGATTATTGTACTAGCACCAGGTTCAAAGTATTCGGAGGTCATTCTCTGATACTTATCTGTTCTTTTTATAGTAATAAATCCTCCTAAGGATTGTATAATTTCCAACAGAAAAGAAGGATGTGGGGGGGAAGTATATACAATGGTGACATACAGTATGATGGGTTGTTCTGCTCATTGCAAAGATGTAATTCTCCATTTAAGATTTCACAATACTCAAGTAAATAAGCCTAAATAAGGTGATCACATCCCTCAGTTTGGCATAATGTGTGTACATTAAGCTACATATGAACTTATTTGCAAAATGAAATGACTAAATAAATAAGTTATTGCTGACTCCCTGATATGTCTTACATTAAGGCTACCCTGAATTTTAATGGCTTTGATGTCCAATCCTCACCTGACTGTGCATCTGACTACATCAAGATATATGATGGTCCCAGTAAGACATCTCCCCTGTTACTGGACAAAACTTGTGGGACTGGACTGATCCCTCTAATTGTTGCTTCAACTAACCAGATGCTGGTGGAGTTTGCCAGTGACAGTAGCGCTACAGGGGTCGGCTTCAAAGCTACATATGGCTCAGGTATTGTACTCAGTTATAGAAATGCCCAATGTTATAGTTTTACACTGTCTAATCCTACTTATATCCTACAGATGTTGTCATGTTCCTTGCACTGAATGGCAGTTACAGCATGGATGATTATATAAATAAACTAGAACATGCAGCTCACAGCTAAACTAATTACCTACAATTCAATTCAATTGATCTCAAAGTAGAAAAACTGACATGAATTAACTAATACCCCTTTTACGCCGGAGCTAAAACCCGGGTTTTTGAAGGGTTAACCCGGGCAGCTCCCTGGTGTAAAAGGGGAGAGAGTTGGATCACCGGGTCGAGTGACCCGGCAATCCAACCCAGGTAACTAGCAGGGTTTAACACGGGCATAGCCCGTGAAACCCTGCTGTGAGAACAGCACACTCCGGGTCACGATGATTGGTCCGGCTTCAGTGGCGCTTGGAGATGACGTCATCTCCAAGCGACCCCTTTCACTCCGTAATAGCCGGGTCAATGCAGACCCGACTGCGGTGTGAGCGGCGCTGACTTGGGAATATCCAGAGTCGGCACCGGCAAAATTCCGGGTCTGATCCGGATAGGAACTTTGTTCCAACTCCGGGTCAGACACGGAATTTAGGTGGAAAAGGGGTATAAGTAACCATTGATGTTTGATTGTTTTTACTGCTTCAATAATATGGTACCATCATTAATTTACTATATACTATTTTATAAAATATTGTTTCCACTATATATGGCAGTGTTAGTATGAATAGAAACTATATCAAATCAGCCCTCAATAGCTCCCCTTACATATAAATCTGACCTTGTCCTGAGATATATCTACTCTTGCCACCTTAATATTTCCTGAGACGTACTGTATAACTTTCCTACCCCTAGTAACCAGACTTCTCCTGCAGCGCTTCCCACTTGTGGGAATCCCTATCTCACCTGACCAACTCTTTCTCAACCTTCACTACTTCAATTGGTCCCTCAAAACCTCTCTCTTCACAAGTGACTTATTCCCCTCTACATGCAACATCTCCTACCACTCATCCCTTTAGCCCCTGCCCTACGAACTTCTCCTGCAGCATTTTCCACTTGTGGAAATCCTCATCCCATCTGACCAAGCACTTTCCTAACCTTCACTTCTTCAAGTGGTCCCTCAAATACTCTCTTTACAAGTGCCTTCCTCCCCTCCACCATCTCTTACCACTCATCCCTTCTGCCCCTGCCCTACCAACTTGTGCCTCTATCTGCCACCTACAGCTAGAGCAAGATCCTCTCAACCTTATGTCTCACATCTGTCCCTGGCATCCATCCATTCACACATTGTCCATCCTCTGTGAGCTTCCTAACAGTAAAACCATTATTTAATTTACACCTTCTCTGGATTGCATGATTATAGCTGCTTAAAAATTCCCCAAGGTAGGAAAATTCAGTCAAGCCCATATCTGCTATGCACCGCAAATCTTCTGCTCTGCTCCCCCTACCCGTAAAAGCAACATTAATGCAAAACCAAAAAAAGGGCAACCAAAACACAGAAAGGGAGGGTGAGAAGTTTAAAACAAAAAAGCCTCAGTCAGGGTGCACATAACTTTTATTAACTTCTGAGGCCTGAAACCTATCCCCTAGCTGTATGCTGAATGGACAGTATGCAATGTGTGATAGCTCAGGCCAAAAAATTACAAACCAGTTCAATAAACTTCAAGGTTTAAACTCCTTCAGTCATAGTATGACTTCTATCATCCTTTATGTATATTTGTTTTATTTGTGTTAGATTGTTTGTTCCTTTGCCTGTTCAGTATTGTGGAACCTTACAAATAAACTTTGATGATTATGATCAGAAAACCACAGGCACTTAGTAGTTGACATACTTACAAACAAAATTTGTTTATGAATTAATTTTATATAGAAATAAGAAAGTTTTATGGAAGCTTTGTCATGTTTTCATCATATGTTAGAGAATTACATAGCCTGGTCCTTTGCTGGATTTTGGATAACAAATGCTGTTTGTTCTCTGCTTTATATCATATCTCCCTAAAGTACAATGTGGAGGGAATTTCTTTGCCTTTGAGAAGAACTTTACATCTCCTGGATACCCAAATGCATACAGCCCAAACATGGATTGTACCTTCAATATTACAGCTCCTCAGGGATATCGGGTAAGAACAGATTTGTAGTTGAAGATAATTTGTGTAGTGGATTCAGTAATGTTATGGAAGCTTTATGTATAGATACATAGAAAGAGAGAAATAATAGATAGATAGATAGATAGATAGATAGATAGATAGATAGATAGATAGATAGATAGATAGATAGATAGATGATAGATAGAGAGAAAGGGATAGTGTCTCATGTGTGAATGTAGTCACCAGGCCAATATTGAGTTCATCGTGGGCTGTGATATGAGGTAAGTGGCCAACTCACCTCCTTATCTTAGAATATATTAGTCCCATTTGTATGATGTAGTTTGCTGACTATAATGGCTGTGGAGATAGATTTATTTGAAGGAGTTTCATAGGCTCTAAAACACAAATTGTATGATTGGTTAATAAAAATATTCTGCTTTAAGAATGATCAGTATAGATATGAAATTTACAAACATATCTATGTATGATGTTATTATCAGATTTATATGCTCACACATTGTGCCTGTGGGGAATATTCTAGCTGACTTTGGTATTTCTGTCGTATCTGCTTTCTGTATGTCTCTTTCATTAATAATAATTAATATTTCTGTGTATTACAGATATTACTGACTGCAACTGATTTTCACCTAGAGGATGCCGCTCACTGCATCCAAGACTATGTGGAGGTCCATTTTGATTCTCGTGTGTATGGTCCATTTTGTGGTGAAGACGACGGATTTAATCCCATAACCTCCACTGGGAATACCATGGTGGTGATATTCCACAGTGATATCAAAACTCAGCTAAAAGGTTTCCAGGCTTACTACACCTTCAGTGAGTAATATAATTCCATATATTCACTACAGAGCAGTTCTATAGGACATTATATAACTTTTATGATTTCATTTATTTGCTATAATTAGGTGTATTGCTTCTCACTGATACTGATTTATGACATCACTTTCATTTACACACATCATATAGCTTTGTTGTAACCTCAGGTAGTCTGAACCCAGATGTCGCCTGAGCAGGGCTGGATTAAGCTTTGTAAGGGTGACTACCGAGTAAATTGTCAAAATTATATAGTGGTGATGCTATTAAAAAGAATAATGTGTAAATATACCCAGCACCATAAATGTGTTAAACACACTATAGTGCTCCCAGTTCACATTATGCCACAGTGCCCCCCACTAAAGTGATGTAGCTAAGTGTGGGGGCCCTGTTGGTAATCTGGCAGTGGTTCTTTACTCAATCCTCAGGACACCACACAAGTCACGTTTTGCAAGTCACCCAGCAGGTGCAGAGGTGTAGTCATTACTCACTGACACATTTTACAAGATCCACAGCTGGAGCTAATTATTTCACTTGTGATTCTGTGAGGACACCTGGAAAACATGCACTGTTTGGGGTCCTGAGGACTTAGTTTGAGAACCTGTGAGGTAGATCATTGGCAGGATCAGTATCACAGTCCTTACACTTTTTATTTAACAAGTAATAACATAAAATAGCATGAAAAGCCTTTACATTAGGAATACAGTAGGACGATTTCCCATTAGAACTTGATGTTGTGATCCTATCATTTATATACTGTATCAATTTAGTGTAAGATATTTTGTATAACACAATTTTTTAAAAGTTATATTATATGGCCTTCTTGTCCTCCAGCTTTTAGCCTCAAAAGAGCCGATGATTTTCTTATACATAAGAAAAATAATATCCTCTTACACATTCCTGATTTGTCTGTTAATGGACATCAGAGTACAACACTAGATTTGGATGTTAGTTCTTGTACTCTTATTGGCCAAAGTTTTCAGTAATACCTCAAAATTTGCTGGTGACGGTGTGATTACAACAAAATAACCACTAGATTTAAAGTATCTATTAATTTAAAGGCAAAAACATCCTGGGTTTGTCTTTTAATAATTGCTATTTTAAATCCAGCAGCTTTATTGTTGAAATTATGTAAAGTACCTGCAAGAGTGGTTGAAAAGATGCAGGAGACAGCAAGTGTCCCTTCCTAACCCCTGTACAGTCCACTAGTTCTTTTACTCTTGGGGCATATTCCATTAGGTGAGAGAATAGCGACAATCCTGCACACATGGGGTTTTTCCTGCAAGTGCGGCATTTTTGCTATTTTGATTTCTGAATTAAAAATGATTGCGGCAATCGCTAGTGACAAATATCTTTAGAGTAAAAATGTGTTGGTAAATGGAGCCCATTGCAAGAGCGATAGATAGATAGATAGATAGATAGATAGATAGATAGATAGATAGATAGATATTGTATAGAGAAAGAGTGAGTGAGTGGGGGGAAGGGTGAGAGAGGGAAGAAGGGGCAGGGAGAGATACAGACAGAGAGGGGGAAGGGAGAGAAAGAGAGGGAGAAGAGAGAGAGGGAGGGAGGAGGATACAGAGGGACATGGAGAAAGAGAGGAATAAACGGTAACAGGGAGGGAGAGAGGAAGTGGAAGAGAGAGAAAGGGAGGAAGGGACAGAAAAAGAGCACACAGTACCTGTTGCAGCAGCTGCAGCAGCATAAGCTTTCTGATGGGAGCGAGCACTTCGTGGCAATAGGCGGGGGGCGGAGCTTCCATAGTCAATCACGTTCATGGACTCCATCTGGTCCACCAACCACCGGTCCATCAGTGAGTGTGGCTGGCAGTGTGCTGTGTATAATGCTGCCAAGAGCCAGCCAGGAAGTGTTCAGAGTGCCCAGGTTCCAGCCAATATTTGCGGCGGTGTGGGGGCCCCTGGATGACCGCCCCATCCGCGTTGCCTATAATCCGGCCTTTTTACTGGGAAAGTAGCCCTTGCACCTCCCTGCAGCCCTTGGAGCCTCCCAGCTGTCCAGGGACTCCCAGCAGCTTCCTCCCCAGTGACAAGAAGGAGGGGAGACCACCAGGAGTCACAGAGACCCACGGGCAGGTAAGTGTTTTTTTTTCTCATAGCTGAAAACCCTGCAACCACATTTTTTGTTACTGGATACCATGGGTATCTGGGGCGCACTTACCCTCAGTGTTCCAAAATTGGGCACAAGATTTTTTACCTCACTAAACTTTGCACCCAATTGAATATGCCTAATAGTATTGGAAATGTAACCATATAAATCAGTAACTCATATTAACATCACACACTTGTCAGCTATTGCATGTAATATGGTTATGTAAAAAGTTATTATAAGAATTATATATGATGCAATTACAACACTGAACATGTGTAACCATTTTATTTTCTAACTCGTGTTTATTTATTTCTCATTACAGTATAATGGAGGTGTATTACACAATGTTATATCATAGCAAGAAAGATCACTAATGGTGGAAATCAACAGAAGTCACTGGAATAAAATAACATTATAATTATCTCTCTCTATGGGAAGCAGCAAATCTGTTTAATTCTCACAAATCGGTGTGAAGACAAAATATAGTTTAGTCATTCAATAGAAAATGATATTGATAGCTTTCTCTTACTATGAATTGATTACATTGTAAGGACAGTAGAATATAGAATTAATAAAATGAAAATAATATGAATTGTACAGGTGTGTGTGTAATTACTTATAGCATCATGTTTTATAGTCAGTGATTCCAATAAGTGAACCTCATAAAAAGGTAAAGTATTGAAGAGGTTGACCTCGAGTTACATGATTATTGAGTAGAAGACATTTCTATACTCCATAAATGGGATATTTCTACCAGGGAATATCAGAGTATTAGAAGTAAATAAACCAAATGCACTGACACGTCCGCGTTTCGCCGACCAACCCCCTGTCACCACCATGAATGATCATGACTTATGACTTCAGCTTGATACAGAAGGCCTGATTCAGAAGTGGATGCTAATGATCACACTACTGTGAATTTATGCTAATGCCGCAGCCAATGGGCTCTCTACTGAGAGGCCCACCAGCTGTGGTTTTAATCCACAACAATACGCAAATAGTTGCACCACCGAATGGACATTGGCTGCACTATCGGATATTAGAGCAACCCTATAGTTGTTCAGAAGGTCCAACGGTTTATTGCTGCAGGTGCCAGTGGAACTGTGTCTACCGACGCTGTCACTGACAAACACCTGGCATGCCCATCGATGGAAATCACCCCCAGTCACTGCCCAGGAACACCATCAGAATTGCTTAGATCTCAATGTAATTCCATATTGTGTTCTCCAGCGCTAAAAATCGGGATGCATGCCCAGTACTTCTCTGATGTAGGCGCAGATTTAAAACATCTAGTGCTTGTGACCGATGTTTTAAATGCATCCACCTCTGGATCAGGCCCAGAGTATTCAGAAACAGGCTTCTCTTCTCCATATGCATGACTCGGAATAGCATGGACATGTATATAGACGCCCAGGATCAGGGCCAGCTCCAGGGGTCGGAGCACCCTGTGCAGGCCAATTCCAGAGAGCCCTATCTTTTCGCGCGGCAAAGATAGAAAATAGGGGAGTGGCCTTTTTACCATAGGCCATGCCCTCTACATGACATTATTAGGAGGCGTATCTGCCTCAAATAATGTTAGGCTGGGGGTAGCCTCACTAGTTGGGCTTCCCCCAGCCCTCTCCCGTCACTGAATGGATGCCGCGCACATGCGCGCAGCATCCATTCAGAACCTCTGGGGTCTGGCACCGCAGCGCAGCTGCGGCAGTGGGGGGTCCCCAACCTCCCGATTTAACAACCCGTGGGCAACTGAAATCGGGATGTTGGGAAGGGGTGCAACCTCTATGGGTGGTGCCCCTATGCGACTGCTCAGGTCAAACAACCCTAGAGCTGGCCCTGCCCAGGACACTCCAACAAGAAAGATCTCCTGAGAACGTTTACATGGACGATGATGGTAGCTCCCATTTCATGCAAAGTGAGATCCAGCAAAGACCCATCAGAATCGCTCATACTGTAACTATGCAAAGATGTGTACATTTACTGCAGTGCATGTGCTGTCTGGTAACACACACTATTGGCATCCATGTGATGTACCTGCCTCAGAATCAGGCCCATTGGGATAGATGTACTAAGCCTTGGAGAGTGATAAAGTGGAGAGAGATAAACTACCAACCAATCAGAAGGGGTGTGTGAGAAATACTGCTTTAAGTTGGTGGGGATAAGTGGCATGTGATGATTGGCGGCTGAGGGTACGGGCTAGCAGGTTCATCATGTGGAGTGCCATAACTTTAAAGGGGCAGCCCTGCACCCTGCCTAAACAGAGGCACTCACCTCCGTCTGGCTCCAGAAAGCCCACCCTCCAGCCACCCATTGGTGTTACTGTTATACACTCAGGGGTAGGGAGCAGGGGAGAATAAGAGGTGTGAAAGTGCAGCACAGGATGGTCCTGGGTGCAGAGAAGCCTAGTCCCTGTATATATAATGTAATATATATATTGCATACGCATGCAGTTCAACTGCGATAGCAAGTCACTCCACTGCGATCGCAATGCAAACTTAGCACCACAAAAGGATGCCTACTTTACATTACACACATCTGTAATACCTAGCAGAATAGTGAAACCATCGGTACAATGGAGTACCATCAGACCTATACGCACACTTGCATAAGCCCTGAACTTACTTATAAATTGCTAACTCCCACTCATGCTATGAGATCTCACACTGCGTATGATATCGCAGTGGATAATTTATTCACGCCCCTGCAACAGCGTGCAAATGCACTGGCACTCCTGTGTTTCCCCGACCCCCCCCATCACCACCCACAAATGGCAAACTCATTAACCATTTGCTGACATGATTGTATCAGATACAACCACGTCAGGCTGGGTTTTCCCTGACATGGTTGCATCTGAGGCGACCAATCAGAAACAGCCTATGAGCGGCTGCTGTAAGGTAACCTTCCAGCAGCCGCCCATATCACAGGGACACCAGGATTCTGTTATTGTGTGCCAGTCTGCCTGGCAGCACCCTCCAACTGGCATCTCTGCCAGGCTCCACTGTAACACTGCACCCGGTGGCTACAGAAGAGCAGCTGCCAGGGAAGTATAACTTAGGAACACCTCTTACCCCTTTGGTAGCATCGATTATAAATCTAGATTGATTTCCCAATTTATTGGTAACAATCTATATATATTTTTGTTTATTTTGCTCTTTATATTTATTTACATTTTAATATCAGTGGTGAAAGGTCTGATGGCAAGTTTTATTTTACATCAATGTAGCCCCGAGTAAACATGGTTGGCTCTCGTTCTGATAGTTATGGTTTTCACATGCAAATAACTCAACTATCGATTGTTAACCATCAATGATTTTCTGAAGATGGTTTAAAACCATCGGCCATCAATGTCTGTACCATTGATGGCCGATGGTACACTATAGTATACCATAAAAATGACAACTAATATTCTCAGCACCTGAATTGCACCTAAGGAAGGAACACCTGCTGCGGTTATAATGAGGGAGACTTGCAAACCCTCCAACAAACATGCAAAAAAGAGGGGGGAATAACTGCGCTGGTTTCCTGAATGTATATACTATTAAAACAATAGAAAAGTGACAAACCTCTTTAACTGTTTATAACAGTCTGAATCACTCCAATTGAAATGAATACATAAGTTATGTAACAATGGGCCTGATTCAGACCCACTCGCGAGCGGCTGTCCGCTCGCAAGTGTGTCGATGTTCTGGACTGAGCATGCGCACGACGGAGGGAGCTCCGTCGTGCGCATGCGCCAGACGCGACGAGCGAAGGAAAGTCCTTCGCTCGTTGTGTCTGATCAAAGGGGGCGTGCTGTCGATGTTGATTGACAGCACGCCCCCTTTGGTAGGCGTGCCGGGGGCGTGGCTCCCTCACGGGGGCGTTCCCACGGGAACGCCTCCCATCAGAAGCCGGCCCACTGACATCTCTAGTGATGTCAGTGGGAGTGATTTTGGCTCTGATAGAGCCAAAATCACTCCGGAGCTTGCGGTTGAAAACCTCAACCGCAGGCTCCGGCTCGCAGTTTCGTTGGTCGCGATGGTCACGACCATCGCGGCCATCAAACTGCACGCTCGTATAGCCTGTGGGTGGTGACCCACAGCTATACAAACGTCCAGGAGGACGCTCCATTTTCATGGAGGCCGGCCCTCATTCAGAGCGTGCGCTCTGCTCAGTGCGTACGGCTCTGAATGAGGGCCAATATTTCCTAGTAGAGAAAAACATTAGCTCACACACACTTTTACTAGAAAATCACAAAATATGGAAAAAATACACATTGATGGATGAGTTCCTTTGATATTTGTGGCCTTAGGTGGTTGTCTATTAAAGTTACTAAGTACTAAAAGATCTTTTAGGCTGGGTACACACGTAAAGATTTTCTGTCCAACCATCTAACTAGTTGATTGGTTGAACAGAAATTCTTTACGTGTGTACCCAGCCTTAGATTGGTGGATCATCTTATTGATATTCAGTTTAATATACTGTATATAAAGCATAATAGCATAATTACCATATAACTTTAAAATTGTGGGTGAAATATTTAATAGTTATATGGCAATGATGCTATCATGTCTATTATGTGTTAAACTACATGTACATATAATTTTAGTATTGAAGCTACATAGTATAAATGTAAGCAATAGTTTTAAGTGATAGTAATCTTTTCACATGACTAAGATGCTGGCAGCATGCTTGCTGGAAATCTGGGTGTATAACAGAGACCGCTTGACCACAATCACCTACATATTGATAAAGACCCAAATGGGTTGAAACAGGACAGCAGCAGTAAATGAAGGTGGTAACGCACAGCAGTGGGAACAGTGAATCTTAGTTGCGCCAAGAAAACTGTCAACTTCAAAATATGCTCTATACAGACAGCGGAGGAGAGTTACAGCCAGGCGATAATTTTGTGAAGCGGCTATAGAGTGGTAACCTTGTATTAAACATCATATCGGATGTATTTAATATAGCCAAACACTTCCAAATTTCAGGAGAGCTGTACTTGCTCCTATTTTTTGGTGGGAAGAACAATAAATATTTTTATATGAATGACTGTGCGTTCTGTGTATAAAACAGAGAAGCAGAGGTTTAGCTTTGACATTTAAGTGTTTTGTTATTGAACTTTTTATTACATATTATATCAATTCTAAGGAATAAAGGAATTTTTGGAGTTTGAAAGAATTATATTCCCCGTTTTCTGGCTCTTGGATTTTCGTGATAAATATTTGATGGCACAAATGAGGTTTCTTCAACCTAAACAGATTCTCATATACAACAATATATATGAAAGGGATAAAATAGCCATCAAGTTTTGTTTTAAGTAGAGGGTTGATTAGTTTCCAATATAAGCTTGAGAACACTCTCATCATTGGTTGCAGGCTGTTATATATATTTGAGTTGTTATTCATGCTCTGCATAACTTGTACCCCCCCCCCCACACACCAATGCTCTAATAGCCAGCTAATAGTTACAAGAATCTCAGCTGCTTACTGTCTATTGCATAATTAAATGGAGCATATTGATTTAATGTTACATTTTGTAAAGGGTAGCAACATACCACAAAATCTGAGCCCTTGTCTAGGCTGTTTAATAGAACACCCCCAAACTTATCAAGATACCTAAACCTTGTTTTTATAGTGCAAATGTGAATGCTTTCCCACATCTAGTGGATTCTCATTATATTGATGGTTGGCAGTAGACCATAGTAGTGTCAAACATCAAAAAGGAGAAATTGGGCTATCCACACGGGAAATAAAAAAATATTACAATTAATCTATTCCCAGGATTTTTTGTTACAATTTGTGCTAATATGAATGAGGTGCACCTAACAATAAAATATGTTACAACAGACAGAGAGATTTAAATTATTCTTATATTGGTCAGAATATTCTAACTCTTCCTATCTGTTGTAGCAACAGAAATGTAAGTAGGCAGGAGTGACAGTCATAGCCTGACTCACCTGTGTGCAAAATAACATAGTAGAATATTAATTATTTAAGACAAACCAAAAAAATAGTGTAATATACACATACCCAAAAGCAATCCTCCAGCATTAATCCATACTCGATGTATGGATGAGTTACTGCAAATAAAGGCATTGTGACATAAGCCAGAATAGCCAGCTACTTTACATGACTCATTTAAAGTTTTCCATCACAGACACAAATGCATATTTAGTGAGCAGTCAAGAAGCTGTCAGGTTGTGGCCTAGGATCGGTCATCGCTCACCTCAGTACCGGCTTCCCCTCATATCTAGATCGTCAGACATCAGGTGAGGCGGGGAATGACGCGCTAAGGATTATGCCTGGGGTCTGCTAGGATGTCCATGTGCTTGCTCCATGATGTGGTTTCTGCAGTTGCCATCTTAAGTGCAACCATGACAGTCCCTTTTCATCTGACTAACCCTTTACCCAATGGTATCTTTGGGTGCTGTCATCTGACAGTGTTCTCCAACGGACTGCTACCTTAGGGCATATAACCAGAGTCTGAACAACAGTAAGTTGTCTATACAACGTCATTACTTCCAGTGTAAGCTTGCTGTTGCAGCATTCCAGGTTCCAAGCTCCAATCTCTCTAGTGACATATTCCTAGTGTGTTCCACGGTGTGTATACTCAGAACGTCTTCTAAGCACAATCTATTCAGAGTCATCTCCTATACTTCTCTGTGCCTAAAGCCACAACATGTGTACTGAGTACATTCATCAAGTACCATTTTGTGAGACCATTCGTCTATGACAGTGCTGCATCTAAAGCCACAGCACATGTACTGAGTACATTCATCAAGTACCATCTCGTGATACCAATCTCCTGTGCCAGCTCTGCATCTGAAAATGCACTGGGTGTAATTAAGTACCGTCTCAATATATCATCCTACAGTGCCACACCTGTGCCTGAAAACCATTAAGTGTGTATTCTAAACATCACTTTATTCAAGATCTCCATATCTATGTCCTATGTTTCCATGTGACTTGTGCTGGATACCAGACCAAAGGGCTGTGACCTGCTTACTGGGTGCAGCTTAATCCCAAATCCTGCTTGGAGGGGCCACTGGAGAACACCTCCTAGTAAGTTACACTCTGCACCTTTGGTCAGGACTCACCAACATCCAATACTAGTGGATAAGGAAGACTGATGCAGGCCCATCCTCAAGCTGGATCAACGTCTTCCAACTCCATAGCAGAGAAACACCCTAGCCTTATTGTGATAGAAGCCTATTAATAAATACTTTCTTCCTCTGCCTAGGTGTTCTCATCCCATTATTTGTGAAATCTGTAACTCCAAAGACATAAGGGATTCCTTAGACACTGTAGAAATATATCATTACCTGATGTTACTGTAACATCTGGCTGGAAAAACAGATTGAGGAGTAAGTGATGATCTTAATGGCTTTCAGGAACTGCAACAAGACAACAGGGGTGTAAACGGGTCATTCTCACTGTAGTAAGGGTGTATCCATTTAATTCTGACTTTTACAGACCATTACCTACTGATTCTGTAATATATATACATATATATATATATATATATATATATATATATACGGTATAGTCTGTATATCTGTTAAAAGGCATAACTTTTTATTTTTCAAAAATGTCGCTTTTTTATAATGTATGCCCATGACAATTTCAACTATTCATCAGCATCTATGTCTCCATTTGTCAGAGCTAAATATTTGCTTGTATGATCACTAACTAATAGCTAAGAGGTGACACACAGAAGTAATGAAGAATGTCCCTACTTATGGAAGATTTAGCAATTTTCTAAGACCATTATAAATCAGCCATAATTAAACATATATTATTATTATTATCCTTTATTTATATGGCGCCACAAAGGTTCCGCAGCGCCTTACACAGTACATAAATGAGCACACAAGAAAAACAGTTAATAGTAATAGAAAACAATGCAGGACAAGGACATGATTATAAACATAGCTGCATAACACAAGAAGCAGGACAGGAGCAACCAAGTGTTAGGTGATAATTTACTCTAGTAATACAACTAATCTTGTCTCAGTGGTCTATAGATTGTTCTTATATGAAAATTTATCACAAGAATGTAATTGTACTTTCAATACCATCTCTAGTGCTGTGTATCAATGTTGATTTAGCTTATTCATCACCTATACCCAACCTCTCGTTTTGCTACTCTGTCTCCTGTAAACAGTGTTTGAGCAGGTACAATTATGCTCCAGTCATGGCTACAATTAGACCATGACTCAGTAACAGCTGTGAAATGTCTACTTGTGAAATTAGTTCAGGGAGTGTAAGAATGTTTGTGCACAGAGCATGTACATTAGGGTGAGTTTGCCGTGAGCAAGTTGTGTGTGTGGACAGAACTGTGGGATACTCAGGGGTGAGAGCATGCTGAGATCCATCCAACATCAGTCAGATCTTTTGTACCAAGTATAGAGAGAGTGCAAATACATGATAATGACTTATTCCACCTGCATATAAATTGGGGTGGTGCCATCTCATAGATGCTGTCAACACATAAAGCCAACATATTTTATCTACTGTAAGTGAAACTCTGAATATAGTCTACAGTAGGGTTACATTAGTGATGAGTGGTTTAATTTTGACATGGTTCTTTTAGTCAAATTAGCATAAGTACGGATTAGTTTTAATTCATCTTATTGGCTATCCAAAACATGTGAGAGCAGGAAAGCCAATATTATTCTGTTTTTGAGTTCTGAACATAACAGAGTAAAACCGAGAACAACCGAACCGCTCATCTATATATAGTTGCTATATTAAAAAATTAAAAAACAGGAAACATTCACTGAGATCCCAACGGCGCAGCCAATCAGCATCACACCAAGTTATATTAACCCCATAATATGGGAATTATACTCCTGAGAAGGAATAATACAGGCTGTACATAGAATATGGTTGTGTTTGGACATTTAAAGCACATTTAAAGTTCACAATGTATCCTGAGTATATGCATTTTTATTAAAACACATGTGTCCACTGAACAAACAAAGAAATATTTTAAAAAAACTTACATTATAATGTAGATGATGATGTTCCTTCACTTTTATTTTGGCTTTGAGATTAGAAGTATTTGCATGGATCATGGATTTGTGGTAGAAATGTTTTAATCTTAAGAATCTTGTGGCAATACTACGCAGAGGATAGTTGTACAAAATAAGTCTTCACTATTAGACTGGCTCCTACTGTATCAATCTCTAGTCTGTTTCTCTCACCTGTCCACAGTGAGTTAATTAGTAAGAATGCACATTTCATTGGAGAGTAAAGGGCCCCATACATCAGCGACGGATTGCCGCGATGCTGTAACCCAGCATTGCAGGATCGCAGAAATCCAACAAGTGGTGCCACTTACTTTTCCTAACATACTTACTAATAAGCACAGAAATGTACCACCCTGCTATGCATATTACTATATATATTGTTGGATATTGGTATTAGACTGAAGTTGGAATTTCTTATTACTATTAAGTACCAGGACAGTCTGGCAAGTCCGGGGCTGGTAGGGACCCCACATCAATTTATTTTAACAAATTTAACCTAAAAAGAAAAAAAAAGGAACAAACAGTCTGCACATATTTCACTGATATGTGCAGGCTGCTTGTTCGGGAGACAAATTTGGCCGCCTTAATCGGGACTTCATACTCTACAGGATCGACCAAATACACCATCAATCAAAACGATCCTGTCAAAACCGGGACTTTGGTATATTCCTGATTTTAAAAGAGTAAAAATCGGCCATTTTTGATCGATCCAAGCTGATTTGAAAAATGGGACAAATCGGGACCAACAGGAATGTTAATAAATTGACCCCTGACTGTATGACTATTGATGCAGCAATGTTCATATACCTTGTCCTTGTTCTGCAATGTTTTGTACTGTAAATCACCTTTTTTTTCTGTGTGTGTTCATACTGTTTCTGTTTCTGTGCCTGATTCAGCATGGATCACAACTGCTAAATGGTGTGCAGAGGGACGATTGTTGCGTACTCTGCATGTGTATGCATCGCAACGCTTGTAGGCGAAAGTATCATTATGATCACGGTAGCGATCATGGAGACAACGGAGTACCATCACAGAGTGATTGACATGCAGTGAGCGTTTGGGGGTGGTGAGAGGGGAGTGGTTGGAGAAATGCAGGCGTACCTGTCCGTTTGAATGCCATTACATGGGCGTGCATAAATTAGCCACTGTGATGGCATATGCAGCTTGAGTGCTCACTGTGTGCACAGAGGTTAGCAATTTCTGAGTAAGGACTAACCTGCTTTCATAGACCATGAGGCTCCGATGTTACTTGATGGTACTGATGTTTTTGCTGGATTGCAAGGTACTTCAGATGTGAAATAGGGGAAGTGGGTGTCTATGTTGGTCTGTGACAGCTTTCCGATTGCATACATTATCATATTTTTGCAGCAGACCTGTGTGCGATTACAAAGATGCGATCACAATAGAGATCTGTAATAAATCAGGCCCTCTGTATGTTGTAAGGCGCTGCGGACCCCCGTGGCCCCATATAAATAAAGGATAATAATGAAATTAATAAAGATTAGAGATGAGCCAATAAGATAAAAAAAATAAATACAAACTAATTCGAACTTGCACTAATTTGATGAAAAGAACTGAGTCAAAACCGAATAAAGATTCGCCATATATTTTATCACCGTTGATTTTTTTATAGACTTCAATTTTTAAAGAAAATCAGTTCTTAAAGGTTAAGCTTCAAAAATCATAACAAAAGTGTCTCATACAATGACCTATCTGAATGATAAATGCCATTAAGGAAAAGGGAAAATAGAAGAAAATATTAAATAAGTTGCAAAGTACTGCTCATATTTACTATGTAATCAGACACCTATTCACTGTAATTATTTTTACTCCATGCATCATTATATTTAGAGCAAACAGGCAGAAACACAGCCTAACCCAGCTACTGGTAGGGCAAAGAAGAAGCATCCTCCTTGCTGAAGAAGTTACTTAAGATCCTACTGAAAGTTCAGTTCAAATAACTGGCAAATGCATAAAGACCAACATAACCACCCTGACAGACTGATTGTATCAGGGGTGGGATCTCTCTTCTACATGCTAATCCTACTTATGGTAGCAATGCTGCACAGATGAGGCAATCATATCACAGGTACAATAAGGACAAGCACAGTAACAAAACAACACACTCAATAGCTAATATTGTATTATTTGGGGAAGTAATAGCTTCTTGCTGGGGCACAGTCTGTCTACTAAGGAGATTGGTAAACAATTTGCCTACTGCCCTTGGCCTGTGTCCTGGGGACATGGGTGCAGGTTTCACATATTACCTATATCCTGATATTGGATGGATCCTAAAGTGGGGAAGGGCCTTGTGCCATAGGGAAACAGGAGAGCCCTAGTCTATTTATGTGGGTCTACTGCCCTGTCCTGAAAAACCCTATGATACATGCATGAAACACAGTGTACAGCACATTCAAAGATTATATTGCTTTGGGACTGAAGGTATCAGAAATGGGGCAGCAGAGTGATGAGCGTTCCTGGGCAGTGACTCTGATGTGGACTGAAAAACACAAATAAATCCTGTCTCATGGGCATGTTATGGAAATGTTGTTGGTGTGTAAGTAAAAGTGGTTGCATTCTTAGTCACATAGCCCCAGTAGCAGAAGCCATGCTCACATCAATAATCTGCACCTGCCATTGGTCTAATGCAAGTATTGAGGGTGCCTGTAATAGTGCGCCAATGGTGGTACGTGCACTGATTACCGGCAGTGTTATAGCATGCAGAGACACAGAGTGGGCATCTCAGTTCTTGCTCATTCAGACACAGACTACAAAACAAGAGAAGGCTGATACCAGTATTTACATATTATCTCAGCTGTGACTCCGACAACAGATGAAAAAGCTCATGCAGCAACGTCCATCACTGAGTTAGATCCTATGTGTTTGGATACAGTTGCTGAATTTTGTTATTATTGTGAAAATTTATAGACAATTTAGGCTTCAACAATTTTTATTAGGCGCTTATTGTAGCTGTATCCATAAATACTTTGAAACATAATATAAAAGTATCTTTGGTTTGGTATATAAGAATTGTCCTTCTCTGTATTGATCCATGGTGGAAAGTGGTTATACTTTGTTGTTACATCTTATAGTAGTTGAATGATGATGATATCCTCTACAGTCATTACATACTATCATGACAAATTCCGATTTACCATCATCCATCTCCCATTCATTGTATAGGGTTTAATGTCCTGGAATTACTCTAGAAGTAACTGATGAAAACAGAGACACTCTATGCCTACACAGATCATCAGTCTACTGACAGGACAGTAACATTTCAGTGTAAAACACTTATTTTTAATAACATATAATGTGGAGAATTTATACTTGACTGTGACACTAAATAATCTGCAGAAGCTCATTATGATAATCCCCATGTGGTCACACATAAAGATAATGACATACCTATAACAGCCATGCACTGACCCCAGGCATCTATCCCGGTCATTGCTTAAATCCATCATTCTGCCTTGTGGTTGGTTAGATTTTCTCCTAGACCAGTATATAAGATACTCCAGAGACTGAGGTTACCATACAGCTAGAGAGATTCTCTATAATATAGTACGGAGGCTACTAGAACAACAAAGAGAGCGATATATGAACAAGATGTATAAAATGTCCTCCTTGTTTCTTCTGCTCTGTGTTATGAACTCAGTGACAAGTCTTCCTTTGGCCCCATCATTACAGGTGAGATAATGAATGAAAATGAATGAATCAATGGTGCCTTATGCTGGGTTTTATCAGACTGTGTGGTTCTAATATACAGTTTTTGTGAATGAAAAATAATCTGTTATTTTATAGGGCAAACAGTACTGTATGTGGTAATTGTATAAATGTAAGGCTTTCTGCCCTCACCCCCTCCCCAGTATAGTACAGTACATAAATACAGTCTCTCTGTTTCTTAGTCAGTGACTGCAGTATAATAATAATATATAGGGTATATATATATATCACTGTTCACTTCTTCTATTCACTATGCAAGCAGTGAGCTAAGTGGCAGTGGGAGTAGAGGAGATAGAGAGGAGGGGGCCAAGTAACCTACCTCACTTATTTCTGTCCCTTCCTACAGTCAGTCACCATGATCATCAACCAGTGACTGCAGGAGGAAGCTCACAGTGACACGTGTCTCAATGCCCTTTTATTGTAACGACTTGTTGAGGAGCACTGTGACTGACTGCATAGTGGTAGCAGATGATAAAGAGTCCAGTGGCCATGAGCTGGGAACTTCATCACTTCTTCCTTAAGATTTATAATACTTTAAGTGAGACCAGTGAGTAAAACAAATCACAGTGTGAGCATTACCTAAACCATATTTATCTTTCAGCTTTCCCAGCATGAAATGAATGGTTTTGGTAAGTTAAAAATTTGAATAATTCATTAAATATCCTTCATTTTCCCCTTCTAGTCACTAAGTTTTCATTTTTATTTTGTCTACTTTTCTCTCTCATGTCATTGTTTTAATTAAATCATTCACTTGTCTCTTTTGCTGCATTTTCTCTCTCTCTTTTGCTGCATTCTGTCTTTCACTCTCTCACTCTTTTGCAGCATTGTGTCTCTTAATTTCTCTCTCTCTCTCTCTCTCTCTCTCTCTCACTTTCAAGAAACCTTCCTCATTCTTACACCATCACAATATTTTTACTTGTCTTTGACAGATCCAAAAACACTGGATATCATTAAGGAGATGGGAACATTCCATAAAGGTAAGAAAGAATACTATGAATTAGCACAATCCATATTACAATAGTTGTATTATACAATATTTATATAATGATGAAATCATTTCAATCTATTAAGACTTTTTTAAGGACACAATAAAAAAATGACCATGAAAGGAATAAGTACTCCCAAAACTATCTACAATTAATTAACAATTGGTGACTGTAACACCCGCTCTACAGAAGGGGGCATTCACAAAAAAAAATCCTGTGATTACAAGATAACTAAACAATCACAATAAGCAGTGTAACAAATCCTATAAATATAAAAATGTATCTGCTAGAGTAAGTAGAATAGATTTCCTAAAAAGTTAACAATGTATATACATCCAAAATGAAGTAAGACAGAAAAAAACAAAATTAAATAGCAAACTAAGCAACTGAGATAATGTATAAACAGGGCAATCTATGGCTAGCTAAGGGGTGATGCAAACCACCACATACTGTATTAGATGCAGTAAATCAGAGAACTGTTACAGAAATCAGGGGACACAATAATATAAAGTGACACCTAACCATGATGACTGTGAGTAATATCCAGTCTGTGTATCTATGTACTAAGTCTTGGAGAGTTATTAAGTTGATGGAGATAAAGTAGCAACCAATCAGCTCCTAACTGCCACTTCAAAGGCTGTGTTTGAAATATTACAAGAGCTGATTGGTTGGTATCTTTGCTCTCTCAAAGACTTAGTACATAGACCCGTAAGTCACCTATAGTAAGTATAGTAAGGCTGGTCTCACACCTGTCAGCATAACAGGTCAATTACGAACCTCCCTCTCTCTCCATCTCTCTCTCTCTATCTCTCCATCTCTCTCTCCATATCTATCTCTCTCTCTCTCTCTCCATCTCTCTCTCTCTCCATGTCTATCTCTCTCCCTCTCTCTCTCTCTCTCCATCTCTCCATCTCTCTCTCTCCATCTCTACATCTCTCTCCATGTCTCTCTCTCCATCTTTCCATCTCTCTATCTCTCTCTCCATCTCTCTCTCACCATCTCTCTCTCTCCATCTCTCTCTCCATCTCTCCATCTCTCTATCTCTCTCTCCATCTCTCTCTCTCCATCTCTCTCTCCATCTCTCTCTCCATCTCTCTCTCTCCATCTCTTTCTCTGTGTCTCGCTCTCTCTCTCCCCGTCTCTTTCTCCATCTCTCTCTCTTTCTCTCTCTCTCCATCTCTCCCTCCCTCTCTCTCTCTCTCTCTCTCCCTCTCTCTCCATCTCTTTCTCTCCATCTCTCTCTCCAACTCTCTCTCCATCTCTCTCTCCATCTCTCTCTCCATCTCTCTCTCCCTCTCTCTCCATCTCTCTCTCTGTCTCTTGCTCTCTCTCTCTCCATCTCTCCATCTCTCTCTATCTCTCTCTCTCCATCTCTCTCTCTCCATCTCTTTCCATCTCTCTTTCTCCCTCTCTCTCCATCTCTCTCTATCTCTCTCTCCATCTCTCCATCTTTCTCTCTCTCTCCATCTCTCTCTCTCTCTCTCTCTCGGTATCTCTCACTCTCTCAGATCCAGAGACACAGAACAATGAGAAGGAGACAGCAGCTTCCCATTCAGGTAAGAATTATAAGATAAAGTACAATCCATATTACCTTACATTACTTATATACTACAGTAACAAGAATATATATGTTTCCCCTAATAATGAGAAATGCTTATTTACACCATCACAATCACTATCACTGGGATATACATTTGTCTAATGATAACAATATTTAATGTAAGTACCATTTAGAAAGGTACATCAGTATAATGTAATAGTGTAAGAAATAGTGCAGTTATTACCACGTCTGTGTGTGAGTGCACTGACACTGCCATGGTGACTGCATCTTCTGTGGTTTGGTTACTAGAACGGCTCTCACTATTGGTTACACATCTTATACTACTGGCTAGAACATAAATGTAAATAAGACATATGTAACAAGGGTGTGACATTAATTACATTATAATTATATTTTAGGTGAAACTTCTAATATTTTTAGAAGACAATTTATAATTTTTTTAACAAAATAATAGAATCTGGCCGGAGTGTAATTTAGGTGAAGTTGTCTTATCAGTAGTCTATACAATCCCCATTACACTTATTACTGAATGTCAAAATAAAGCAATATTAGTAACTTACCCCTATCAATTACTTTGAGTCACATGTAATTGTAATTATAGCAGGTAAAACTGTGTCATGAGAGCCTATTCATAGAACATATTTATCTGGTCATAAGTAAGGACATGTATTGTATCTAAAAGATCATTGATAAGATAACTGATAGGAATGTATTTAGTATGATGCTGTTTATTGCTCTCCAACAACTGCAACATACTGTATGCTCAATGCACTATTTAGGTAAATGTAGTATTTATGGTTATTATATTGTATGTACATTACTATTTATAGTAGACACTGATGCCGGAGTGCAGGAAGGTACCTTCAGCAAGATTATTGAAGTCAACAAAGGTATTAACATACTACTAATGCTAAAAATGTATAAACTAGTTAGGTTAAGAAATCTGTTGGTTCCTTAAAGTCTATGTTGGTACATGAGTAGGCAGCTGAACACAAAGGAACCTAATCATAGAAAATAGGATTAAGACCAGGGATAGTTATAGAGTTACTCTGTTCTTCACCTTTTCCCCAAAACTGACAAAGAACTGCCCATTAGTACCATTTTTAGTAACCCAACTGCTAGTCCTGTAATCCATACTATTACCAGTCAGTAATTGTGAAGGAGGACGCATTACATTAATCTCTACTGACTGTACTAGGTACCCCCTAGATGACCAGTGCCAAGGGTGAGTAGGCTGAGCTTTTATAAAATGGTGGAGAGAGTTTATTTTATTAATTAATTTATTTTACACTACTAGACAGTAAGTATCCTTCCGCCCCTGTCCGGCTCCTTCCACCGGATGCCGGGGCTTTGTGCGCCTGCATGAACTTTAGTTAGACTCAGCAGTGCTAAGTTTCACTACTCCAGAAGGAGCAGTGAAAACATTTTGGGAATCAGATGATTTTCGGATGAGCTGTCTCAACACCAGTGTAATGATAAATTGCTCCAGTGCTCACCGCAAATTAGTAAGTTAATTATCATTGTCCAGCCTTACCCTGATAATAAAATAGTGAATAGACCCTTTAGTAAGGAGGAACTGTAGGTGTGTTAACGAGCTAAGAAACATCTTTAATGGAAAGAAAGATTGGTATAATATCTCTGTTATTATTACAACATAGGATTGAATAGTCTTACATAACTCTTACATACAGTAAACTAATGTATGAATTCTTCTTGTCCATGTAACTGGTTAATGTAGATAACAACATAACTGTGCATGAAGGAGATGTGCTCATGAAACCTGGACGCAGCGCCATCAGCTGTAAAAATTGCCTGTGGCCTAAATCTGCAGATGGGACTGTCCTTGTTCCGTACATCTTAGCCTCTGTTTATAGTGAGTTATCTATTCCTCATGGTATCCTAAAGTAGTCATGATCACCTATTGTTCTAATATAATAATATATGCTCAACTTCCTTTCGCTACAGATGACAATCAAGTCAAGTTGTTCAAAACTTCTATGCAGGAGTTTGAGACATTGACGTGTGTGAGGTTTGTACCAAGGACTGCAGAGAAGGATTATATCAACATTGTCTCATCAAATGGGTAGGTTCTTCCATTATGTCTAAGTTATAGAGTAACACTAACTGAGAGGCTTCTGGTAACAAAAGCAGAATTTTCTATTCTTCATGATTACTGCTAACTCTCCATAAGAATACTTCTGGAATGGGTGTGAATTTACCTTCCAGTGATGACTATTTATTTCCCTATGTATATAAGTATACTGTAACCATTAAACAGACTGTCATACTGTACCTTCCTCACTGCTTCCAGTTGTACATCATTTATCGGACGACAAGGTGGAGGACAGATGGTTGGACTAGATGTTGCTGGTTGTATGTCCAGAGGAGCTGTAGAACATGAACTAAGTCATGTCCTGGGATTTTACCATGAGCATATGAGGAGTGACCGCGATGACTATGTCACCATCAATTACCAATATATCTCACCAGGTACTATGCATATGGCAAATGCTCAAAAATACTGATTGTCACAGTTTTGTGTTGTTGTCATTCACATGTGATGTGTAGTAATGGGAGATTTCTTGTTACAGGTAATGCAGTGAATTTTATAAAGAAAAACACTAATAACCTGGGTCTGGAGTATGATTATAGCTCAGTGATGCATTATGACAGGTAAGCTGCTATGCACAGAGGTACTACATAATAGAGGATGGTGCATGAATATAATTAGTGCACATTGATGTTATAACTGCCTCTATAATTCTGGACTGTACCGATTTTTACATGATATTATCATGTTTATTGTCTGTGTGACAGGTATGCATTCTCTAACACTTCAAAGCAACCCTCCATTGTACCCAAGCCTGATCCTACCATAACCATTGGTCAAAGAAAAGGACTGAGTATCTTGGATGTTTCTAAAATTAACCGGCTCTACCAGTGTAGTAAGTACAGATGTCATATAGCCTCATTTATAGTTAGGAGTAAATTTAGCTAATACTTGCAATGTCACACCTTAGCTAGGCCATGTTGCACTGCAGGTGCTGGTGGTGGGGTCTCACGCTTCCAATCCCAACTCTAAAACCCAATATAAATATACCCTGGCCATTATTTCTATGCTATGCATTTGTGCCTCTTGTGTCACAACATGGTTTATCTAGGTGTAGACTTGTTCATTTTAGTGGGATTGTTTCTTAACACAAAGTGAGGCCCATTACAATGAGTGGCTGTATCTGTCACATATGTAGCTCACCCTAGTAATATAACAACTCATTATACTTTACCACATCTATAGTCATTAAATTATATCACTTTCTACCTCTTAGGTGTTTGTGCAAATTTGCTTAACGATAAGAATGGAACTCTGACCTCAGCCAATTATCCCTCAGCTTATCCCAATGATGCCAGATGTGTTTGGTTGATCAGGACACCATCTGGACAGGTATAGTAATGAATGGAATTAGCATATACATATATATGTACTATATATGTACTACCCACTTAATTCAGATATCAGAACGAGGCAAAATGTTATCTTTCATGGACATCTCTGCACAGATATCCATGAAAGATGATACTGGCCAACTGCTCTGGGATAAAACCTCATAGAAGCCATCAGATCGACCCCCAGCTATGGGTAAAGACAGAGGTGAATGGTGATTTGGAGCATTTGTGCCTGGGATTTATTTGGACTACTATAGCTGATGCTGCTTTTTTTGTGATTGATATCATTCTAACACACATAGGGCCACATTTAATAGGGTGAGTGTTTAGAAAATGTGAGAGTTTAGCAGTAAACACTCACACTATTACATGGGTTGAGTTGTATCTTCAAAATGGGAAAATATCTGGATGAGAATTTAAATCGTGAGAGTTTTTTGAGCCTGAATAACATGCACGTTTTCATGTTCTCGGACTCTATTACATTGGCCGAGTTTAAAAAGTGTGAGAAAACTCTCACTTTATCTAAACTTTCACAATATAATATTTGGACCATAGTGTGGCTGTGACTACCTGTGGCCCCATTATACATTTGCAGTGTATTTGCAGTGGAGTGCTCCAACTATGGACTTCACAAATATTTATAATTTATTTATGTCAAATGGAATGTGCAATGTGCTCCATAAAGACTGTGGGTCTCATTTATTAACAAGTTGGCAGGAGCACCATTATAATATGCAATGAGCTTTATCATATGCAACGAGTGATAAAGCTTATTGAATATTATAATGGTGCTCCAGCCAATCATCTCCTAACTGTCATATGTTGAGCACCACGTAATTGATTACACCAGCTGGGCGCAACTGGGAACCTTTCTCTGTGTGCCTTATAGATTGGGCAGTTAAGCAGCTGTCACATCCTGGTTTGCTGTATTACTAGTGTGTCATTTTATCTAGGGATTATTGTACTAGCACCAGGTTCAAAGTATTCGGAGGTCATTCTCTGATACTTATCTGTTCTTTTTATAGTAATAAATCCTCCTAAGGATTGTATAATTTCCAACAGAAAAGAAGGATGTGGGGGGGAAGTATATACAATGGTGACATACAGTATGATGGGTTGTTCTGCTCATTGCAAAGATGTAATTCTCCATTTAAGATTTCACAATACTCAAGTAAATAAGCCTAAATAAGGTGATCACATCCCCCAGTTTGGCATAATGTGTGTACATTAAGCTACATATGAACTTATTTGCAAAATGAAATGACTAAATAAATAAGTTATTGCTGACTCCCTGATATGTCTTACATTAAGGCTACCCTGAATTTTAATGGCTTTGATGTCCAATCCTCACCTGACTGTGCATCTGACTACATCAAGATATATGATGGTCCCAGTAAGACATCTCCCCTGTTACTGGACAAAACTTGTGGGACTGGACTGATCCCTCTAATTGTTGCTTCAACTAACCAGATGCTGGTGGAGTTTGCCAGTGACAGTAGCGCTACAGGGGTCGGCTTCAAAGCTACATATGGCTCAGGTATTGTACTCAGTTATAGAAATGCCCAATGTTATAGTTTTACACTGTCTAATCCTACTTATATCCTACAGATGTTGTCATGTTCCTTGCACTGAATGGCAGTTACAGCATGGATGATTATATAAATAAACTAGAACATGCAGCTCACAGCTAAACTAATTACCTACAATTCAATTCAATTGATCTCAAAGTAGAAAAACTGACATGAATTAACTAATACCCCTTTTACGCCGGAGCTAAAACCCGGGTTTTTGAAGGGTTAACCCGGGCAGCTCCCTGGTGTAAAAGGGGAGAGAGTTGGATCACCGGGTCGAGTGACCCGGCAATCCAACCCAGGTAACTAGCAGGGTTTAACACGGGCGTAGCCCATGAAACCCTGCTGTGAGAACAGCACACTCCGGGTCACGATGACCTGGAGTGCGCTGCTAGCCGGCCGATTGGTCCGGCTTCTGTGGTGCTTGGAGATGACATCATCTCCAAGCGACCACTTTCACTCCGCAATAGCCGGGTCAGTGCAGACCCGACTGCGGTGTGAGCGGCACTGACTCGGGAATATCCAGAGTCGGCTCCGGCAAAATTCCGGGTCTGATCCGGATAGGAACTTTGTTCCAACTCCGGGTCAGACCCGGAATTTAGGTGGAAAAGGGGTATAAGTAACCATTGATGTTTGATTGTTTTTACTGCTTCAATAATATGGTACCATCATTAATTTACTATATACTATTTTATAAAATATTGTTTCCACTATATATGGCAATGTTAGTATGAATAGAAACTATATCAAATCAGCCCTCAATAGCTCCCCTTACATATAAATCTGAACTTGTCCTGAGATATCTCTCCTCTTGCCACCTTAATATTTCCTGAGACGTACTGTATAACTTTCCTACCCCTAGTAACCAGACTTCTCCTGCAGCGCTTCCCACTTGTGGGAATCCCTATCTCACCTGACCAACTCTTTCTCAACCTTCACTACTTCAATTGGTCCCTCAAAACCTCTCTCTTCACAAGTGACTTCTTCCCCTCTACATGCAACATCTCCTACCACTCATCCCTTTAGCCCCTGCCCTACGAACTTCTCCTGCAGCATTTTCCACTTGTGGAAATCCTCATCCCATCTGACCAAGCACTTTCCTAACCTTCACTTCTTCAAGTGGTCCCTCAAATACTCTCTTTACAAGTGCCTTCCTCCCCTCCACCATCTCTTACCACTCATCCCTTCTGCCCCTGCCCTACCAACTTGTGCCTCTATCTGCCACCTACAGCTAGAGCAAGATCCTCTCAACCTTATGTCTCACATCTGTCCCTGGCATCCATCCATTCACACATTGTCCATCCTCTGTGAGCTTCCTAACAGTAAAACCATTTTTTAATTTACACCTTCTCTGGATTGCATGATTATAGCTGCTTAAAAATTCCCCACAGTAGGAAAATTCAGTCAAGCTCATATCTGCTATGCACCGCAAATCTTCTGCTCTGCTCCCCCTACCCGTAAAAGCAACATTAATGCAAAACCATAAAAAGGGCAACCAAAACACAGAAAGGGAGGGTGAGAAGTTTAAAACAAAAAAGCCTCAGTCAGGGTGCACATAACTTTTATTAACTTCTGAGGCCTGAAACCTATCCCCTAGCTGTATGCTGAATGGACAGTATTCAATGTGTGATAGCTCAGGCCAAAAAATTACAAACCAGTTCAATAAACTTCAAGGTTTAAACTCCTTCAGTCATAGTATGACTTCTATCATCCTTTATGAATATTTGTTTTATTTGTGTTAGATTGTTTGTTCCTTTGCCTGTTCAGTATTGTGGAACATTACAAATAAACTTTGATGATTATGATCAGAAAACCACAGGCACTTAGTAGTTGACATACTTACAAACAAAATTTGTTTATGAATTAATTTTATATAGAAATAAGAAAGTTTTATGGAAGCTTTGTCATGTTTTCATCATATGTTAGAGAATTACATAGCCTGGTCCTTTGCTGGATTTTGGATAACAAATGCTGTTTGTTCTCTGCTTTATATCATATCTCCCTAAAGTACAATGTGGAGGGAATTTCTTTGCCTTTGAGAAGAACTTTACATCTCCTGGATACCCAAATGCATACAGCCCAAACATGGATTGTACCTTCAATATTACAGCTCCTCAGGGATATCGGGTAAGAACAGATTTGTAGTTGAAGATAATTTGTGTAGTGGATTCAGTAATGTTATGGAAGCTTTATGTATAGATACATAGAAAGAGAGAAATAATAGATAGATAGATAGATAGATAGATAGATAGATAGATAGATAGATAGATAGATAGATAGATAGATGATAGATAGAGAGAAAGGGATAGTGTCTCATGTGTGAATGTAGTCACCAGGCCAATATTGAGTTCATCGTGGGCTGTGATATGAGGTAAGTGGCCAACTCACCTCCTTATCCTAGAATATATTAGTCCCATTTGTATGATGTAGTTTGCTGACTATAATGGCTGTGGAGATAGATTTATTTGAAGGAGTTTCATAGGCTCTAAAACACAAATTGTATGATTGGTTAATAAAAATATTCTGCTTTAAGAATGATCAGTATAGATATGAAATTTACAAACATATCTATGTATGATGTTATTATCAGATTTATATGCTCACACATTGTGCCTGTGGGGAATATTCTAGCTGACTTTGGTATTTCTGTCGTATCTGCTTTCTGTATGTCTCTTTCATTAATAATAATTAATATTTCTGTGTATTACAGATATTACTGACTGCAACTGATTTTCACCTAGAGGACGCCGCTCACTGCATCCAAGACTATGTGGAGGTCCATTTTGATTCTCGTGTGTATGGTCCATTTTGTGGTGAAGACGGCGGATTTAATCCCATAACCTCCACTGGGAATACCATGGTGGTGATATTCCACAGTGATATCAAAACTCAGCTAAAAGGTTTCCAGGCTTACTACACCTTCAGTGAGTAATATAATTCCATATATTCACTACAGAGCAGTTCTATAGGACATTATATAACTTTTATGATTTCATTTATTTGCTATAATTAGGTGTATTGCTTCTCACTGATACTGATTTATGACATCACTTTCATTTACACACATCATATAGCTTTGTTGTAACCTCAGGTAGTCTGAACCCAGATGTCGCCTGAGCAGGGCTGGATTCAGCTTTGTAAGGGTGACTACCGAGTAAATTGTCAAAATTATATAGTGGTGATGCTATTAAAAAGAATAATGTGTAAATATACCCAGCACCATAAATGTGTTAAACACACTATAGTGCTCCCAGTTCACATTATGCCACAGTGCCCCCCACTAAAGTGATGTAGCTAAGTGTGGGGGCCCTGTTGGTAATCTGGCAGTGGTTCTTTACTCAATCCTCAGGACACCACACAAGTCACGTTTTGCAAGTCACCCAGCAGGTGCAGAGGTGTAGTCATTACTCACTGACACATTTTACAAGATCCACAGGTGGAGCTAATTATTTCACTTGTGATTCTGTGAGGACACCTGGAAAACATGCACTGTTTGGGGTCCTGAGGACTTAGTTTGAGAACCTGTGAGGTAGATCATTGGCAGGATCAGTATCACAGTCCTTACACTTTTTATTTAACAAGTAATAACATAAAATAGCATGAAAAGCCTTTACATTAGGAATACAGTAGGACGATTTCCCATTAGAACTTGATGTTGTGATCCTATCATTTATATACTGTATCAATTTAGTGTAAGATATTTTGTATAACACAATTTTTTAAAAGTTGTATTATATGGCCTTCTTGTCCTCCAGCTTTTAGCCTCAAAAGAGCAGATGATTTTCTTATACATAAGAAAAATAATATCCTCTTAAACATTCCTGATTTGTCTGTTAATGGACATCAGAGTACAACACTAAATTTGGATGTTAGTTCTTGTACTCTTATTAGCCAAAGTTTTCAGTAATACCTCAAAATTTGCTGGTGACGGTGTGATTATAACAAAATAACCACTAGATTTAAAGTATCTATTAATTTAAAGGCAAAAACATCCTGGGTTTGTCTTTTAATAATTGCTATTTTAAATCCAGCAGCTTTATTGTTGAAATTATGTAAGTACCTGCAAGAGTGGTTGAAAAGATGCAGGAGACAGCAAGTGTCCCTTCCTAACCCCTGTACAGTCCACTAGTTCTTTTACTCTTGGGGCATATTCATTAGGTGCGAGAATAGCGACAATCCTGCACCTGCGGGGTTTTTCCTGCAAGTGCAGCATTTTTGCTATTTTGTTGAGGGGTTTTTAAACCTCCTCCCCGAAGACTGATTAAGCTATTGGAAATTTCCAATTAGCTTAATTAGTCCTTAATTACTCACCTTCCGAAGCGTAGTCTTCTTCCTCCAGCGTCGGGATCCAGGTCTTTTGCAGCAGAGTGAGTATGTCAGTGTGTGTTAGTGTTTGTTAGTGTTTCCAAGTGTGTATGAGTGAGTGTGTGTGACCCCCAGTGTGTGTGACCCCCATGTAAGTGTATACCCCTGTAATGGCTACTGAGCAGGGCCGGATTAAGGCTTGTGGGGGCCCCGGGGCAACTAAGTTGTGGGGGCCCCATCAATATAATTGTCGCGGCCTCACCCAGCGACTACTATGCCCCTTACCTTGCCACTGGATTCTCCACTGACCGGCAAGGTGGCAGCATACTAAATCATGTCCGCGACACTGCTGGGAACCGATTCCTGGCAGCATAGTGGACATGATTTATCTGTCCTGCTGCAGTTGTAATCTATGCTCCATGCTGTCTGAGCCGGCATCCGGGTCTACCCAGAATGCAGAGCGTGAGCAGATTCCCTTCCCCCAGTACACAGCACCTCTCTAACCATTCCCACTCTACCCCATTCTCTCTAAAGTGCACATCATCCAGTGTACCCCCTTTTCCCAGTACACAGCAGCATTCCATTCACCCAGAAAGCAGTCTGCGGACCCCCCCTCCCCAGCAGTGTCCGACCAACCCTCAACCCCTCCCTCCCCCAGTACACACCATCCAGTGCCCCCACCCAAGAGAGGTTGTCACCGTGGCCAGGTTTGTTTCTGCGGACTGATGCGGATAACTGGCTGCCATTACAGCTCAGTTACCGTAGAGGAGAGGCAGCCAGGGACAGCTAAGGGAATAAGCAACGCTCCACACAAATAATATGGCTCCCCTCCCAGATCTCCTCTGCGTCTAGTCTGCTGGACTACGCATGTGCACACAATTCACACTCAAGAAAATCAACTTCACTCGGCAGTGCTGTTTACAGAGAGAAACAGCGCTGGTGGTTTTTTTTGATACTAGCGCTTGCCAGCAAGCGCCTCAATGATGATTTCTGAATTGAAAATGATTGCGGCAATCACTAGTGACAAATATCTTTAGTGTAAAAATGCGTTGGTAAATGGAGCCCATTGCAAGAGCGATAGACAGATAGATAGATAGATAGATAGATAGATAGATAGATAGATAGATAGATAGAGAGATAGATAGATAGATAGATATTGTATAGAGAAAGAGTGAGTGAGTGGGGGGAAGGGTGAGAGAGGGAAGAAGGGGCAGGGAGAGATACAGACAGAGAGGGGGAAGGGAGAAAAAAAGAGGGAGAAGAGAGAGAGGGACGGAGGAGGATACAGAGGGACATGGAGAAAGAGAGGAATAAACGGTCACAGGGAGGGAGAGAGGAAGTGGAAGAGAGAGAAAGGGAGGAAGGGACAGAAAAAGAGCACACAGTACCTGTTGCAGCAGCTGCAGCAGCATAAGCTTTCTGATGGGAGCGAGCACTTCGTGGCAATAGGCGGGGGGCGGGGCTTCCATAGTCAATCACGTTCATGGACTCCATCTGGTCCACCAACCACCAGTCCATCAGTGAGTGTGGCTGGCAGTGTGCTGTGTATAATGCTGCCAAGAGCCAGCCAGGAAGTGTTCAGAGTGTCCAGGTTCCAGCCAATATTTGCGGCGGTATGGGGGCCCCTGGATGACCGCCCCATCCGCGTTGCCTATAATCCGGCCTTTTTACTGGGAAAGCAGCCCTTGCACCTCCCTGCAGCCCTTGGAGCCTCCCAGCTGTCCAGGGACTCCCAGAAGCTTCCTCCCCAGTGACAAGAAGGAGGGGAGACCACCAGGAGCCACAGAGACCCACGGGCAGGTAAGTGTTTTTTTTTCTCATAGCTGAAAACCCTGCAACCACATTTTTTGTTACTGGATACCATGGGTATCTGGGGCGCACTTACCCTCAGTGTTCCAAAATTGGGCACAAGATTTTTTACCTCACTAAACTTTGCACCCAATTGAATATGCCTAATAGTATTGGAAATGCAACCATATAAATCAGTAACTCATATTAACATCACACACTTGTCAGCTGTTGCATGTAATATGGTTATGTAAAAAAGTTATTATAAGAATTATATATGATGCAATTACAACACTGAATATGTGTAACCATTTTGTTTTCTAACTCGTGTTTATTTATTTCTCATTACAGTATAATGGAGGCGTATTACACAATGTTATATCATAGCAAGAAAGATCACTAATGGTGGAAATCAACAGAAGTCACTGGAATAAAATAACATTATAATTATCTCTCTCTATGGGAAGCAGCAAATCTGTTTAATTCTCACAAATCGGTGTGAAGACAAAATATAGTTTAGTCATTCAATAGAAAATGATATTGATAGCTTTCTCTTACTATGAATTGATTACATTGTAAGGACAGTAGAATATAGAATTAATAAAATGAAAATAATATGAATTGTACAGGTGTGTGTGTAATTACTTATAGCATCATGTTTTATAGTCAGTGATTCTAATAAGTGAACCTCACAAAAAGGTAAAGTATTGAAGAGGTTGACCCCGAGTTACATGATTATTGAGTAGAAGACATTTCTATACTCCATAAATGGGATATTTCTACCAGGGAATATCAGAGTATTAGAAGTAAATAAACCAAATGCACTGACACGTCCGCGTTTCGCCGACCAACCCCTTGTCACCACCATGAATGATCATGACTTATGACTTAAGCTTGATACAGAAGGCCTGATTCAGAAGTGGATGCTAATGATCACACTACTGTGAATTTATGCTAATGCCGCAGCCGATGGGCTCTCTACTGAGAGGCCCACCAGCTGTGGTTTTAATCAACTGCAATACGCAAATAGTTGCACCACCGAATGGACATTGGCTGCACTATCGGATATTAGAGCAACCCTATAGTTGTTCAGAAGGTCCAACGGTACATTGCTGCAGGTGCCAGTGGAACTATGTCTACCAACGCTGTCACTGACAAACACCTGGCATGCCCATCGATGGAAATCACCCCCAGTCACTGCCCAGGAACACCATCAGAATTGCTTAGATCTCAATGTAATTCCATTCTGTGTTCTCCAGCTCTAACCATCGGGATGCATGCCCAGTACTTCTCTGATGTAGGCGCAGATTTAAAACATCTAGTGCTTGTGCCCGATGTTTTAAATGCATCCACCTCTGGATCAGGCCCAGAGTCTTCAGGTACATAACTTACAGTACTAGCAATAGCTCGAGGATAATACACTGTTGCACCACTCTAATGTTTGTCTTCCGTATTAAATGATTTGATATGGAGGACTATGCTACAGTAGGTGCAAGAGGCCATCAGAAACAGGCTTCTCTTCTCCATATGCATGACTCGGAATAGCATGGACATGTATATAGATGCCCAGGATCAGGGCCAGCTCCAGGGGTCGGAGCACCCTGTGCCGGCCAATTCCAGAGAGCCCTATCTTTTCGCGCGGCAAAGATAGAATATAGGGGAGTGGCCTTTTTACCATAGGCCATGCCCTCTACATGACATTATTAGGAGGCATATCTGCCTCAAATAATGTTAGGCTGGGGGTAGCCTCACTAGCTGTGCTTCCCCCAGCACTCTCCCGTCACTGAATGGATGCCGCGCACATGCGCGCAGCATCCATTCAGAACCTCTGGGGTCGGGCACCGCAGCACAGCTGCGGCAGTGGGGGGTCCCCAGCCTCCCGATTTAACCACCCGTGGGCCACTGAAATCGGGATGTTGGGAAGGGGTGCAACCTCTATGGGTGGTGCCCCTATGCGACTGCTCAGGTCGAACAACCCTAGAGCTGGCCCTGCCCAGGACACTCCAACAAGAAAGATCTCCTGAGAACGTTTACATGGACGATGATGGTAGCTCCCATTTCATGCAAAGCGAGATCCAGCAAAGACCCATCAGAATCGCTCATACTGTAGCTATGCAAAGATGTGTACATTTACTGCAGTGCATGTGCTGTCTGGTAACACACACTATTGGCATCCATGTGATGTACCTGCCTCAGAATCAGGCCCATTGGGATAGATGTACTAAGCCTTGGAGAGTGATAAAGTGGTGAGAGATACTGCTTTAAGTTGGTGGGGATAAGTGGCATGTGATGATTGGCGGCTGAGGGTACAGGCTAGCAGGTTCATCACGTGGAGTGCCATAACTTTAAAGGGGCAGCCCTGCACCCTGCCTAAACAGAGGCACTCACCACCGTCTGGCTCCAGAAAGCCCACCCTCCAGCCACCCATTGGTGTTACTGTTATACACTCAGGGGTAGGGAGCAGGGGAGAGAAGAGGTGTGAAAGTGCAGCACAGGATGGCCCTGGGTGCAGAGAAGCCTAGTCCCTGTATATATAATGTGATATATATATTGCATACGCATGCAGTTCAACTGCGATAGCAAGCCACTCCACTGCGATCGCAATGCAAACTTAGCACCACAAAAGGATGCCTACTTTACATTACACACATCTGTAATACCTAGCAGAATAGTGAAACCATCAGTACAATGGAGTACCATCGGACCTATACGCACACTTGCATAAGCCCTGACCTTACTTATAAATTGCTAACTCCCACTCACGCTATGAGACCTCACACTGCGTATGATAATTTATTCACGCCCCTGCAACAGCGTGCAAATGCACTGGCACTCCTGTGTTTCCCCGACCCCCCCCATCACCACCCACAAATGGCACTTCCTGTCATTCACTCTATGAGGAGTGTCCGTAGCCTCTGTCATCGCAGTGCCAATTACAATGGCTAGTTCGTGCACGCGCACTGTGATGCATACACATGCGCAGTGAGGAACAATCAACCAATTGAGTGCATATTAGCGACTACTTTCCTTGCTCAATCAGGCCCTGTATACAGTACAAGTAGGACAAAACACAACTGAAAAACTCATTAACCATTTGCTGACATGATTGCATCAGATACAACCACGTCAGGCTGGGTTTTCCCTGACATGGTTGCATCTGAGGCGACCAATCAGAAACAGCCTATGAGCGGCTGCTGTAAGGTAACCTTCCAGCAGCCGCCCATATCACAGGGACACCAGGATTCTGTTATTGTGTGCCAGTCTGCCTGGCAGCACCCTCCAACTGGCATCTCTGCCAGGCTCCACTGTAACACTGCACCCGGTGGCTACAGAAGAGCAGCTGCAAGGGAAGTATAAACTTAGAAGCACCTCTTACCCCTTTGGTAGCATCGATTATAAATCTAGATTGATTTCCCAATTTATTGGTAACAGTCTATATATATATTTTTGTTTATTTTGCCCTTTATATTTATTTACATTTTAATATCAGTGTTATTGTGAAAGGTCTGATGGCAAGTTTTATTTTACATCAATGTAGCCCCGAGTAAACATGGTTGGCTCTCGTTCTGATAGTTATGGTTTTCACATGCAAATAACTCAACTATCGATTGTTAACCATCAATGATTTTCTGAAGATGGTTTAAAACCATCGGCCATCAATGTCTGTACCATTGATGGCCGATGGTACACTATAGTATACCATAAAAATGACAACTAATATTCTCAGCGCCTGAGTTGCACCTAAGGAAGGAACACCTGCTGCAGTTATAATGAGGGAGACTTGCAAACCCTCCAACAAACATGCAAAAAAGAGGGGGGAATTATTGCGCTGGTTTCCTGAATGTATATACTATTAAAACAATAGAAAAGTGACAAACCTCTTTAACTGTTTCTAACAGTCTTAATCACTCCAATTGATATGAATACATAAGTTATGTAACAATATTTCCTAGTAGAGAAAAACATTAGCTCACACAAACTTTTACTAGAAAATCACATAATATGGAAAAAAGACACATTGATGGATGAGTTCCTTTGATATTTGTGGCTTTAGGTGGTTGTCTATTGAAGTTACTATGTACTAAAAGATCTTTTAGGCTGGTTACACATGTAAAGATTTTCTGTCCAACCATCCAACTAGTTGATTGGTTGAACAGAAATTCTTTACGTGTGTACCCAGCCTTAGATTGGTGGATCATCTTATTCATATTTAGTTTAATATATATAAGGCATAATAGCATAATTACCATATAACTTTAAAATTGTGGGTGAAAGATTTAATAGTTATATGGCAATGATGCTATCATGCCTATTATGTGTTAAACTACATGTACATATAATTTTAGTATTGAAGCTACATAGTATAAATGTAAGCAATAGTTTTAAGTGATAGTAATCTTTTCACATGACTAAGATGCTGGCAGCATGCTTGCTGGAAATCTGGGTGTATAACAGAGACCGCTTGACCACAATCACCTACGTATTGATAAAGACCCAAATGGGTTGAAACATGACAGCGGCAGTAAGTGAAGGTGGTAACGCACAGCAGTGGGAACAGTGAATCTTAATTGCGCCAAGAAAACTGTCAACTTCAGAATATGCTCTATACAGAGAGCGGAGGAGAGTTACAGCCAGGCGATAATTTTGTGAAGCGGCTATAGAGTGGTAATCTTGTATTAAACATCATATCGGATGTATTTAATATAGCCAAACACTTCCAAATTTCAGGAGAGCTTACTTGCTCCTATTTTCTGATGGGAAGAACAATAAATATTTTTATATGAATGACTGTGCGTTCTGTGTATAAAACAGAGAAGCAGAAGTTTAGCTTTGACATTTAAGTGTTTTTTTATAAAACTTTTTATTACATATTATATCGATTCTAAGGAATAAAGGAATTTTTGGATTTTGAAAGAATTATATACCAGGTTGTAAGACTCTTGGATTTTTGTGATAAATATTTGATGGCACAAATGAGGTTTATTCAACCTAAACAGATTCTCATATGTAACAATATATATGAAAAGGATAATATAACCATCAAGTTTTGTTTTAAGTAGAGGGTTGATTAGTTTCCAATACAAGCTTGAGAACACTCTCATCATTGGTTGGAGGCTGTTATATATATTTGAGTTGTTATTCATGCTCTGCATAACTTGTAACCCCCCCACACCAATGCTCTAATAGCCAGCTAATAGTTACAAGAATCTCAGCTGCTCACTGTCTATTGCATAATTAAATGGAGCATATTGATTTAATGTTACATTTTGTAAAGGTTAGCAACATACCACAAAATCTGAGCCTTTGTCTAGGCTGTTTAATAGAACACCCCCAAACTTATCAAGATACCTAAACATTGTTTTTATAGTGCAAATGTGAAAGCTTTCCCACATCTAGTGGCTTCTCATTATATTGATGGTTGACAGGAGACCATAGTAGTGTCATACATCAAAAAGGAGAAATTGGGCTATCCACACGGGAAATAAAAAATATTACAATTAATCTATTCCCAGGATTTTTGTAACAATTTGTGCTAATATGAATGAGGTGCACCTAACAATAAAATATGGTACAACAGACAGAAAGATTTAAATTATGCTTATATTGTAGCAACAGATTTGTAAGTAGGCAGGAGTGACAGTCATAGCCTGACTCACCTGTGTGTAAAATAACATAGTAGAGTATTAATTATTTAAGACAAACCAAAAAAATAGTGTAATATACACATACCCAGCAGCAATCCTCCAGCATTAATCCATACTCGATGAATGGATGAGTTACTGCAAATAAAGGCATTGTGACATAAGCCAAAATAGCCAGCTACTTTACTTGACTCACTTAAAGTTTTCCATCACAGACACAAATGCATATTAAGTGAGCAGTTAAGAAGCTGTCAGGTTGTGGCCTAGGATCGGCCATTGCTCACCTCAGTGCCGGCTTCCCCTCATATCTAGATCGGCAGACATCAGGTGCGGTGGCGAGTGACGCGCTAAGGATTATACCTGGGGTCTGCTAGGACGTCCATGTGCTTGCTCCATGATGTGGTTTCTGCAGTTGCCATCTTAAGTGCAACCATTACAGTCACTTTTCATCTGACTAACCCTTTACCCAATGGTATCATTGGGTGCTGTCATCTGACAGTGTCCTCCAATGGACTGCTACCTTAGGGCATATAACCAGACTCTGGACAATAGTAAGTTGCCTATACAACGTCATTACTTCCAGTGTAAGCTTGCTGTTGCAGCATTCCAGGTTCCAAGCTCCAATTTCTCTAGTGACATATTCCTAGTGTGTTCCATGGTGTGTGTACTCAGAACATCTTCTAAGCACAATCTATTCAGAGTCATCTCCTATACTTCTCTGTGCCTAAAGCCACAACATGTGTACTGAGTACATTCATCAAGTAACATCTCGTGAGACCATTCGTCTATGACAGTGCTACATCTAAAGCCACAGCACGTGTACTGAGTACATTCATCAAGTACCATCTCGTGAGACCAATCTCCTGTGCCAGCTGAGCATCTGAAAATGCACTGGGTGTAATTAAGTACTGTCTCAGTATATCATCCTACAGTGCCACACCTGTGCCTGAAAACCATTAAGTGTGTATTCTATACATCACTTTATTCAAGATCTCCATATCTATGTCCTATGTTTCCATGTGACTTGTGCTGGATACCAGACCAAAGGGCTGCGACCTGCTTACTGGGTGCAGCTTAATCCCAAATCCTGCTTGGAGGGGCCATTGGAGAACACCTCCTAGTAAGTTACACTCTGCACCTTTGGTCAGGTCTCACCAACTCCTGCTACTAGTGGATAAGGAAGACACTGATCCAGGCCCATCCTCAAGCTGGATCAACGTCTTCCAACTCCATAGCAGAGAAGCACCCTAGCCTTATTGTGATAGAAGCCTATTAATAAATACTTTCTTCCTCTGCCTAGGTGTTCTCATCCCGTTATTTGTGAAATCTGTAACTCCCAAGACATAAGGTATTCCTTAGACACTGTAGAAAGATATCATTACCTGATGTTACTGTAACATCTGGCTGGAAAAACAGATTGAGGAGTAAGTAATGATCTTAATGGCTTTCAGGAACTGCAACAAGACAACAGGGGTGTAAACGGGTCATTCTCACTGTAGTAAGGGTGTATCCATTTAATTATGACTTTTACAGACCATTACCTACTGATTCTGTAATATATACGGTATATTCTGTATATCTGTTAAAAGGCATAACTTTTTATTTTTCAAAAATGTTGCTTTTATATAATGTATGCCCATGACACTTTCAACTATTCATCAGCATCTATGTCTCCATTTGTAAGAGCTAAATATTTGCTTGTATGATCACTAACTAATAGCTAAGAGGTGACACACAGAAGTAATGAAGAATGTCCCTACTTATGGAAGATTTTGCAATTTTCGAAGACCATTATAAATCAGCCATAATTAAACAGATATTATTATTATTATCCTTTGTTTATATGGCGCCACAAAGGTTCCGCAGCGCCTTACACAGTACATAAATGAGCACACAAGAAAAACAGTTAATAGTAATAGAAAACAATGCAGGACAAGGACATGATTATAAACATAGCTGCATAACACAAGAAGCAGGACAGGAGCAACCAAGTGTTAGGTGATAATTTACTCTAGTAATACAACTAATCTTGTCTCAGTGGTCTATAGATTGTTCTTATATGAAAATTTATCACAAGAATGTAATTGTACTTTCAATACCATCTCTAGTGCTGTGTATCAATGTTGATTTAGCTTATTCAACACCTATACCCAACCTCTCGTTTTGCTACTCTGACTCCTGTAAACAGTGTTTGAGCAGGTACAATTATGCTCCAGTCATGGCTACAATTAGACCATGACTCAGTAACAGCTGTGAAATGTCTACTTGTGAAATTAGTTCAGGGAGTGTAAGAATGTTTGTGCACAGAGCATGTACATTAGGGTGAGTTTGCCGTGAGCAAGTTGTGTGTGTGGACAGAACTGTGGGATACTCAGGGGTGAGAGCATGCTGAGATCCATCCACCATCAGTCAGATCTTTTCTACCAAGTATAGAGAGAGTGCAAATACATGATGATGATAATGACTTATTCCACCTGCATATAAATTGGGGTGGTGCCATCTCATAGATGCTGTCAACACATAAAGCCAACATATTTTATCAAATTTAAGTGAAACTCTGAATATAGTCTATGGTAGGATTGACATTAGTGACGAGTGGTTTAATTTTGACTTGGTTCTTTTTGTCAAATTAGCATAAGTTCGGATTAGTTTGAATTTATCTTATTGGCTATCCAAAACATGTGAGAGCCGGAAAGCCAATATTATTCTGTTTTTGAGTTCTGAACATAACAGAGTAAAACCGAGTACAACCGAACCGCTCATCTCTAGTTGCTATATTAAAAAATAAAAAAAATGGGAAACATTCACTGAGATCCCACAGGCGCAGTCAATCAGCATCACACCCAGTTATATTAACCCCATAATATGGGAATTATACTCCTGTGAAGACAAAATACAGGCTGTACATAGAATATGGTTGTGTTTGGACATTTAAAGTTCACAATGTATCCTGAGTGTATGCATTTTTATTAAAACACATGTGTCCACTGAACAAACAAAGAAATATTTTTAAAAAACTCACATTATAATGTAGATGATGATGTTCCATCACTTTTATTTTGGCTTTGAGATTAGGAGTATTTGCATGGATCATGGATTTGTGATAGAAATGTTTTGTTCTTAAGAATCTTGTGGCAATACTACGCAGAGGATAGTTGTACAAAATGAGTCTTCACTATTAGACTGACTCCTACTGTATCAATCTCTAGTCTGTTTCTCTCATCTGTCCATAGTGAGTTAATTAGTAAGAATACACATTTCATTGGAGAGTAAAGGGCCCCATACATCAGCGACGGATTGCCGCGATGCTGTGACCCAGCATCGCGGGATCGCAGAAATCCAACAAGTGGTGCCACTTACTTTTCCTAACATACTTACTAATAAGCACAGAAATGTACCACCCTGCTATGCATATTACTATATATATTGTTGGATATTGGTATTAGACTGAAGTTAGAATTTCTTATTACTATTAAGTACCAGGACAAGCTGGCAAGTCCGGGGCAGGTAGGGACCACACATCAATTTATTTTAACAAATGTAACCCTAAAAAGAAAAATAAAGGAACAAACAGTCTGCACATATTTCACTGATATGTGCAGGCTGCTTGTTCGGGAGACAAATTTGGCCGCCTTAATCAGGACTTCATACTCTACAGGATCGACCAAATACACCATCAATCAAAATGATACTGTCAAAACCAGGACTTTGGTATATTCCTGATTTTAAAAGAGTAAAAAACGGCCATTTTTGATCGATCCAAGCTGATTTGAAAAATGGGACAAATCTGGACCAACAGGAATGTTAATAAATTGACCCCTGACTGTATGACTATTGATGCAGCAATGTTCATATACCTTGTCCTTGTTCTGCAATGTTTTGTACTGTAAATCACCTTTTTTTTCTGTGTGTGTTCATACTGTTTCTGTTTCTGTGCCTGATTCAGCATGGATCACAACTGCTAAATCATGCGCAGAGGGACGATTGTTGCATACTGTGCATGTGTATGCATCGCAACGCTTGTAGGCGAAAGTATCATTATGATTACGGTAGCGATCATGGAGACCACGGAGTACCATCACAGAGTGACTGACATGCAGTGAGCATTTGGGGGTGGTGACAGGGGAGAGGTTGGAGAAATGCAGGCGTTCCTGTCCGTTTGAATGCCATTACATGGGCGTGCATAAATTAGCCACTGTGACGGCATACGCAGCTTGAGTGCTCACTGTGTGCAGAGAGGTTAGCAATTTCTGAGTAAGGTCTAATCTGCTTTCTTAGTCCATGAGGCTCCGATGTTACTTGATGGTACTGATGTTTTTGCTGGATTGCAAGGTATTTCAGATGTGAAATAGGGGAAGTGGGTGTCTATGTTGGTCTGTGACAGCTTTCCGATTGCATTCATTATCATATTTTTGCAGCAGACCTGTGTGCGATTACGAAGATGCGATCACAATAGAGATCCGTAATAAATCAGGCCCTCTGTATGTTGTAAGGCGCTGCGGACCCCCGTGGCCCCATATAAATAAAGGATAATAATAAAAATAATAAAGATTAGAGATGTGCCGATAAGATAAATACAGACTAATTCGAACTTGCACTAATTTCATGAAAAGAACTGAATCAAAACCGAATAAAGATTCGCCATATATTTTATCACAGTTGATTTTTTTATAGATTTCAATTTTTAATGAAAATCAGTTCTAAAAGGTTAAGCTTCAAAAATCATAACAAAACTGTCTCATACAATGGCCTATCTGAATGATAAATACCATTAAGGAAAAGGGAAAATAGAAGAAAATATTAAATAAGTTGCAAAGTACTGCTCATATTTACTATGTAAATCAGACACCTATTCACTGTGATTATTTTTACTCCATGCACCACTATAATTAGAGCAAACAGCCAGAAACACAGCCTAACACAGCTACTGGTAGGGCAAAGAAGAAGCATCCTCCTTGCTGAAGAAGTTACTTAAGATTCTACTGAAAGTTCATTTCAAATAACTGGCAAAATGCATAAAGACCAACATAACCACCCTGACAGACTGATTGTATCAGGGGTGGGATCTCTCTTCTACATGCTAATCCTACTTATGGTAGCAATGCTGCACAGATGAGGCAATCATATCACAGGTACAATAAGGACAAGCACAGTAACATAACTATACACTCAATAGCTGATATTGTATTATTTGGGGAAGTAATAGCCTCTTGCTGGGGCACAGCCTATCTACTAAGGAGATTGGTAAACAATTTGCCTATTACCCTTGGCCTGTGTCCTGGGGACATGGGTGCAGGTTTCACATATTACCTATATCCTGATGTTGGATGGATCCTAAATTGGGGAAGGGCCTTGTGCCATAGGGAAACAGGAGAGCCCTAGTCTATTTATGTGGGTCTACTGCCCTGTCCTGAAAACCCCTAAGATACATGCATGAAACACAGTGTCCAGCACATTCAAAGATTATATTGCTTTGGGACTGAAGGTATCAGAAATGGGGCAGCAGAGTGATGAGCGTTCCTGGGCAGTGACTGGGAGGTGGACTGAAAAACACAAATAAATCCTGTCTCATGGGCATGTTATGGAAATGTTGGTGTGTTAGTAAAAGTGGTTGCATTCTTAGACACATAGCCCCAGTAACAGAAGCCATGCTCACATCAATAATCTGCACCTGCCATTGGTCTAATGCAAGTATTGATGGTGCCTGTAATAGTGCGCCAATGGTGGTACGTGCCCTGATTACCGGCAGTGTTATAGCATGCAGAGACACAGAGTGGGCATCTCAGTTCTTGCTCATTCAGACACAGACTACAAAACAAGAGAAGGCTGATACCAGTATTTAAATATTATCTCAGCTGTGACTGACAACAGATGGAAAAGCTCATGCAGCAACGTCCATCACTGAGTTAGATCCTATGTGTTTGGATACAGTTGCTGTATTTTGTTATTATTGTGAAAATTTATAGACAATTTAGGCTTCAACAATTTTTATTAGGTGCTTATTGTAGCTGTATCCATAAATACTTTGAAACATAATATAAAAGTATCTTTGGTTTGGTATATAAGAATTGCCCTTCTCTGTATTGATCCATGGTGGAAAGTGGTTATACTTTGTTGTTACATCATATAGTAGTTGGATAATGATGATGTCCCCTACAGTCAGTACAGACTTTCCTGACATATCCCGATTTACCATCATCCATCTCCCATTCATTGTATAAAGTTTAATGTCCTGGAATAACTCTAGAAGTAACTGATGAAAACAGAGACACTCTATGGCTACACAGATCATCAGTCTGCTGACAGGACAGTAACATTTCAGTGTAAAACACTTATTTTTAATAACATATAATGTGGAGAATTTATACTTGACTGTGACACTAAATAATCTGCAGAACCTCATTATAATAATCCCCATGTGGTCACACATAAAGATAATGACATACATATAACAGCCGTGCACTGACCCCAGGCATCTCTTCCGGTCATTGCTCAAATCCATCATTCTGCCTTGTGGTTGGTTAGATTTTATCCTAGACCAGTATATAAGATGCTCCAGAGACTGAGGTTACCATACAGCTAGAGAGATTCTCTATAATACAGTTCGGAGGCTACTAGAACAACAAAGAGAGCGATATATGATCAAGATGGATAAAATGTTCTCCTTGTTTCTTCTGCTCTGTGTTATGAACTCAGTGACAAGTCTTCCTTTGGCCCCATCAATACAGGTGAGATAATAAATGAATATGAATGAATCAATGGTGCCTTATGCTAGGTTTTAGCAGACTGTGTGGTTCTAATATTCAGTTTTTGTGAATGAAAAATAATCTGTTAATTTAAAGTGCAAACAGTACTGTATGGGGTAATTGTATAAATGTAAGGCTTTCTTCCCTCACCCCCTCCCCAGTATAGTACAGTACATAAATACAGTCTCTCTGTTTCTTAGTCAGTGACTGCAGTATAATAATAATATATAGGGTATATATATCACTGTTCACTTCTATTCACTGTGCAAGCAGTGAACTAAGTTGCAATGTGAGTGGTGGAGGAGATAGAGAGGAGGGGCCAAGTAACCTACCTCAATTATTTCTGTCCCTTCCTAAAGTCAGGCACCATGATCATCAACCAGTGACTGCAGGAGGAAGCTCACAGTGACACGTGTCTCAATGACCTTTTATTGTAACTACTGGTTGAGGAGCACAGTGACTGACTGCATAGTGGTAGCAGATGATAAAGAGTCCAGTGGCCATGAGATGGGAACTTCATCTCTTCTTCCTAAAGATTTATAATACTTTAAGTGAGACCAGTGAGTAATACAAATCACAATGTGAGCATTACCTAAACCATATTTATCTTTCAGCTTTCCCAGCATGAAATGAATGGTTTTGGTAAGTAGAAAATTTTAATATTTCATTAAATAGCCTTCATTTTCCTCTTCTAGTCACTTAGTTTTCATTTTTATTTTATCTACTTTTCTCTGTCATGTCATAGTTTTAATTAAATCATTCACTTGTCTCTTTTGCTGCATTTTCTCTCTCTCTTTTGCTGCATTCTGTCTCTCACTCTCTCACTCTTTTGCAGCATTGTGGACCTCATTCAGAGTCGGTCGTTGCGGCAACACGGTCATAAGGTAAAAGGGTCCGGATATGCAAATGAAGCGCTCGCAAGTTGCGTCGTTAAGATGGGATCGTTAGCTGGACGAGCGAGGTGAGGATGCGGCCGTAAGACTAAAAATACGCCCCCTTCTCATTCCCATTACACGTCATCTCCGGGCATATAAGGATTAATCTAGACTATCGGGAACCATCGGAGCTGTTCGTAGACCTTAAGGTTGACCATACCCTTTCTTAAGTACTACGATAAAGTCAGTGTAAAATCCTCCCATGTCACATGTGCCATGACACTACTTAGTTAATTATGCACTCCCATAAAACACCGTTTGCATAGTCAGGCACGCCTGCGTTCGGATCTCCACTCCCCCATTCACAAGCACCTTCCTCTGTTACCACCCACAAACGCCTCATCCTGTCACTCAAACTAATGACCTGGCCAAGTTGAAGTGTGCGCAATTTCTGATCGTAATAGCTAGTTTGCGCATGCGCATTGCGAATTTTATGCATGCGCAGTTTAGCGTACATCGGTGGCATACGACCGTGCGGCCGCAACGACTGACTCTGAATGAGGTCCAGTGTCTCTTAATGTCTCTCTCTCTCTCTCTAAGTTTCAAGAAACCTTCCTCATTCTTACACCATCACAATATTTTTACTTGTCTTTGACAGATCTAAAAATCGGTCGAAGCGGCCGCACGGTCGTATAGAAAAAGGGGCCAGATATGCTAATGATGCACACGCATGTTGCGTCCCTAAGGTCGGATCGTTAGCTGGCCGACCAAGGGGTGTATGCGGTCGGATCGCTAAAAATATCCCCACATCTCGTACGCATAGCACGTCATCTCCAGCTACATAAGGATTAATCGCGAGCATCGTATAACATCGGAACTGGTCGTAGAGCTAAAGGTTGACCTTACCCTCTCTTAAGCTCTACGATCATGTCAGTGTAAAACCTCCCCTGTCACGTGTGCCATGACACTACTTTGTTAATTATGCACTCCCATAAAACGCTGTTCGCATAATGAGGCACGCCTGCGTTCAGATCTCCACACCCCCCGTTTTCAAGCACCTTCCCATGTTACCACCCACAAATGCCACAATCTGTCACTCAAACTACCGACCTGGCGGTGTTCAAGGAGAGAGACATTTCTGATCGTAGCCCCTAGTTTGCGCAAGCGCATTGCGAACTGTACGCATGCGCAGTTTAGTGAACATCGGCTGCGTACGACCGTGCGGCCGCTTCGACCGACTCTGAATGAGGTCCTAAGTACTCCCAAAACTATCTACATTTAATTAACAATTGGTGACCATAACACCCATTCACAAAAAAAATCCTGTGATTACAAGATAACTAAACAATCACAATAAGCAGTGTAACAAATCTTATAAATATAACAATATATCTGCTAGAGCAAGTAGAATATATTTCCTAAAAAGTTAACAATGTATATACATCCAAAATGAAGTAAGACAGAAAAAAACACAATTAAATAGCAAACTAAGCAACTGAGATAATGTATAAACAGTCTATGGTTAGCTAAGGGGTGATGCAACCACCACATACTGTATTAGATGCAGTAAATCAGAGAACTGTTATAGAAATCAGGGGACACAATAATATAAAGTGACACCTAACCATGATGACTGTGAGTGATATCCAGTCTGTGTATTCATGTACTAAGTCTTGGAGAGTGATTAAGTTGATGGAGATAAAGTAGCAACCAATCAGCTCCTAACTGTCACTTCAAAGGCTGTGTTTGAAAAATTACAAGAGCTGATTGGTTGGTATTTTCGCTCTCTCAAAGACTTAACCTATAGTAAGTATAGTAAGGCTGGTCTCACACCTGTCAGCATAAAAGGTCAATTTGGAATCTCCCTCTCTCTCCATCTCTCTCTCTATCTCTCTATCTATCTACATCTTTCTCTCTCTCTCTCTCCATCTCTCCATCTCTCTCTCTCTCCACCTCTGTCTCCATCTCTCCATCTCTCTCTCTCTCTCTCTCTCCATCTCTCCTTCTCTCTCTCTCCAACTCTCCACCTCTCTCTCCTTGTCTCTCCATCTCTCTCCATCTTTCCATCTCTCTATCTCTCTCTCTCTATCTCTCCATTCTCTCTCCATCTTTCCCTCTCTCTCTCTCTCCATCTCTCCCTCTCCATCTCTCTTTCCATCTCTCTCTCCATCTCTCTCTCTCTGTCACTCGCTCTCTCTCTCTCCATCTCTCCCTCTCTCTCTATCTCTCTCTCCATCTCTCTCTCCATCTCTCTCTCCTTCTCTCCATCTCTCTGTCTCTCTCCATCTCTCTTTCTCCATCTCTCTCTCTCCATCTTTCTCTCTCTGTCTCTCTCTCGCTCTCTATCTCACTCTCTCCATCTCTCTCTCTCCCTCTCTCTCCATGTCTCTCTCTGTCTCTCACTCTCCCTCTCTCCATCTCTCCCTCCCTCTCTATCTCTCTCTCTGTCTCTCACTCTCTCTCTCTCTCCATCTCTCCCTCTCTATCTATCTCTCTCTCCATCTCTCCATCTCTCTCTCTCTCTCTCTCTCTCTTTCTCGGTCTCTCTCACTGTCTCAGATCCAGAGACACTGAACAATGAGAAGGAGACAGCAGCTTCCCATTCAGGTAAGAATTATAAGATAAAGTACAATCCATATTACCTTACATTACTTATATACTAACAAGAATATATATATATATATATCCCCTAATAATGAGAAATGCTTATTTACACCATCACAATCACTATCACTGGGATATACATTTGTCTAATGATAACAATATTTCATGTAAGTACCATTTAGAAATGTACATCAGTATAATGTAATAGTGTAAGAAATAGTGCAGTTATTACCACGTGTGTGTGTGTGTGAGTGCACTGACACTGCCATGGTGACTGCACCTTCTGTGGTTTGGTTACTAGAATGACTGTCACTATTGGTTACACATCTTATACTACTGGCTAGAACATAATGTAAATAAGACATATGTAACAAGGGTGTGACATTAATTACATTATAATTATATTTTAGGTGAAACTTCTAATATTTTTAGAAGACAATTTATATTTTTTTTAACAAAATAATAGAATCTGGCCGGAGTGTAATTTTGGTGAAGTTGTCTTATCAGTAGTCTATACAATCCCCATTACACTTATTACTGAATGTCAAAATAAAGCAATACTAGTAACTTACCCCTATCAATTACTTTGAGACACATATAATTGTAATTATAGCAGGTAAAACTGTGTCATGAGAGCCTATTCATAGAACATATTTATCTGGTCATAAGTAAGGACATGTATTGTATCTAAAAGATCATTGATAATATAACTGAAAGGAATGTATTTAGTATGATGCTGTTTATTGGTCTCCAACAACTGCAACATACTGTATGCTCAATGCACTATTTAGGTAAATGTAGTATTTATGGTTATTATATTGTATGTACATTACTATTTACAGTAGACACTGATGCCGGAGTGCAGGAAGGTACCTTCAGCAAGATTATTGAAGTCAACAAAGGTATAAACATACTACTAATGCTAAATATATATAAACTAGTTAGGTTAAGAACTCTGTTGGTTCCTTAAAGTCTATGTTGGTACATGAGTAGGCAGCTGAACACAAAGGAACCTAATCATAGAAAATAGGATTAAGACCAGGGATAGTTATAGAGTTACTCTGTTCTTCACCTTTTCCCCAAAACTGACAAAGAACTGCCCATTAGTACCATTTTTAGTAACTCAAATGCATGTCCTGTAATCCATACTATTACCAGTCAGTAATTGTGAAGGAAGATGCATTACATTAATCTCTACTGACTGTACTAGGTACCCCCTAGATGACCAGTGCAAAGGGTGAGTAGGCTGAGCTTTTATAAAATGGAGGAGAGAGTTTATTTTATTCATTTATTTATTTTACTCTACTAGACAGTAAGTATCCTTCCGCCCCTGTCCAGCTCCTTCCACCAGATGCCGGGGCTTTGTGCCCCTGCATGAACTTTAGTTAGACTCAGCAGTGCTAAGTTTCACTACTCCAGAAGGAGCAGATAAGACATTTTGGGAGACAGATGATTTTTGGATGAGCTGTCTCCATACCAGCGTAATGATAAATTGCTCCAGTGCTCACCACAAATTAGTATGTTAATTATCATGGTCCAGCCTTACCCCGATAATAAAATAGTGAATAGACCCTTTAGTAAGGAGTAGGGGTGTGCACCGGCCACTTTTCGTGGTTTGTGTTTTGTTTTGGATCTGGATCTTTCTTTGTGTTTTGGATCTGGATTGGTTTTGCCAAAACCTCCCTTCCGTGTTTTGGGTTCTGGGTTTTGTGTTTTGGATCTGTATTTTTTTAAAAAAGCATAAAAACAGCTAAAATCACAGAATTTGTGTGTTTTTCTGCTCCTATGCTATTATTAACCTCAATAACCTCAATTTCTACTCATTTCCAGTCTATTCTGAACACCTCACACCTCAAAATAGTGTTTTTATATCCAAAAGGTTGCACCGAGGTAGCTGGATGACTATGCTAAGAGATACGAGTGGGCAGCACAAACACGTGGTCCATCTAGGAGTGACACTGCAGTGGCAGACAGGATGGCAGTTTGAAAAACTAGGCCCCAAACAGTACATAATGCTAAGAAAAAAAGAGGTGCAAGATGGAATTGTCCTAGGGCCCTCCCACCCACCCTTATGTTGTATAAACAGGACATTCACACTTTAACAAACCAAACATTTCAGCGCCAGGGTCTGCCACACGACTGTGGCTGAAATGATTGGTTCGTTTGGGCCCCCACAAAACAAGCTGGCAATTAATCTGTCCCTGCACAAACTGGCTCTATGGAGGCAAGATGTCGTCCTCATCCTCCTCATCCACCGATTCCTCACCCTCTTCAGTGTTGTATACATCCTCATCCTCACAGAGTATTAATTCGTCCCCGCTGGAATCCACCACCACAGGTCCCTCTGTACGTTCTGGAGGCTGGTCTCCCTGGAAGAGTTGATAATTCATTTTATGAACATCATCTTCTCCACATTTTGTGGAAGCAACCTCCTATGCCTTTCGCTGACAAGGTTCCCGGCTGCACTAAACACTCTTTCGGAGTACACACTGGAGGGGGGGCAACTCAGGTAAAATAGAGCCAGTTTGTACAGGGACCTCCAAATTTCTTCTTTTTCCTGCCAGTACAGGTACGGACTGTCTGACATGCCTACTTGGATGCTGTCACCGATGTAATCCTTTAACAGACAGACGCACGCTTGTCGCTGCTGCTTTAAGGATGCAGGTGTGGCTACAGCCCACACATTTCAGAAAGACAGAAAAAAAAAGAAGAATTTTTTATTGTTTGTGGAGCACACTTTGAGGGTGTCACCACCCTTTAACAGACAGACGCATGCTTGTCGCTGCTGCTTTAAGGATGCAGGTGCGGCTACAGCCCACACAATTCACAAAGACAGAAAAAAAAAGAAGAATATTTTTATTGTTTGTGGAGCGCACTTTGAGGGTTACACCACCCTTTAACAGACAGATGCACGCTTGTTGCTGCTGCTTTGAGGATGCAAGTGCGGCTACAGCCCACACAATTCACAAAGACAGAAAAAAAAGAAGAATTTTTTTATTGTTTGTGGAGCGCACTTTGAGGGTTACACCACACTTTAACAGACAGACGCACGGTTGTCACTGCTGCTTTAAGGATGCAGGTGCGGCTACAGCCCACACATTTCACAAAGACAGAAAAAAAAAGAAGAATATTTTTATTGCTTGTGGAGCACACTTTGAGGGTTACACCACCCTTTAACAGACAGATGCACGCTTGTCGCTGCTGCTTTGAGGATGCAGGTGGAATCTAGATGGGATTTGGAACCGGGGACACACTACCTCCATCAATTGTCTAAATCCCACTGCACTAATGGCGGATACCGGACGCATGTCTAACACCAACATAGCAGTCAAGGCCTCAGTTATACGTTTTGCTTCAGGATGACTGCTGTCGTACTTCATCCTCATCGCTAGGGACTGTTGGAAGGTCAATTGTTTAGTAAAAGTTGTGGTGTTCCTACTTCCTCTCTGGGATGATGAACAACTCCCAGTAGCAGCAACAGCACTAGGAGGAAGTGGTTCTTGATCTTTCCCTATTTTATTTTTATCGGAGAAAGTTTGGTCCTCCATTTATGTTATATTGATATATACGTGCGGCTAAGGCGCACACAAACACAGAAAATATTTTTTTATTTTTGCTGGAGAGTAGTGCACTTTGTGGGTTACACCACCCTTTAAGAAATGAGCCAGCCGGCTCTTTACTTATGGGACACAGGCGCACGCTTGACACTGCTCCTTTGTTGATGCACGTGCAGCCACAGTGCACACAATTCACAAACACAGAAAATATTTTTTTATTTGGTTTGTAGTGTACTTTGGGGGTTACAGCACCCTTTAACTGTCAAGCCAGCCGGCCCTTTACTTATGACACAGGCGCACGCTTGGCACTACTTTGTTGATACACGTGCGGCTACTGCGCACACAATTCACAAACACAGAAAATATTTTTTTATTTGGTTTGGAGTGTACTTTGGGGGTTACAGCACCCTTTAACGGTCAAGCCCGCCGGCCCTTTACTTATGACACAGGCGCATGCTTGGCACTACTTTGTTGATGCACGTGCGGCTACTGCGCACACAATTCACAAACACAGAAAATATTTTTTATTTGGTTTGGAGTGTACTTTGGGGGTTACAGCACCCTTTAATGGTCAAGCCAGCCGGCCCTTTACTTATGACACAGGCGCACGATTGGCACTACTTTGTTGATGCACGTGCGGCTACTGCGCACACAATTCACAAACACAGAAAATATTGTTTTATTTGGTTTGCAGTGTACTTTGGGGGTTACAGCACCCTTTAACGGTCAAGCCAGCCGGCCCTTTACTTATGACACAGGCGCACGCTTGGCACTACTTTGTTGATGCACATGCGGCTACTGCGCACACAATTCACAAACACAGAAAATATTGTTTTATTTGGTTTGGAGTGTACTTTGGGGGTTACAGCACCCTTTAACGGTCAAGCCAGGTGGCCCTTTACTTATGACACAGGCGCACGCTTGGCACTACTTTGTTGATGCACATGCGGCTACTGCGCACACAATTCACAAACACAGAAAAAATATATATTTTTTTAGCACTTGGGGGGAGAACCCCTGACGGACAGAGCACCCCCTGGACAACACTACAGCACCCCTTTAGGACTGGGACACTGCACAGGACTTTGGAGTGGACACAGCCCCTATGGACAACTGACTGCACAACACTGTCCAGCCAGCCCCTATGGACTTTGAAGTAGTGGACACAGCCCCTATGGACAACAGCAGCACAGCACAACACAGCCAGCCCCTATGGACTTTGAAGTAGTGTACACAGCCCCTATGGACAACAGCAGCACAGCGCAGCACAGCACAGCATCACACTACTCTGCACTACACTACACTACACAGCCCAGCCAGCCCTAACTCCCACCCTCCCTCTTCACTGTCCACAGCCGAGTGAGAAAATGGCGCCGACGCGGGTACCTTATATAGGATCCAAAACCCGCGAGAGCCGGAAGGCGGGATGATGACGTTTTGCCTCGATTTCAGATCTGAGTCAGGCGGAAAAAATCGAGCTAACTCGGATCGGCCTCGGATCGGAGGGGGGTTGGGGGGATTCGGATTTCAGAAATCCGAACCCGCTCACCCCTAGTATGGAGGCACTGTAGGTGTGTTAACGAGCTAAGAAACATCTTTAATGGAAAGAAAGATGGGTATAACATCACTGTTATTATTACAACATAGGATTGAATAGTCTTACATAACTCTTATATACAGTAAACTAATGTATGAATTCTTCTTGTCCATGTAACTGGATAATGTAGATAACAACATAACTGTGCATGAAGGAGATGTGCTCATGAAACCTGGACGCAGCGCCATCAGCTGTACAAATTGCCTGTGGCCTAAATCTGCAGATGGGACTGTCCTTGTTCCATACATCTTAGCCTCTGTTTATAGTGAGTTATCTATTCCTGATGGTATCCTAAAGTAGTCATGATCACCTGTTGTTCTAATATAATAATATATGCTCAACTTCCTTTCTCTACAGATGACTGTCAAGTTGTTCAAAACTTCTATGCAGGAGTTTGAGACATTGACGTGTGTGAGGTTTGTACCACGGACTGCAGAGAAGGATTATATCAACATTGTCTCATCAAATGGGTAGGTTCTTCCATTATGTCTAAGTTATAGAGTAACACTAACTGAGAGGCTTCTGGTAACAAAAGCAGAATTTTCTATTCTTCATGATTACTGCTAACTCTCCATAAGAATTCTTCTGGAATGGGTGTGAATTTACCTTCCAGTGATGACTATTTATTTCCCTGTGTATATAAGTATACTGTAACCATTAAACAGACTGTCATACTGTACCTTCCTCACTGCTTCCAGTTGTACGTCATTTATCGGACGACATGGTGGAGGACAGATGTTTGGACTAGATGTTGCTGGTTGTATGTCCAGAGGAGCTGTAGAACATGAACTAAGTCATGTCCTGGGATTTTACCATGAGCATATGAGGAGTGACCACGATGACTATGTCACCATCAATTACCAGTATATCTCACCAGGTACTACGCACATGGCAAATGCTCAAAAATACTGATTGTCATACAGTTTTGTGTTGTTGCCATTCACATGTGATGTGTAGTAATGGGAGATTTCTTGTTACAGGTAATGCAGTGAATTTTATAAAGAAAAACACTAGTAACCTGGGTCTGGAGTGTGATTATAGCTCTGTGATGCATTATGACAGGTAAGCTGCAATGCACAGAGGTGCTACATGATAGAGGATGGTGCATGAATATAATTAGTGCACATTGATGTTATAACTGTCTCTATAATTCTGGACTGTACCGATTTTTACATGATATTATCATGTTTATTGTCTGTGTGACAGGTATGCATTCTCTAACACTTCCAAGCAACCATCCATTGTACCCAAGCTTGATCCTACCATAACCATTGGTCAAAGAAAAGGACTGAGTATCTTGGATGTTTCTAAAATTAACCAACTCTACCAGTGTAGTAAGTACAGATGTCATATAGCCTCATTTATAGTTAGGAGTAAATTTAGCTAATACTTGCAATGTCACACCTTAGCTAGACCATGTTGCACTGCAGGTGGTGGCGGTGGGGTCTCACGCTTCCAATCCCAACTCTAAAACCCAATATAAATATATCCTGGCCATTATTTGTATGCTATGCATTTGTGCCTCTTGTGTCACAATATGTTTTATGTAGGTGTAGACTTGTTCATATTAGTGGGATTGTTTCTTAACACAAAGTGAGGCCCATTACAATGAGTGGCTGTATCTGTCACATATGTAGCTCACCCTAGTAATATAACAACTCATTATACTTTACCACATCTATAGTCATTAAATTATATCACTTTCTACCTCTTAGGTGTTTGTGCAAATTTGCTTAACGATAAGAATGGAACTCTGACCTCAGCCAATTATCCCTCAGCTTATCCCAATGATGCCAGATGTGTTTTGTTGATCAGGGCACCATCTGGACAGGTATAGTAATGAATGGAAGGAGCATATACATATATATGTACTATACTGTATATGTACTACCCACTTAATTCAGATATCAGAACAAGGCAAAATGTTATCTTTCATGGACATCTCTGCACAGATATCCATGAAAGATGATACTGGCCGACTGCTCTGGGATAAAACCTCATAGAAGCCATCAGATCGACCCCCAGCTATGGGTAAAGACAGAGATGAATGGTGATTTGGAGCATTTGTGCCTGGGATTTATTTGGCCTACTATATCTGATGCTGCTTTTTTTGTGATTGATATCATTCTAACACACAAAGGGCCACATTTAATAGGGTGAGAGTTTGGAAAATGTGAGAGTTTAGCAGTAAACTCTCACAGTATTACATTGGATGAGTTGTATCTTCAAAATGGGAAAATATCTGGATGACAATTTAAATCATGACAGTTTTTTGAGCCTGAATAACATGTGAGTTTTCATGTTCTCGGACTCTATTACATTGGCCGAGTTTAAAAAGTGTGAGAAAACTCTCACTTTATCTAAACTTTCACAATATAATATTTGGCCCATAGTGTGGCTGTGACTACCTGTGGCCCCATTATATATATTTGCAGTGTATTTGCAGTGGAGTGCTCCAACTATGGACTTCACAAATATTTACAATTTATTTACGTCAAATGGAATGTGCAATGTGCTCCTTAAAGACTGTGGGTCTCATTTATTAACGAGTTGGCTGAAGCACCATTATAATATGCAATGAGCTTTATCATACACAACGAGTGATAAAGCTCATTGCATATTATAATGGTGCTCCAGCCAATCATCTCCTAACTGTCATATATGTTGAGCACCATTGGTTTGAGCACCAGTTATCATACCTAATTGATTACACCAGCTGGCGCAACTGGGAACCTTTTCTCTGTGTGCCTTATAGATTGGGCAGCTAAGCAGCTGTCACATCCTGGTTTGCTGTATTACTAGTGTGTCATTTTATCTAGGGATTATTGTACTAGCACCAGGTTCAAAGTATTTGGAGGTCATTCTCTGATACTTATCTGTTCTTTTTATAGTAATAAATCCTCCTAAGAATTGTATAATTTCCAACAAAAAAGAAGGATGTGGGGGGGAAGTATATACAAAGGTGACATACAGTATGATGGGTTGTTCTGCTCAATGCAAAGATGGAATTCTCCATTTAAGATTTCACAATACTCAAGTAAATAAGCCTAAATAAGGTGATCACATCCCCTAGTTTGGCATAAAGTGTGTACATTAAGCTACATATGATCTTATTTTCAAAATGAAATTACTAAATAAATAAGTTATTGCTGACTCCCTGATATGTCTTACATTAAGGCTACCCTGAATTTTAATGGCTTTGATGTCCAATCCTCACCTGATTGTGCATCTGACTACATCAAGGTATATGATGGTCCCAGTAAGACATCTCCTCTGTTGCTGGAAAAAACTTGTGGGACTGGACTGATCCCTCTAATCATTGCTTCAACTAACCAGATGCTGGTGGAGTTTGAAAGTGACAGCAGTGTTACAGGGGTCGGCTTCAAAACTACATATGGCTCAGGTATTGTACTCAGTTAAAGAAATGCTTAATGCTATAGTTTTCCACTGTTTAATCCTACTTATAAACTACTGATGTTGTCAGGTTCCTTGCACTGAATGGCAGTCACAGCATGGATGATTGTATCAATAAACTAGAACATGTAGCTCATAGCTAAACTAATTAGCTACATTTCCCAAGATAACATGAACCATCCACTTAATCATATGGTGACCATTTCCTGCAGAGACACTACTACAACTACTTGTCACTATCATCTTTGTAAGATCTCATCAGCATCAGAAAGTTTAGGCTGCTATTGTAATTCATGCAGTAACATTTTCCTATACAGTAGGAGTAGAAACAGGAGGAAAACTATCATCATACTATAATTGGTAACAAGTCCATGAGAGTCAGTTTTGAAAAAATGGATCTCAAAGTAGAAGAACTGACATGAATTAACTAATTAACCATTGACGTTTGATTGTTTTTAATGTTTCATTAATTAAGTAGCATGATTAATTTACTATATACTCATTTATAAAATTCAGTTTCCACTGTATATGGCAGTATTAGTATGAATGGAAACTACATCAAATCTGCCCTCACTAGCGCTCAATAGCTCCCCGTAAATATAAATTTGACCTTGTCCTGATATATATCTCCTCTTGCCACCTCAATATATCTAGAGACCTACTGTATAACTTTCCTATCCCTAGTAACCAGACTTCTCCTGCAGCGCTTCCCACTTGTGAGAATTCCTATCTCACCTGACCAACTCTTTCTCAGCGTTCACTACTTCAATTGGTCCCTCAAAAGCTATCTCTTCACAAATGCCTTCTTCCCCTCTACCTGCAACATCTCCTACCACTCATTCCTTTAGCCCCTGCCCTATCAACTTATCCTGCCTCCCTCTGCTGCCTACATCCAGAGCAAGGACCTCTCAACCTTATGTCTCACATCTGTCTCTAGCATCCATCCATTTACACATTGTCCATCTCCTGTGCTATCTCTTACAGTAAAACCATTATATGATATATACTTCTCTGGATAGCAAGATTATACCTGCTTAAAAATGCTCCAAGGTACGGGAATTCAGACAAACCCATATCAGCTATAAGCTGAATGGACATAATGCAATGTGTGATAGCTCAGGCCAAATCATGACAAACCAGTTCAATAAACTTCAAGGTTTAAACTCCTTCAGTCATAGTGTGACTTCTATCATCCTTTATGTATCTTTGTTTTAGATTGTTAGTTTCTTTGCCTATTCAGCACTGTGGAATTTCTGAAACCTTATGAATAAACTTTGATGATGATGATTAGAAAACCACAGGCACTTAGTAGTAGACATACACTTACAAACAGAATTGTTAATGAATTGCTGTCTCTAATCAGTAATTAGACCGTAAAAACATTTTTTATAGAACTAAGTACGTTTTATGGAAGCTTTGTCATGTATTCATCATATCTTAGAGAATTACATAGCCTGGTCCTTTGCTGGATTTTGGATAACAAATGCTGTTTGTTCTCTGCTTTATATCATATCTCCCTAAAGTACAATGTGGAGGGAATTTCTTTTCCTTTGAGAAGAACTTTACTTCTCCTGGATACCCATATGCATACAGCCCAAACATGGATTGTACCTTCAATATTACAGCTCCTCAGGGATATCGAGTAAGAATAGTTTGGTAGTTTAAGATAATTTGTGTAGTGGATTCAGTAATGTTATGGAAGCTTTATGTATAGATACATAGAAAGATAGAGAGAGAGAGAGAGAGAGAGAGAGAGAGATAGTGTCTCATGTGTGAATGTAGTCACCAGGCCAATATTGAGTTCATCGTGGGCTGTGGTATGATTGGTTAATAAAAATATTCTGCTTTAAGAATGATCAGTATAGATATGAAATTTACACACATATCTATGTATGATGTTATTATCAGATTTATATGCTCACACATTATGCCTGTGGGGAATATTCTAGCTGACTTTGGTATTTCTGCCGTATCTGCTTTCTGTATGTCTCTTTCATTAATAATAATTAATATTTCTGTGTATTACAGATATTACTGACTGTAACTGATTTTCACCAAGAGGACGCCTCTTACTGCATCCAAGACTATGTGGAGGTCCATTTTAGCTCTCGTGTGTACGGTCCATTTTGTGGTGAAGACGGATTTAATCCCATAACCTCCACTGGGAATACCATGGTGGTGATATTCCACAGTGATATCAAAACTCAGCTAAAAGGTTTCCAGGCTTACTACACCTTCAGTGAGTTTTACAATCCCATCTATTCACTACAGAACAATACTATAGGACATGATTTAACTTTTATGATATCATTCATTTGCTATAACTAGGTGTATTGCTCCTCACTGATACTGATTTATGACGTCACTTTCATTTACACACATCATATAGCTTTGTTGTAACCTCAGGTAGTCTGAACCCAGATGTTGCCTGAGCAGGGCTGGATTAAGCTTTGTAAGGGTGACTACCATGTAAATTGTCGAAATGATATAGTGGTGATGCTATTAAAAAGAATAATGTGTAAATATACCCAGCACTACAAATGTGTTAAACACACTATAGTGCCCCCAGTTCCCATTATTCCACTGTACTACCCACTCAAGTGATGTAGCTAAGTGTGGGGGCCCTGTTGGTAATCTGGCAGTGTGCCTGAACCAGACTATAGATGACACCAAAACTCTGTTCCTGTGCCTCCATCTTAATTTATGATTGCTGTCACCTGTGTTGAACTAGTTAATTGATAAGAGAGGTGCTTAAGTACAGGTGACGACAAACATAAATTAAGACAGAAGTCCAGGAACAGACCACTCCTGGAATGGATCATGTGGGAGGTATGCACCAACCCTTATCATCTCTCTGGGTGAATAAGGGTCAGCATGCTGATCACACCAACTAATGACGCTGTACATCCTCTTGTAGCTGGTGAGGATGGCAGCTGCTGTATAGCTGTGTGTGGCAGGAGGAAGAGGGAATACACTGGTCACATACAAGCCAGCTTTGAAAGATATATATTCATTTTATGTTTGCAAATAAAATAATAAATACTCTCAACCTATTAAGGTAGATCAGTGGTTCTCAAACTCGGTCCTCAGGACACCACACAAGTCACGTTTTGCAAGTCACCCAGCAGGTGCACAGGTGTAGTCATTACTCACTGACAAATTTTACAAGATCCACAGGTGGAGCTAGTTATTTCACTTGTGATTATGTGAGGACACCTGGAAAACATGCACTGTTTGGGGTCCTGAGGACCAAATTTGAGAACCTGTGAGGTAGATCATTGGCAGGATCAGTATCGCAGTTTTTCCACTTTTCTTTAACAAGTAATAATATAAAATAGCATAAAAAGCCTTTACAGGAATACAGTAGGATGATTTCCCATTAGAACTTGATGTTGTGATCCTATCATTTATATATCAGTTTAGTGTAAGATATTTTGTATAACACAATTTTTTAAAAGTACCGTAAATTATATTATATGGCCTTCTTGTCCACCAGCTTTTAGCCTCAAAAGAGCAGATGATTTTCTTACCCATCAGAAAAATAATTATAAATATTCTCTTAAACATTCCTGATTTGTCTGTTAATGGATATCAGAGTATAATACTATATTTGGATGTTAGTTCTTGTACTCTTATTGGCCCAAGTTTTCAGTAATACCTCAAAATTTGCTGGTGACGGTGTGATTACAATAAAATAACCACTAGATTTAAAGTATCAATTAATTTAAAGGCATAAACATCCTGGGTTTGTCTTTTAATAATTGCTATTTTACATCCAACATCTTTATTGTTGAAATTAGGTAAAGTAACTGCAAGAGTTGTTGAAAAGATGCAGGAGACAGCAAGTGTCCCTTCCTAACCCCTGTACAGTCCACTAGTTCTTTTACTCTTGGGGCATATTCATTAGGTGCGAGAATAGCAACAATCCTGCACCTGCGGGGTTTTTCCTGCAAGTGCAGCATTTTTGCTATTTTGTTGAGGGGTTTTAAGCCTCCTCCCCGAGGACTGATTAAGCTATTGGAAGTTTCCAATTAGCTTAATTAGTCCTTAATTACTCATCTTCCGAAGCGTAGTGTTCTTCCTCCAGCATCGGGATCCAGGTCTTCTGCAGCAGAGTGAGTATGTCAGTGTGCAATAGCGTTTGTTAGTGTTTGCAAGTGTGTACTATTATTATTATTATCCTTTATTTATATGGCGCCACAAGTGTTCTGCAGCACCTTACATAGTACATAAAACTAATAATTGAACAAAAAAACAACAAAAAACAAACAAGTAAATTACAGTACAGTGAAGGACATTATATACATTGCTGCAATAGTGATTTAAACACTCACAATAAGCAGCAGGGAGTTGGCAGAGACGTGTTAGGGGCCCTTATGAGGAGTAAGGAGTAGAAGAAAGTGTAAGGAGAAGCACATCAGGGAAGAGGTCCCTGCTCGTGAGAGCTTACATTCTAAAGGGATGGGGCAGACAGACAGGCGTGACACAGAAGGAGAAGATAGGGAGGAGAGAGTATTATGTTGGTTAGGATGAGAGCTGGAAGGCCTTGTTGAAGTAGTGGGTCTTGATAGCCCATTTGAAGATATGCAGTGAGGTGGAGAGTCTGATAGGGAGAGGGAGAAAGTTCCAAAGGTAGGGAGCAGCACATTCAAAATCTTGGAGGCGGGAGTGAGAGGAAGTAATCAGTTGGCAAGAGAGGCGGCATGCATTTGTTGAGCGAAGTAGACGGGCGGGAGTGTGAAGGGAGAGAAGGTCAGAAATCTATGTGGGGAGGATTTAGTGAGGGCTTTGTAGGCGAGTGTAAGAACCTTGAATTGGCATCTGAAGGTGAAGGGGAGCCAGTGTAGGGCTTGAAGGAGAGGGGAAGCAGATGTAGAATGTCTGGAGAGGAAGATGAGCCGAGCAGCAGCATTGAGGACCAATTGTAGTGGAAAGAGGTGGGAGACTGGGAGGACAGCTAGGAGAAGGTTACAGTAGTCCAATCTGGAGATGACTAGTGAGTGGATGAGGGTTTTAGTGGCATCCTGGGTGAGGAAGGGTCTAATCCTGGAAATATTTTTTAAGTGGAAGAGGCAGGACTGCGAGAAGTGCTGAATGTGTGGTTTAAAGGAGAGGGAGGAGTCAAGAATAACTCCAAGACAGCACACTTTGGGGATAGAGGAGATAGTTGTGCCATCAATAGATAAAGAAATTGTGGGAAGTGAGGTAGTGGAAGAGGGTGGGAAGATGATCAGCTCAGTTTTAGACATGTTAAGTTTAAGAAAGCGCTGGGACATCCGTGAAGAGATAGCAGAGAGACAGTTGGAGATACGGGTAAGAAGCAAGGGGGAAAGGTCAGGGGTGGAAAGGTAAATTTGAGTATCATCAGAATAGAGATGATATTGGAGGTCAAAAGAGTTAATGAGTTCACCTAGAGAGGATGTATATAGGGAGAAAAGGAGAAGTCCAAGAACAGAACCTTGGGGAACTCCTACTGTTAGTGGAAGTGGGAGGGAAGAGGAGTCATGAGAGGAGACAGAGAAGGAATGAACAGAGAGGTAGGAGGACAGCCAGGAGAGGGCAATGCCATGGAAACCAAGAGAGTGAAGGATTTGCAGGAGGATAGGGTGGTCTACAGTGTCAAATGCAGCCGAGAGGTCAAGGAGAATGAGCAGAGAGTAGTGGCCCTTGGATTTGGCAGCAAGGAGGTCATTGCTGACTTTCGTGAGGCCAGTTTCAGTGGAGTGTAAAGAATGGATGCCAGTTTGAAATGAGTCAAGGAGAGAGTGGGAAGAAAGAAAGGTGGTAAGGCTTGTAAGGTGTGTATGAGTGAGTGTGGGTGTGTATGAGTGTGTGTGTGACCCCCAGTGTCTGTAACCCCCCATGTAAGTGTATACCCCCATAATGAGTGCTGGGAGAGCAGCCCTTGCACCTCGCTGCAGCCCTTGGAGCCTCCTAGCTGCCCCAGGACAACCAGCAGCCCCCTCCCCAGTGACAAGAAGGAGGGGAGGCCACTGGGAGCCACAAAGACCCACGGGCAGGTAAGTGTTTTTTTTTCTCAGAGCGGAAAACCCTGCAACCACTTTTTTTGTTATTGGATACCATGGGTATCTGGGGAGCACTCACCCTTGGTAATCCAAAATTGGGCACTAGGTTTTTTTCCTCGCTAAACTTTGCACCCAATTAGATATACCTAATAGTATTGGAAATGTAACCATATAAATCAGTAACTCATATTAACAACGACACACTTGTCAGTTGTTGCATATAATATTGTTATGTAAAAAGTTATTATGCTTATTATGTATGATGCAAATACAACACTGTACATGTGTAACCATTTTATTTTCTAACTCGTGTTTATTTCTCTCTCATTACAGTATAATGGAGGCGTATAACACAATGTTATATCATAGCAAAAAACAATCACTAATGGTGGAAATCAACAGAAGTCACTGGAGTAAAATCAATATTATAATTACCTCTCTATGGGAAGCAGCAAATCTGTTTAATTCTCACAAATCGGTGTGAATACAAAATATAGTTTAATCATTTAATAGAAAATGATATTGATAGCTTTCTCTTACTATGAATTGATTACATTGTAAGGACAGTAGAATATACAATTAATAAAATGAAAATAAGATGAATTGTACAGGTGTGTGTGTATTTATTTATACCATCATGTTTTATAGTCAGAGATTCTAATAAGTGAACTTCACAAAAAGGTAAAGTATTGAAGAGGTTGACCCCGAGTTACATAATTAACGAGTAGAAGACATTTCTGTACTCCATAAATGGGATTTTTCTACCAGGGAATATCAGAATATTAGAAGTAAATAAACCAAATGCACTAACAAGCCTGCGTTTCGTTGACCACCCCCTGTCAGCACCCCGAATGCTCATGATTAATGACTTCAGCTTGATACAGAAGGCCTGATTCAGAAGTGGATGCTAATGCAGACACTACTGTGAATTTATGCTAATGCCGCAGCTGTTTCCTCCAGCGCTAACCATCGGGAGGCATGCCCAGTGCTTGCGCCCGATGTTTTAAATGCATCCACCTCTGGATCAGGCCCAGAGTCTCCAGGAACATAACTTACAGTACTAGCGATAGCTCAGGGATAATACACTGTTGCACCACTCAAATTTTTGTCTTCCGCATTAAATGATTTGATATGGAGGACTATGCTACAGCAGGTGCAAGAGGCCATCAGAATATTAGAAGTAAATAAACCAAATGCACTAACAAGCCTGCGTTTCATTGACCACCCCCTGTCAGCACCCCGAATGCTCATGATTAATGACTTCAGCTTGATACAGAAGGCCTGATTCAGAAGTGGATGCTAATGCAGACACTACTGTGAATTTATGCTAATGCCGCAGCTGATGGGCTCTCTACTGAGATGCCCACCAGCAGCGGTTTAAATCCGCTGAAATGCGCAAATAGTTGCACCATCGGACATTAGAGCAACCCTATGGTTGGTCAGAATGTCTAACGGTACATTGCTGCCAGTGCCAGTGGAACTGTGTCTTCTGACACACCCCCAACATGCCCATCAATGGAAATCACCTCCAGTCACTGCCCAGGAGCAGCTATCAGAATTGCTTAGATCTCGATGTAATTCCAATCTGTTTCCTCCAGCGCTAACCATCGGGAGGCATGCCCAGTGCTTGCACCCGATGTTTTAAATGCATCCACCTCTGGATCAGGCCCAGAGTCTCCAGGAACATAACTTACAGTACTAGCGTTAGCTCAGGGATAATACACTGTTGCACCACTCAAATTTTTGTCTTCCGCATTAAATGATTTGATATGGAGGACTATGCTACAGCAGGTGCAAGAGGCCATCAGAAACGGGCTTCTCTTCTCCATAAGCATGACTCAGAATAGCATGGACATGTAGATAGATGCCCAGGACAGTCCAACAAGAAAGATCTCTTGTGAGTGTTTACATGGACGATGACAGTAGCACCCATTTCATGCAAAGCGAGATCCAGCAAAGACCCATCAGTATCGCTCATACTGTAACTATGCAAAGATGTGTACATTGCCCGCAGTGCATGAGCTGTCTGGTAACACACACTATTGGCATCCATGTGATGTACCTGACTCAGAATCAGGCCCATTGGGATAGATGTACTAAGCCTTGGAGAGTGATAAAGTGGAGAGAGATAAACTACCAACCAATCAGAAAGGGTGTGTGGGAAATACTGTTTTGAGTTGGGAGGATAAGTGGCATGTGACGATTGATGGCTGAGGGCACAGGCAAGCAGGGTCATTGCCTGGAGCACCATAGCTTTAAGGGGGCAGCCCTGCACCCTGCCTAAACAGAAGCACTAACCACCGTCTGGCTCCAGAAAACTCCATCCTCCAACCACCCATTGGTGTTATTGGTATACGCTCAAGGGGAGGGAGCAGAGGAGGGAAGAGCTGTGACCGTGCAGAACAGGGGGCGCAGAGAAGCCTAGTTCCGGCCCTGTATGTGACTACAGTACATACACTGGGGTAAACAGGGTTGGTAGAGTGAAGCTTTGTCTAGGGCATCTAGAAACCTAGCACCGGCCCTTGCACCACATAACCTGCAGCTATTATAGATACACCCATACATATAAATACAGAATGTATTGTTTGGTACCCCACCAAAGTATAGTACAAAATGTGTATTTTCCTCTAAAACATTGGGCTTTGGTGTAAAATTTGACAAAAAAAAAGATTGGATAAGTGAATGTGATTGCAATATACTGTACTCCATCCCTTCATTTTGTTATACTCAATTGTCTGGCAGTATAGTAACACTAAGCATGTACCAATCCCAATTAATACACTGTGAGCATCATTCACTGCGTTTATTGCAATATTGCGTACGCACGCAGTTCACCTGCAATAGCAAGCCAATCCACAGCGATCGCAATGCAAACTCAGCACTGCATAAGGCAACCACTTACCTTACACACATCCATAGTGCTTAGCAGAATAGTGAAACCATCGGTAAAATGGAGTACTATCTGACCCATGAACACACTTGCACAAGCCCTGACCTTACTCAGAAGTTGCTAACAGTCACGCATGCTACGAGGCCTCACACTGCGTATGACATTGCAGTTGATAATTTATGCATGCCCCTGCAATGCACTAGCATGCCTGCGTTTTCCCGGGCACCCCCTTTCACCACCCACAAATAGCACTTGCATGCTGCAGATTCGCAACTGAAAACTCATTAACCATTTTCTGGCACGCCAGGCAGGATTTTCCCCTCACGTTTGCATTTGATGTGACCAATCAGAAATGGCCTCTGGGTGGCTGCTGGAAGGTAACTTTCCAGCAGCTGCCCATCTCACATGGCACCCAGGCCCCTCTATACCTTTGGATTCTGTTATTGTGTGCCAATCAGCCTGGCAGCACCCTCCAACTGGCAGCTTAGCCAGGCCCCACTGTAACTCTGCACCTGGTGGCTGCAGAAGAGAAGCTGCCAGGAAAATATAAACTTAGGAGCACCTCTTACCCATTTGGTAGCATCGATTATAAATCTATATTGATTTTCTGATATATTGGTAACACAGGCAAATTTTTTTTACATCAATGGCAGCCCTGAGTAAACATCGTTGGCCCTCATTCTGATAGTCATGGTTTGCACATGCACAGAACTCAACCATCAATTGTTAACCATCAACGGTGTTCGGAAGATAGTTTAAAACCATCAACCATCGATGGCTGATGGAGCACTACAGTATACCATAAAAATGACAACTAATATTCTCAGCGCCTGAATTGCACCTAAGAAAGGAACACCTGCTGCAGTTATAATGAGGGAGAAAAAAGAGGGGGGAATAACTGCGCTGGTTTCCTGAATGTATATACTATTAAAACAACAAAACTATTACCTTTAAACCATCACCTAGATAAAGAGACTTGTTAAATGTTATCTGATCATAAGGAGAGACTTTTAGTTTGGTACCAGTACATTTCCAATATTCACCTCAATAGGTGTATTGCTGCTGGGACACTTTTTTAACACTGACAAACACAGAGACTTTTTATCAAATGTTGTTACCAATAAATAACTTATGTATTCATTTCAATTGGAGTGATTCGGACTGTAAAGCAGCCCATACATGGTGCGATGAATTCGATCGATCATAATGATCAATCATGCTCATCGTGTGTTGTTTCTGCACCATGCCGATGCCAATGCGTGTCCGCACTGTCATCTAGCTGGATCGTAGATCTTATGGGAAAACCGTAACATTATGAACTATAGTGTACAATGAGACACACATTGTATGCTGTTTATCACATTGCACATGAGATGCATGTAGCACAGACCAGGGAGATCCATGTTACTTGCATCTGTGAGACCCATCTGTGCTCCTGCGGTAAGAAAATAAATAAAAAAACCTGTGTATAAAAAAAATGGTGTAACACCCCCCCCCCCAAAAAAAAGTGCAACCAGCCCTGGGCTTTTAGTGACCCAGTGCAGGGTGTGCTTAAATTCAGGTGACAAATGACGTAGGGGCACTACTAGCACTGGGCTAGTCAGAACCAGCCATGGTTGCGAAAATACAGGGGACAAACAATGTAGGGGTCCCCTCGTATTCTGCGCAACCAGCACTGGGCTCTGATCTGGTACTGGTTCTGGAAATACAGGGGAAAAAATTAGTAGGGTTCCCCTGCATTTTCCAGAACCAGCACCAGACTTTTTCTAGCGGGGGGCTGATGCCACAGCCTGAGGAGCCCTTTCACTGGTCCCAAAGCCACAGCATCAGCCCTGACTGCTAGCCAACCCAGGCCAGAGATCCCTGGGGAACCACCCAATAAATGTTTCCCCCTTTCCAGGGCACCACAGGCCCAGGTTGATAGCCCAGGGCTACCCCTAGCACCCCTGGGTGGTGGGTGCCGGGTTGATTATGTGGTGTAGTGTAAATAAAGAATAGCAAAAATTGTCTTGTAGAACTGCAGGTCATAGCAAGCCTCCCCCACATGCTGGTACTTGGAGGACCACAAGTACCAGCATGTGGAGCATTAAGAGCCCAATGGTACCTGTAGTTCACTTGTAAAGAAATGTTTAAATAAACACAAGACACACGCCATTAAAATAAAGTTTTAATACAAACATACACACTCACACATACTCACCTACATCACCTGGAGTGGTCCCATTCTCCCTGTAGGCATCCATGATCTTCTTAAAATAAAAAAATGATCAAACACAAACTACACATTAAGTAACAACCAGGATGAGAATGTGTTACTAACTATGGTGCAATATATGAGTGTAGCCGGCACAGCACATAAGGACTTTATCCAGTTATAGTCACCATGTCAAAGGCAGTCACACCCACTTTACTTACTCACTAGTAGGCAGCCTCTCAGGTGGAGTAATGCATCCTATGCTGAGTTATTACCTCATCTTGGGTAATATACTGTAACTATATCGCAGAATGTCTGTCCTAATATTAACCTAAAGCTGGTAATTGTATGGCAATAACTAAAATCTCCAATACCATTAAACTTGGCTAGAGAGAGCTCAGTGGGTGTGTTCATCATGAGTCTCACATTCACATCATGTGGCTCGTTTCTCTATTATACAGTGGTTTCATCAGAGGAGGTTACTAATCATCATCAGCAATATTTCAACTGGTCTTATTAAAAACCACAGAGAACCACCTCCACTATTTTATAATCCATTCTTAATATCACTATACAGTATTTAATCACTTGAAATGTTATTATTATTATTATTATTATTATTATTTTTATTTTATTTTTTATTTTTTTTCAAATTCTTTTTATTGACAGGTTTCTAGCACAAGGTACATAGTACACAACCAAAATATTTCAATATAACAATAATGGTACAACATAATAGAAAGAAGAACAAATCTTGTATAAAATTTTCACATAGTGGTATTGAAAACATTCAAAACAAATGTGAACAGATAATACATATAATAATCCATAAATTTGCCAAATTAGTGTCAAAAAGGGTTCCCAGAGTTTAGTATTTCCATATTATACCAGGATGTGAGAGCAAAATATTTCTTAGGGAATCTCTTAATGTAGCTGATAGAGTGTGTATATAAGGAAGCCAGGTGTTGAAGAATTTCCCTGCTAGTTTCTCTTTTTGTAAAGTGGTGTTTGTTCAATCCATTGAAAATAGGAATGAGAGCCTAGGATATATTAGTGAGATAGGGATTGGTTCAGGGGTAATCCACTGGGAAAGTATGGTTTTCTTTGTGGCTGCAGCTAGCTTATTAAGCAAGATGCGGTTACCTTTTGTCAAATAGTTGAGTGAGTACTTGAGTAGATTCCCCAAAAAGCCCAAGTTTTGTCAATATTGAACTGGATTTTTAATTCGCTAGTGATATAGGTTTGAAGTGATTCCCATATTGTCTGCACCTGTGATCATATTGTCTGCACCTGTGGACAAGTCCACAGACAATGTACAATATCCGCCTCTGGTGATCTGCATTTGCAGCAGTTAGATGTGGGAGCATCTCCAATTAAAAATGTTAACTTGGGCGTAAAATAGGATCTATGTAGAATTTTTTGATGCATTTCAGTGTATGAAATAGAAACTAATTTCTTGTCCAGTTTGGTGTTGGCCTCCAAAATCTTATTTATTGTAAGTTTAGGGAAATCTGACTGCCTTTTCAACAGTCCCACATTACCAGACTCTAAATTAAGCAATGGTCGGGAGTGAGTGTAGATGAGAGAAGTGGAAAAGGAGGACCTCATTTTACGTTGCACCATCCCATCCAACCAACAATCCCTGTCTTTATTGGTTAGGGATGAGAGAATAGTTGATATATAACTGTTAGCTTGTAGAAATGTAAATATTGGGAAAATTAGTGAAGGATATTTCTCCTGTATCTGGGAGTGGGTGAGGAGAGTGAAGGTCTTGTCTTGTAAAAATTGGTAAGCCTAATGAAGACCCCAATTATACCATGTCCTAAAAATCAGAGAAGATTTATATGGAGCAAATTTATCATTACCACATAAGGACAAAAAAATAGAGGAATATCTTGATGCCTTTAGTTTTAGATGATTAGCTCTCCACTGTTCTGGGATGGCCTGTGGGGGTGTGTTTAGAAGTGATACTAAATCCCAATGTGGTGAAAAGGTTTGTTCCAGACCTAGTGTTGTATATGTATTATAATTATAACCTCCTATCCAGTATAGAGCAATTCTGTAATTAGCTGCCAGCGCATAGGTGCGTATGCAGGGTACGTTAAGGCCTTCCATATCTTTTGATTGTCGCAGCTTAAATAGAGAAACTCTTGGACGTTTCCCATCCCAAATAAATTTAGATAATGTTTTATTAAGTTGATCAATAGCATATTTGGGTGGCATTATAGGGAGCATTTGTAGTACATATAAAAACCTCGGGAAACAGATCATTTGTATAAGTGACAACGGCCTGTGTATGTCAGAGGGAGATGGACCCATTTTCTAAAATCAGAATAAGTTCTAATAAAATGAGTTAAGTAAAATTAGAGTTCAGCCAGGGATCAGCCATCCCTTACCGTCCCGCCGGCTTCCTCTAACTTCCCAGGCAGTCAGGTGGCTGGTGCGGCGATGTGGGAGGTGCTAAGCATTCTCCCTGATGCTGGTGTGTCGGGCGGCCTGGTGTGCGGGGATCGGAGTCTCCGTCATGGGTGCTGCCATGACACTTCCTCTTCTGACTTGCCTTCCTTCCCTGACAGTCTGGCTGGTCAGCTGACGCTGTGGTCCAGCACGCTTTTTAGGATTTTCAAACTATTACAGAGGTTTATACCAAATTTCTCCACACTGATGTTACCTATTACTAGTTTCACAAGAAAGTGTGCCAGCCCCACCCTTTGGCCGGATACTGCCATACAAACCTTTCAAAAATTAAAAAAAGCTTTCTCCACTGCACCTATTCTGTGCCAACCTCAATTGGACAAACTGTTTACAGTTGAGGTGGATGCCTCTTCAGTAGGGGTAGGGGCAGATCTGTCTCAAATCTCAAGTGACGGTAAAAACCACCCCTGTGGGTATTTCTCTCATAAATTTTCCTCTGCTGAAAAGAACTATGGAATTGGTGATCAAGAGTTACTAGCAATGCGGTTGGCTTTAATGGAATGGCAGCATTTGTTGGAAGGAGCCAACTTTCCAGTTACCGTTGTTACGGATCATAAAAATTAAATCTACCTCCAAACGGCTCACCGTTTAAATGCTAGATAGGCCCATTGGTTCTTTTTCTTTTCAAGGTTCAATTTAAAACTGCAATTTCATCCAGGCAGTCTAAACAAAAGGCTGATGCCCTCTCACGGTCTTTCTTGTTCGAAATCATTAATGTTCTCGATCAATTCTAGATCCTATGGTCTTCGCCTCTACACAAATTTTGACTCCTCCTCCAGGGAAAATTTTTGTAACCTCAGAATTACGGAAGAAATTGCTAACTTGGGCTCATAGCTCTCTGTTCGCTGGTCATCCAAGTATCCTCAAAACTTACAAATTCCTTGAGCGTTCCTTTTGGTGGCCCACAATGAAAGGGGACATTAGAGAATTTATTCTATCATGTGTGAAATGCTCTCAGCATAAGGTTCCCCGTAAGAAGGCAGCAGGTCTCCTGCGACCCCTATCAATTCCAGATGCTCCTTGGACCCATATATCCGTGGACTTCATCTCTGAACTCCCATGCTCCAAAGGATACAATACCATATGGGTAGTGGTATATCGCTTTTCAAAGATGGCACACTTTATTCCATTGATGGGTCTCCCTTCTGCTCCTCAGTTGGCAAAAGTTTTTGTTAAAGAGATATTCAGGTTACATGGACTTCCAAAAGAGATCATCTCTGACTGCGGAGTCCAATTCGTAGCTAAATTCTAGAGAGCCTTATGTAGCATTTGCGGAACTAAGTTAAAATTTTCATCTGCCTATCATCCACAAACTAATGGGCAAACCGAAAGAGTTAACCAAGAGCTGGAGACCTTTATAAGACTCTTCGTTTCTTCCTCACAAGACAACTGGGTGGATCTATTACCTTGGGCAGATTTTCGCACAACTTCAAATATCACACTTCCTCCAAAGCCACTCCTTTTTTCATGGGGTTTGGGAGACATCCTCGAGTCCCAGGTTTTAAAATTTACCCACAGTAGAGGCTCCTGCAGTTTCTAACTCGGTGGAATCTTTTGCAACCATTTGGAGGAGGGTTCATTCTTCTCTGAAGCAATCGTCTAAGAACTAAGAACTAAGTCTAAGAACTATAAAAAATTTGCAGATAGACGACGTGTCGCTGTTCCACTGCTGAGAGTTGGAGATAAAGTCTGGGTGTCCTCCAGGAACATTCGATTAAAAGTACCCAGTATGAAGCTAGCCCCACGCCTCATTGGTATTTACTGTGTTCACAAAGTCATCAACCCAGTTGTGTATAAATTGGAGCTCCCTCCTCAACTAAGAATTTCCAATACCTTTCATATTTCTCTGCTGCATCCTCTGGTGTTGAATTGTTTTCAGACTTCTGCTCCCAAGTTACCTCAAGTGCAAACCTCACAAGGTACAGAGTTCGAGGTTGGGAAGATTCTAGACTCTTGGTCTACCAAATCTAACAGCCATCAATATCTCATTGATTGGAATGGGTATGGTACTGAGGAAAGTGCATGGATCAGAGCCACAGACGTTCATGCACCTCAAATGGTTCGAGTCTTCCATATTAAATTTCCTGGTAAGCCTGGTGGGTGTCTGGTGTCCACCCTAAAAGGGGGGGTACTGTCAGAGTTCAGCCGGGGATCAGCCATCCCTTACCATCCCACCGGCTTCTTCTGACTTCCCGGGCAGTCGGCAGGCTGGTGCAGTGATGTGGGAGGTGCTAAGCATTCTCCCTGATGCTGGTGTGTCGGGCGGCCTGGTGCGCGGGGATCGGAGTCTCCGTCATGGGCGAGTGTTCGTTTCTCCTTTTCCCGTGGGCTTTGGTCACCTAATCAAAAGACCGCAAATGATTCAGTTTGATACCCTGCCATCTATACTCCTTTAAAAAGTGTCAAAATAGGGGGTCAAGTGCCAAGTTAAATAATAGTGGGGAGAGTGGGCATTCCTCTCTTGTACCTCAGGATAAATTAAAGTAACTAGTATTCTGAGCATTTATGGTCAGGAAAGCTCTTGGTGTCTGGTATATTGTGTGAAACACATGTAGATATTCAGGGCCAAACTCCTGAAGTTGGAGAATTCTGGTTAAATGGGACCAGGAAACTCTGTCAAACACTTTATCAGCGTCACAGCTGACAACTATATTTTCTTGTTCTAGTAAGTTATTTGTGTGAAGCATGGCCGCCAGTAAAGTGCAGACATTATGTACAGAGTGTCTGTTTTTAAGGAAACCTGTTTATGCTGGGTGTAATAGTTTAGGTAATATCAACTGGAGGAGAGAAGCCATAATTTTTGTAAAGATTTTGAAGTCTTGATTTAACAGAGAAATTGGTCTGTATGAAGAAACAAGCGTTGACTGTTTGGTTTGGGGATCAGTATTACTCTGGCAGTGTTAAAATCTGGGGGAGCAGGGTTGCCGGTGAGAATAGAGTTGAATAGCGTAGAGAGATAGGGTTGAATCTGAGAAGAAAGGATTTTATAATAAGCGGCCGAACGGGTGGGTAGGGACTTAATAATTGTGTGTATTTCCATTTCTGTAATTGGAGATATGAGTAATTCTCTATCTGCCATGGAAAGTGTTGTGAGTTTTGCTTGTTCCAGAAATGTTAAACCTTGAGTAGGGTCATCAGGAGGAGCTGTATACGAAGATTCAAAAAATTATAAAAAGAATTTGTTCATGTGTTCTGGGTCAGTTATGGTTACACCTTGAGTTGTTCGGAGGGAAGATATGCGTTTATAAACATTAGAGGATCTTGCCAAACGAGCTAACAACTTCCCTGGGCGATTACCCCATCTGAAAAAATTGTTTTTCTGCTATGATAAATGAAGTTGTGCTTGTTCGGCGCATAGTGTGTCATAGACAGATTTTGCGTCTTTATACAGCAATCTATGAGCCTCTGAGGGATTAACCAATAAATTCGAGTATGCCTTTGTTACTTCACGAGTAGCCTGGGAAAGTCTCTGTTGGAATTGTTTCTCTTTTGAAGCCACATAGGACAACAAATGACCTCTCAACACTGGCTTTGAAGCTTGCCAAAACAGGTTAATGTTCTCAGTGTGAACTTGGTTATTTTGTGTCTAATTATGAAAGGATTGAAGTAGATGATTTTTAAAATCGTCAGAGGAGGCTAGACGTTGGGAAACCTCCAGCTGACAGAGTTTTAGTGTGGTGTAGTTAAATAGATTGTAAGACTAATGGGTGTGTGGTCAGAGAAAAGGATTTAAGCAATCTTTGAATCTTTGACCGTGTGTAACAAAGAGTCTGATATGAGCCAGTAGTCTAGTCTAGAGAAAGATTTGTGGGTGTGAGAAAAAGGAAAATTCTATAGAAAGGGGGTGTAAAAATTGCCATGGGTCCAATAATTGTAGTAACTCAATCATTAAAGATAATGTGGGTGGGGCATTACGAGAGTGTCCTGTTTGTCTGGGACCACCTGAGGTATCTAAGGAAGGATCAAAAATGGCATTTAAATCCCTGCCAAGAATTAAAGAGCCCTCTGTCCAACCCTGTAAATGAACAAATATATTTGAAAAAAAGGTAGCATTTGGGCCTGTAGGGGCGTAAACACAAGCCAAAGTGAACATTTCATGTTCAATATCAACTTTTAAGAACATAAATCTTCCCTCGGAGTCTATCCACTCATCTTTAATCTCATAATGTAAAGATTTGCCAAATAAGTACACCGTGAGATTTCGTGACTTAAGATGCACATTTGTATTCACTAATCCAGGTGTCCTTTAATGTGTTAGGGTCATCCGCCTTCCAATGTGTCTCTTGCAAGAACACTACATCTGGGCAGAATTTCTTTAAATGTTTTAATATCTTCTTTCTCTTAATTGGTGTAATCAACCCTTCCACATTCCAAGAGACTAATTTAAGAATGTTTTTGGCAACAGTATCAGAGACAGCACTATTAGGTGTCATCGACATCAACCAATACCCAGTCTATGGAAATAAGATGGACGAAGCCACATTATAAACACCGTCTGCCCGTCCCAGCTAGCGAGCGTAAGGTCATTTAAAACTCTAAACAAATTGAACATTAAATTTTGTGAAATAGAATTGTGTACCTTGGTGTGTGCAAATGATCAAAAATCCAAACAAGTTGTAACCTGTCAAAACTTAAAAAAAAATTTTGAACCCAAAAAGACGATTTCAAAAATCATCTTTTCATAAAAAGAAAAATTACTCGTTTAGAGAAAAATAGTAAATAGAGAATAGTAGTGAGCGAACATACCCACCCCGCTCAATTATCCAGGGTGGATATAAAACATTGCATCTCAACAACATCATTAACATGAGCAATACCATATTGCGCCATAATAGTAATAGCGATATTATAGACGTGAACATAATTATAAAGGACAAATATATAAACAATACTTATCAATCTTTTATGTGTTCAGTCATTGTCATCCATCTGTAAAGCAGGGGAAGCGGAATTCAAAGAGGTAAGGAAGGTCTTCGCCGTGTTGGGGGAGTCAAAGTAATACGACTTGCCCGTGTTTATAACTCGCAACTTTGCGGGATACAGTAGGGCAAAATGGATTCCCTTAGAGAAGAGTTCCTTACAGATTGGAGAGAATTCTCGTCTTCTTGAGGATACTTGAAAAGAAAAGTTTTAAAAAATAAGCAATTTATTGCCATCATAGCAGAGATTATCTTGTTTCCTATAAGCTTCCAGGATTTTCACCTTGTCAAGGTAATTTAGTAGCTTAAAGATGGCTGGTCTGGGTCGTTGTTGCGAGGACTGACGTTCTGGTCCGATACGGTGTGCCCATTCTACCATGCATGATGATGGTGCTGATGTGACTCCCAGGGTCTCAGGAAGCCAGTTAGAAACCAGTGAGAGAAGATCTTAAGGTCGCACCATTTCCGGGAGACCAATGAGGCGAAGATTGTTTCTTTTGTTGCAGTTTTCCTAATCTTCAATTTTGTCATTTAAGGCAACTAGGTTTGGGTCCTGAGACTGTAGTTGTGATTTGGCCTCATGTAAATCATCTTCCAGGGTAGAGATACGATCTTCGGCTTCAGTTAACCTTTTAGTGTGTTGTGAAATCTGCATAGTAGCAGAATTGATTGCCTTTGTCAGAGGGGCCAGTTTAATGTCCAGAAGAGGAGAGATTATGTCAGGTATTTCTTTGGCCCTTTGCACAGAAAGAGAGCTGTAATTGGTAGTGTTGAATAATGCGTCTACCGGGTCATCTCCCTTGGGTGAGTTTGGGGAGAGAGATGAATCAGAGGTTGTAGCTTTATCTCTTTCTCCAGTTTTGGATTTGGCGTTCTGACAGCATTTAGGACAGCGAGGCGTTTTTGTGACATGTTTCTCCATGGTTTCGTATGAGTGTGAAGAATCAGTCAATGAGAAATAGAGATAATTTAATAGAGATGTGATATATTAATGAGGCGTTGTTTCCACTTCTAAGGTTATACACCGAATTATTCTATTTCACCCAGAATGGTCGGTAGGTAGGGAGAGCGTGGTGTGAGTGAGTGTCAGTGGCCTCAAAGCAGGGATTTGCTGGTTACCTTAAAAGAGGGCAACAGACCGAGGACATATGTGGAGGGGGAGGTATTATGTCCCCTGATGGGGGGTCAGTGGTGTTTAAAATTGTAAGCAGCGGCCAATGCGGTACTCTCAAAATGTGGTACCTTTCCGTAGTCCTCTCAGAAGATTGTCAGTTAGTCAACTGTCAGCACGGATTCCGGTGGGTAGAATGGCTGAGAGCCAATGCATATACTTGCACTTTGCCTGGACTTATCCCCAGATGTTTGTCTGACAATCTGCTTGTGGAATACCAACTCCAGGATAAAATAAGTGACCCGGGTCTGTCCTTCACAGGGGAGAGTGTGGGGAGCTCTTTTAAAATGTGGCCACTAGGTTGAGTCTGCTCACCGGAAATATTACTAGGTGGTGCTTTAGTTTCCCTATTAGGATTTACTACCCCCTTACCAATTCATATAGAATGGGTGATGGCCTATCGGGTTAGAAGATGAAGGGGTATGTGGTGGATCAAGGGGGGACTCACCAAACCAGGTGTCAGTATTGCAGTGCTGGGGATCTGAAGGCAGCAGAGAGAGAAAGCTGTTCTGGGTGTTTGCCCAGCAATGGAGGTCATGACCTCAGAGTGCTCAGTAGTCCTGTCATAGATCCAAGAAGGGCCCGGGGAGACTTGTCTGCAGCATCAGGGGGACCGCTGCACAGAGTGGTGACAGCTGCCAGGAGTGCAGTACCTGCCGTGTAGTCCGGGTCCCTGTGACTCGCAGCCTCCACCAGGTGCTCAGCAGGGAGACAGGGCTGGGCACGGGATGTCAAAATGGTAGGCGTCTGCAACCCACGGCTCTGTGCAGCCTCCACAGGAGTCCAGAGAGCATGGCTGGAAGCTCTGCAGGATGGGAGCAGATGTCAGCCGACGAGGACCAATGAGACCCTCCAAAGGTATGGTGGTGGTTTCCGGTGGCAGCCATAGTAATGACAAGATAGCCGCATCGCGGGTGTCCTGAACTTGAAGCCGCGGCTTCGCAGCTGTGAGTAGGCTGCAGGTGAGGCAAGCTCACAGAGACACGCAGGAGGCACCAGAGTGGAGCAGGCATGAAGCGGAGGTCCAGAGACCACCTCTTGGTTGTTGCAGACCACTTTGGGGCAGTTTACAGGCCACTTAAGGGTCACTTTGTGTAGGAGCTGTGAGCCACCACATCTGCCTCATTTGCCAGTCAGGCCACGCCCCCTATTATTATTATTATTATTATATTTTACTTATATATAGCACTGTACATAGGTGTAATAAATAACAATTTGCACAAGTACAGAATAGTACACTGGGGGACATAGCTTACATATATTTAATTACAGAATTACAGTGCTAACATTTCATAATTAAACATTGAGATTACAGAGTGTAGAGGGCCCTGATTGTTATAGCTTACTCTCTATAGAATGTATAGATGCAGATAATGTAGGTAGAGGGGAGGAGATGGTGGGAAGCAGAGTTTGGGCACATATGAAGAAAAGTGGTAGGCTGTAATGAAGAGAAAAGTTTCAGAGAACATATAAATGTAAAGATCTCAGAGGAAAGTCTGATTGGGCATGGGAGGGCATTCCAAAGGATGGGGCTAGTATAAGGAAGAGACTTATTCTGGAAATGTTATGGATGTGGAAAAGGCAGGAATGTGAGTTGTACTGAATGTGGGAAGAGATAGAGAGAGTAGTGTTGGGACTGATACCCAGGTAGTGAAGTTTTAGAAACAGGGAGAGGGAGATGTTGGTAGTGGGAAATATGAGGAAGCATTGGGTTATACCAGAGGATACAGCTGAAACACAGTGGGTGACAAAGTGCTGCTAGTGAGCTATAGTCCTCTAGACTATTTCTTTCTGGTGCGATAATAAATAGTGTATGCCAGTGGTTCCCAAACAGGGTGACGTGGGGTACCTCAAATTGGTGATCCAGTAACAAATAAAATTATTTTTATTTAGTCTCATAGGCCAAAACAGTGCTATTGGCTGCCAATTAATAAATATGTGGACAAAAAAAATGCAGCACTGTCAACCACCACATAACTGAACCTAAGGGTGACATATAAGAACAATTTACATTATTACATTTTTGCTGAATTTCTCAATAAGAAACTTTTTGCCCAGGTGTGCCATGGGAAAAATTCTGATACTATAGGGCGCCGTGATTCAAAAAAGTTTGGGAATCACTGGTGTAGGCCATTAATGATCAATAATCGGATCCATATTTTATCCAGCAGATTACATTGTGTAGTGCCTCTGTAGACATGTATCTATATCATTAAAGGAAGCTCCTACACATACACCGGCAGGTAGACATTTTTCCATGTTCTAATGGAAGCACATACTATAAGTGCATATCTGCAAGTCACCCAGTAAGTAGTAAGACTCTTTCCTGTACTGTCTGGTGGCCATTCCTTTGATGTCAAAAATTGAATCAAAGCATAAACATAGTCAAAGAGGTCAGCTATTTGGGACTCTTATTGCTGTATGGGAAAAAGGATAATATGAAGCGCCGTGTAGAATTCAGTAAAAATTTTTATTAATACATAATATTCCTATAGTGGCACAATAATGTTCTCAACCAATTGGGGTAATGTGACAGAGTGTGATTATACAAACTGTATCAATACATAGAAACCTCTATAGACATTTAGACAACATAAAAAGTATCAGAACAATAGATTCCTATAGGATCATTCAGAATATAAGTCACTGATAAGGCACACTATTAATATAGCAATCCTCAGGAATTTGAGCCAATATGATCCTATAAGGTGTTTTTTTTAAAAAAAATAAAAAATAATGGATAAAAAGTTATTAATGCTGTACTCTTGAGCATATAGCAGTCCACGATGTATTGTGGCTATATTGCTGAGTAGAAATAGAAATCCAAATGTTTCCAAAGTTGCTACTAATGGACCATAAATGTTATTGTATTGGTAAGTGTAAAAGTACTGGAAAGTAATACTTGCGGAAATGGGATGTCAGTGGAGGGATTGATTTTCCTAGTAGGAGGTCCATTGTATGCCTCTCCAGAGAGATGTAGATAAATTAGCTGGTATGTATGATGGCACTCAGGTGAGGGGGTCGTCTCTCTGCTGTATGGAGACAATCCGTCAGGTGGCTTAGACACCTCCGTTACCAGTCCAGTACACAGTCCCCTATGGTCTGATGCTCTCTGTCCCACAAGACACGGACACTCGGCTGTGTGTCAATGATGGAGAGAAACAACCGAGTGTCCGGTGTCTTTTTTAGACTGCAATCCGATGTCGATATCAAAACCAACTTTTAGTAAACTTACCCCAAATCCAATGTAGTTACTTGACAGATTTCAAACCCCTATAATGCAACAGATCTTATGGCAAACCTTCTGACAATCTGCTGCAGAGGTGAAGCACTGCTCAGATCTCTATGATCTGTGCAGCCTTTGTTAGTTTAGAATATAAAAAATGGGTTAAAACAAATAATGTGTGGGGTCCCCCTCCACCAAATCAGTAACAAGCCGTGGACCTTTCAGCCTGGGCTGGTACTGAAAAATAACAAGCAACAGCCTTAGCCAGCTAAGGAGATAATACCACAGCAGAGAGAAACACAGTATGTGGTACCATTTCAATGACATTATCCTGCCTCAAACAGGTCACCCCAGGGCCAGAATTCCAAAGGAAGTGGAGATCCCAAAGACAAAATGTGGTCTCCCTTACTAAGGAACAAGCAGATTGAGGCTGAAAGCCCAGGGCTATTTCCCTCATACCTGGTGGTGGTGCATGCAAGGTTAATGTTAATATAATAGTTCAAAATATTCTTCAGTACCAATGGACTACAAGTTCCAGGCAGCCTGCCCAGGCATGTCAGCACTTGTGGAACAACAACATTCTTTAAAGAATTGTTTTTGGAACTTTGTGTTGCATAAGAATTGTTTCACATTCGATGACAGATTTTAGGTGCCCACCTCTGTATAACTCTTTTTTTAGGATGGTGAGAAATGGTTTTTAATAATGAGAATGACATCTACACTGAAAACATCATCACATGGAAGAGATATGTTGATGTGTTGGTTGATATGGGTGGGGGAAGATGAACTCATTAACCAATTTATCATATCATTGGACCAAAATGACCTTTATTTAATGCTGACACATAAACTCAGGAACAGATCTGGTTTCTAAATCTGAAGATCTATAAAGACCAACATGAAATATTGCCTATGGAATTATTGAGGACATATATGGCTACAAGTAGCCTACTGCACAGCACAAGCTCACACTTCCCGCTCACTAAGTATACCCAAGTGGGGATTCCTGATGTTTGAATGGAACTGTTCCAACAATGGGCTGTACAAAATTAAGAGCAAGGAACTCTTCATCAGAATAAAAGAGAGGAGGAATATAGTGAGATCAGCCAAAAAAGCCACCTCTACCCTACTAAAGACTAGCATGAATTCTTTAGTTTTTCTGCAAAGGAAACATAAAAAGAAATTCACAGAATCAAGGTTTGTGGGTGACTTTTGTCAGTCATCAAAGGAGATTTGGGATATCCTTAAGAAACACAAACACTATCCAATTAACAGACCCTGACCTTACAACAGGACTAGGGACTACTGGAATATGATGTCCATGCTTGTCTGATATACTTGTTTGTTTAATAATATGGTTGTATCCCTTGCATTTGCCACATGGATGTGTTCCTTTGATATTTGTGGCCTTAGGTGGTTGTCTATTGAAGTTACTATGTACTAAGTGAAATCTTAGATAGGTAGATTATCTTATGGACATCTAGTTTAACATATATAAGGCATGATAGCATAATTACCATATAACTATAAAATTGTGTGTGAAAGATTTAATAGTTATATGGTAATTATGCTATCATGCCTTATATATGTTGGGTTGAACCATGACAGCGGCACTAAGTGAAGGTGGTCACAAACAGAATCTTCTCTATTCAGAGAGCGGAGGAGAGTTACAGCCAGGTGGTAATTTTATGAAGCGGCTATAGAGAGGTCTATTTAGTATAGACAAACACTTCCTAATGTCCAGAAAGCTTACCTGCTCCTGTTTTCTGATAAGAAGAAAGATAAATATTTTTATATGAATGACTGTGCATTCAGAAGCAGTGGTTTAGCTTGACATTTAAGTGTGTTTTTTATTGAACTTTTTATTACATAATATATCAATTCTAAGGAATAAAGAAATTTTGGGATTTTGAAAAAAGTATATTTTCCATTTTCTGGCACTAGGATTTTTGTAATATATATTTGATGGTACAAATGAGGTTTATGTAACCCAACAGATCCTCATATGCAACATTATAATTGAAAGAAAAAAAATAGACATCACGTTTTGTTTTAAGTAAAGGGTTGATTAGATTCCATCACAAGCTGTGCAGGCTTTTATATATTTTTTGAGTTGTTATTCATGCTCTGCATGACCTCTACCCCCCCGATGCTCTGATAGTCAGCTAATGGTTACAAGACTCTCAGCTGCTCACAGTCTATTGCATAATCAAATGGAGCCAATTGATTTAATATTAAATCATGTACAAGGTAGCAACATACCACAATATCTGAGCCCTTGCCTAGCCTGTATAATAGCACACCCCCAAACTTATCAAGGCATCTGAACCTTGTTTTTATAGTGCAAATGTGAATGCTATTCCCACATCTAGTGGCTCCTCATTATATTTATGGTTGACAGGAGTCGGTAATAATGCCATAGATCAAAAAAGGAGACATTGGGCTATCCACACAAGAAATAAAATTATTATTACAAGTATGAATCTATTCCCATGATTTATTATTTGAATTTGTGCTAATAAGAGAGGAGGTGCACCTAACAATAAAATATAGTACAACAGACAGACATTGTTAAAATATTATTGATCTGTATATAAGAATATTCTAACTCTTTCTATCTGTTGTAGCACCAGAGGTGTAAGTAGGCAGGAGTGCCAGTCATAGCCTGAATCACCTGTGTGTAAAATAACATACAGTAGTAGCCTATTATTTAAGATGAAACCAAAAAATTAGTGTAGCATACACATAATCCTCCAGCATTAATCCATACTCAAATTTTGGATGTATGGATGAGGTACTGAAACTAAAGGCATTGTGACATGAGCCAAAATAGACAGTTATGTTACATGACTCATTTTCATTTTTCCATCACAGACCAACTGCATATTAAGTGAGTAGACGAGAAGCCTATTAATAAATTCTTCAGCCCTCTGCCTAGGTGTTCTAGTACCATTGAATTCTATAACTCCCAAGATATAAGGTATTCCTTAAACACTGTAGAAAGATATCATTAGCTCATGTTACTGTAATATCGGGCTGGGAAAACAGATTGAGGAGTAAGAGTTTATTTTAATGGTTTCCAGGAACTGAGACATATGGTGGGATTATGCCCATACATTCATACTTACATTTGCAAGCAAAGAGACATTACAGGGGTGTGAAGAGAAATTCTTAATTTAGTAAGGGTGAGTTCATTTAATTATAACTTATTCAAACCATTACCTACTTCTGTTAAAAGGCATAACTTTTGCATCTAGTTATTTTTCAAAAATGTTTCTTTTATGTAATGTATGCCCATAACACTTCCATTGTTCATCTGAATCGATGTCTCCATTTGTAAGAACTAGGGGAGAGCGGGTTCGGTTTTACTCGGATTTACTCGAATCTTTAAACGGCATTTTATTGGCTATCGCCAATCATGTGTTTTGGGTAGCCAATATAATAAATCCGAATTTGCGGTAAAGTGGCGATAAGAACCGAGTAAATCCGAGTAAAACCGATGCTGCACATCCCTAGTAAGAACTAAATCGTTGCTTGTTGGATCACTAACTATTAGCTGAGAGTCGATGCACAGAAGTAACCCAGAATGTCCCTACTTATGGCAAACTTAGCAATTTTCTAAACCAGTATAAATCGGCCATAATTATATATAGTCTATACAGTATATTGTCCTTATATGATCATCTTATAAGATCACGAGAATGTAGTTATACAATTACTCTCAATGCCATCTGTAGTGCTCTGTATCGATGTTGATTTACCTTATTCATCACCTATACCCTACCTCTCGTTTTGCTACTCTGTCTCCTGTAAACAGTGTTTGAGCAGGTACAATTATGTTCCAGTCATGGCTACCATTAGACCATGACTCAGTAACAGCTATAAAATTTCTACTTGTGAAATCAGTTCTGGGAGCTTAAATTCTAAGAATGTTTGTGCCTAGAGCACGTACAGTAGGGTGAGTTTGCCCTGAGCAAATACATGATGATGATGGCTTATTCCACCTGCATATGGGATGGGGGCGGTGCCATCTCCTAGATGCTGCCAGAATATAAAGCCGATGCATTTTATCTAATTTAAAGGAAACTCTGGGTCTAGTCTACAGTAGTTTTTCCATTAGTGATGAGTGGTTTAATTTTGACTTGGTTCTTTTTGCAAATTAGTGCATCTTCAAATTTGTTTTTATTTATCTTATTGGCTATCCAAAACACGTGAGAGTCGGAAAGCCAATATTAGTCTGTTTTTGAGTTCTGAACATAACAGAGTAAAACCGAGTACAACTGAATCGCTCATCTCTAGTTGCTATATTAAAAAAAAAAAAAATGGGAAACATTCACTGGGATCCCGCAGGATCAGTTAATCAGCATCACACCCAGTTGCATTAACCCCAAAATATGGGAATTATACTCCTGTGAAGGCAAAATACAGGCTGTACATAGAATATGGTAGAATTTGGACATTTAAAGCACATTTAAAGTTCACAATGTATCCTGAGTATATGCATTTTCATTAAAACAAATGTTTCCACTGAACAAACAAAAAATATTTTTAAAAACTCACATTATAATGTAGATGCTGATGTTCCATCACTTGTATTTTGGCTTTGAGATTAGGAGTATTTGCATGGACCATGGATTTGTGGTAGAAATGTTTTATTCTTAAGAATGTTGTGGTAAAACTACGCAGAGGATAGTTGTACAAAATGAGTCTTCACTATTAGACTAACTCCTACTGTATCAATCTCTTGTCTGTTTCTCTCATCTGTGCATAGCGAGTTAATTAGTTAGAATACACATTTCATTGGAGAGTTAGTTGCAGAAAGTGAGAATAGAAATTCTACCACAGTTTAAAACACTGAAACATCAATTCCTTCCTCAATGAATGTTTTGAAAAGATGAACCCATTTATCTTCTAAGGATAGACTGGCTTCTGATTTAGAAATATTCTTCTCCCAATTTAATTTAATATGCCTTTCACCTGTTTTCTACTGGTCAAAATATTGTTCTTCATCAATAGTACTGGTATAAATATGCTGAACAATTACTAAAGATGATCTAGCACCAAACCAACTTATATTTTACTTAGAGGTTTAGTCCAAGCAATGAAAAATTACCTAATGCCTCTGTAGGACTTTGAGCTTCCCACTTTTCAATGTAGTTCACGCAGGCATTATAAATCTCATCACACATTGTTCGGTTAAGTTTTCATTGTTCGTTTAAGTCCCCCTCATCATGCAATGCTTGTAGCAGTGAGTTGGTTTATGTGGGCAGTAAATGCTTTCTTTTCTGTCACAAATGGCTAGTAGTTCTGTAGCTGTCATTTTCTCGTTCTCTATTTGCTTAATGCACATGTAGAACACTTTGAGCTGCCACTGTAGGAATATAAGACACAACATGGAGGTTCTGTATGCAAAGAAAGTTTTCAGGATCTTGATACATGTTGCTTGTGAAAGGACGTAAGATTTCAGAGCATTAAACATAGATACTATCCGGCCAATTACTGGAGACAACAACTACCTTGTTTTTGAATGATACAAAATATTTTAGGACTTTGGACATCAACAAAATCACAAAACTCTTGTAGACTAGCCACACGGACAGTACACTGTATAATGAAAATATCTTGCATACAATTGTTTCTACATCAACTGGTAACCAATCACTTTCACTTTGAATTTTGTTGCTTAATTGTGTACACCTCACTCCATTCCAAAAATGTTCCCGTTTAAATGGGATTTTAGTTGTACAAAAACATTGCCTCTTCCCCCATAGTTGACTCCTCCATAGTTGGTGTTTGCATTATCTGCATATAATGCTGCTACTATTATATCTGTCAGTTTATATTTGTTCAAAATGTCAATAACCAAACCCTGTAATCAGGTCAGAAGTTTCTCTCTTAACTTTATTAAAGTGAATCATGTTCACCATGATACCTACACCTGGCACCAAGTAGTGGTTAAGGAAAGGAACTAACTTTATGTCCTTATGAATTGATTTGTCTATTACACGTTGTGCATCTTTCAGTTCTCAAACAACTTCTTGCATTGTGCATGGTGCCAGTACATGTCCAATTTCTCTTCAGTTTACTGTGCACACATACATTTTTTTTTCTAAAGAGTTCCCTTACATCATCTAAGGTGCAGATCATTAAGTTGAAACTATGATTATGCTTTACCGTATGGAAGCCACCATTCCCTCACATGCAGCCAATTCATATGACTCGTTGGCTGCTTTGCCAGGTGTAAAACAAGTGGTGCCACTTACTTTTCCTAACATACTTACTAATAAGCACAGAAATGTACCACCCTGCTATGCATATTACTATATATATTGTTGGATATTGGTATTATACTGAAGTTGGAATTTTTTATTACTATTTGGAGATCTCTCTCTTTCCACACCACACACATCCGTACATACTTTATATATATGTGTTTGTGTATATATTAGTAAACTTTGTGTATGAATGTATTTGGCTGGCAATACTTAGTTTTTGTATTTTATATACTTTTTGTTTCATAAATTGATTTTATAGGTTCACAAAAAGTAATTCGTTTACCTAGCATAGCCAATTTGTAAATGGCTTCTTCAAACCACTTAGCACAGTGTTATTACAATCTCTGCACGTCATCTTCATATAATGATAGCAGGTGGAACAAAAATGCAAATTACAAATGTAATGTTACTCAGCTATGTGGTTATTATTATCCAACACAGTAAAATGCAGTATCGTAAGTATTACTTACATTTGTGCTTTGATATATCTAAAATACTTTCTAACACATTGTGGATGGGCACATCTCTTGCAATCAACTGTATAATCCAGTTATTATCAAGACTTAATTATTATTCCCTAGTTTAATTGTGTAATAGATAATAGTCATACTTCTGTAATGTAAATATAAAACAATTCACTGCATGTATATGATGTTCTATGAATAAACTTCAGCTCATATTCATAGATCCACTTCCCTATTGTGCTGCTACTTCTCTCACTTATACCATTATCTTATCACTGCCAAAAATAGCACCAAACCCTTGGGTTCAGCCATCCCGTTACTGATTTGGGTATGACTGCTGATGATGTTCATATACCTTATCCTTGTTCTGCAATGTTTTGTACTGTAAGTCATCTTTTGTGTGTGTGTTAATACTGTTCCTGTACATTGCAAGACGATGCGGTACCCTGTGGCCTCATATAAATAAAGGATAATAATAATAAAAATAATAGATAAAGATTAGAGATGAGCGCTTCGGTTTAACTCATTTATATTCGGATTTCCAAAACGGCATAATATTGGCTATCCAGTTCTCACATGGTTTTGGATAGCCAATAAGATAAATCTGAACTTGCACTAATTTGATGAAAAGAACTGAGTTAAAACCGAACTGCTCATCTCTAATAAATAAGATACAAATATTTTACCACAGTTTAATTTTTTATTGACTTCAAATTTTGCCAAAAGAAAATCAGTTATAAAAGGTTAAGCTTCAAAAATCATAACAAAATTGTCTCATACAATGATCTATCTAAATATCATTAAGGAAAAGAGGATATAAAAGAATATAATATACACATTGCAAATGACTGCTCATATTTACTGTGTAGTCAGGGGTTGGGTATGAAATCCTGGCTGTTGGGATGCCACTGGTCAGAATACCGACACCCGCATCCTGACAGCCAGAATCCCAACACATAGGGAAAATAGGTAAGTATTTTTCTATCTCCTACCCTAACCCTAATGCTCCCTTCCCGATGCCTAAAACTAACTTCCCCCCTAGTGACTAACCCATTGGTTGCATGCAGAGACACTGAAAGTGGATGTCTCAGTTCTTGCTCATTCAGACACAGACTACTAAACAAGGGTAGGCTGATACCAGTATTTGTGTTTTTTCGCAGCTCTGATTCTGGCATAAGCACATGCAGCAATATCCACCACTGAATTGTTGTTATTATAGTGTAATTGAATAGACAATTTAAGCTACATCAATTTTTATTAGGCACTTATGGTAGCTGAATCCATAAATACTTTGAACCATAATATCAACATATCTTTGGTTTGGTATATAAAAATTATCCTGCTCTGTATTGATCCATGGAGGAAAGTGGTTCTACTCTGCTGTTACATCATACAGTAGTTTATGAATACCCTTAAATTGCTAAAGAGAAATAATCGCTGTCCAGACAATAATTGTGGTTCCAGCACACAAAAAGTTCTTATTGCAATAAAAGAAATGTACACGCTTTCATCTAGCACAATTAGCGCAAAGACAATTAAATACAGAATATACGATACAGCCCAATACATACGCATGCGCACTGGTCCCAGCATACAGTCATCAGCCCAGAAGCCTGTGGTCATTCAAGGAGAATGGCTGTATTATAAAAGTGTTGGTTCAGCGCCCTCTTTAACAAAAAGCTATTTCAAAATTTAAAAGTGATATTAATAAAATGTAAAATGAAAATAAACTTCCTAATGCCGCCTCAACTGCCAGTGGCTTCCCTTTGCCACTCAAGACTTAACTGATAAATATAATGCATGTGGGGCACAAATAGGAACATATGTTTTATTAATAAAATTAAATAAAGATAAAAATAGTAAGCTAATATATATAATCAGCAATGAATATGTAAAATACTGAATGAACCCATTAAAATGAAATAAACTGCTATCATGAACTGGTGCCTTAATGTATAACATCATACATAAATTACATAATTGCATTGAAATGATGTGGACAAATCTTAGAAAACAGATAATATGCAGAATGTACACTTATGTGGTTATAATGGCAGTGAAGCAGTTGCTGAATCCAGGCTGTATGTTGGGATCAGCAAGCAGGCTATATACTTTACAGATCACACACAACAACAATGTAGACAGACAAACATAATTCCATTCGTTCTTGCTCTTGTAGTATGCTGTAGTTCATAGGACAGTTCAAATGGTGACAACAGGGATATGGTCCATCCCTCCAGACGAGATAACACTATATACAAAGTATATATTCTAACCAATAATTCCCTATAATCCATAACCACCAAACGCACGATGCGACTCCTTTGCCGATAGATTCAGATATCTGGAATTAAACAGGTTGTCAGTATGATACCAAATATGACATGTCTACTAAATTATATATCTTACATATCATATATGCACACTTTATACCATAATGATTGTCTAGCAAAACCTTTTCTTAATGCTAGGGAACCTTTTCTATATGTGCTTGCATAAGTAATAGTGAGATATTTACAGGAATTCAGCAGTGTGTGTTGTGCATCTGAACACTGCGCAAATGCTGCTCTGCATGCATGTGTCGTGTATCATGCAAACATGTGCTGTATGTATTTTATTCGTTAATGTGTGTCTGCATGGATTATTATATATATATATATATATAAAAATCCTACAATTTCGGAGTAAACCATAGGTCAGAGTGGCAACAAATTCAATATAAGTGAAGGAGGAATTCTTCTAACTATTCACCTAAGTCTGGAAATAGAAGGGAGAGACTGATCTCTCACCATCATGATGGTTACAGAGAACGAATCCCTACTCAACAAAGATTTAAAATTCCAACTCATAATAGGTATGAGTCCTTAATATCCCCTTCCCCCATCACTTATCGACAAAGACAAAAACATTTTTTAGAGGAGAAGAAAGGTTTTACCCTCACTCACTCACAGAGACGAGAAGAACTGTTTGTTCGTTTAAATTCCCAGCAAGGAACCAAAAGGGGTTTTTGGTTAGGAGATGAGGAAAGAGAGGGGGGAGGAAAATCCCCCAAGAAAAGAAAGCCCCTATTGTTCCTGCAGAACAACTCCAATCAGGAGTTATCAATAATTCAAAAAAGGAACTATCTACCACACAGGTCTCTTTATTAGAGAAAGGGCTTAAGTTTGCACCGGATCAACATCTGAATAAGTTTGATTTATTTGTTGACCTAAATAAATATATATGCACTTAACCTTACAGAGACATTTTTTGAAAAATCCTATACCAAAATTAGCCTTCACACCACAAATCAAACCCCTAGTTGCCCATCTAATTTCTACCCTGTTGAGTCTGGAGGTAGTAATTTAGATATTTTTTTACCAGGTAGACAGAGATGATTTTAGGTCAATTAAGGTACGAAATTGTAAAAATATGAAATATGGCAATCTGGGTATGGACGAAAAACAAGCTCTAAATCTGTTCAAAAAAGATAATAGTAATAGTCAGCCAATAAGAGGGGGGCTGTGGTAGTTCAGGATAGACAAATTTATCTTAATGAGACCTATAAAATCCTGAATGATCCCTCCACTTATGTTGAATTGAAGGATGATCCGATAGGTTTATATCAAGAAGAGCTACTGTATATAATCTTTTGTATGAAGCTAATAGGGATAATTTAATCTGTGATAAAGAGTTTGAATATCTATATGTTAAGCTTCCTAAATTACAAATCTTTTATCACATTCTGAAAGTCCATAAAGACAGACATAGTCCACCAGGAAGACCAATCATTTCTGGGGTGGACTCATTAATAGCTAATCTATCCCATTTTATTGACTTGAAATTACAACCTTTTGTGAAATTACAGAAATCTCATTTTAAAGATTCCTCTAGCCTTTTGAGAGAAGTTAAGGATCTATGTTGGCAGTCTGAGTTCAGTTGGTTAACGATTGATGTCCAAGCTCTTTATTCCTCTATCCCACATATAAAAGGCCTTGAGGCAGTAAAAAAAAGTGCTGATGACTGATCCCGGTAAAACACCCATCGAGATAGCTGTTATTATCAAAAGCATTAAGTACATTTTGGACCATAACTATTTTGAATTTGATGGGAAGTATTTCCTTCAGAAGCAGGGGACTGCGATGGGGACTAAGTTTGCCCCATCATATGCCAACTTATTGAAGGGTGAATGGGAAGAACGTTTTGTTTATAATACCCGTTTTGAGTCTGAACATATCAAATTTTATAGACGTATATAGACAATTTAATTTTTATCTGGAAAGGTGATGACCTCAGTGTTCTAGATTTTATAATGCATATTCATTCTAATGATTACAACTGAAAATTTACTTATAAGTCTGATAGTCTTAAAATGGATTATTTGGATTTGGTCCTTGAAGGTAAAGCCGCTGAATTTATTAAAACTTGCACTTTCTTTAAAGGGGTTGATGCGAGCAGTTTTATTCCTGACAAAAGTTGTTATCATCCAATGTGGTTAAACAACGTTCCTTATGCACAATTTTTGAGACTAAGGAAGAACTGTAGCAATTTGGAAGATTTCTGTGATCAATCTGCCCTTTTAAAGGACAGATTTGTAAATAGAGGTAATGATGTGGTTAAATTTGAAAATTCAAGAATTAAAGCCTTAGCAAGGGATAGAAGTGAGCTATTGGTTGAAAAAATTAGAGAGGAGGAACCGGAGTTAGACAAAAAGTGGTCCATCAGGCCCTTTATTACTCAATACAATAGAGAAAGCTCACATATTAGGAAGATATTAGAGCAACATTGGGGTATCCTTCTGAAGGATCCAGTATTGGGTCCCCACCTTCCACCTAGACCAAACCTTATTTTTAAAAGGGCCAATAATCTAAAAAATATATTGGCCCCTTAAAAACCATAACATCAGACAACCAGAAGACTTTGGCTAATGCGAACACTTTTGGTATTCTAAGTAAAAGGAGTGGTTGCTATCCCTGCAATCGTTGCATTTGCTGTAAGTTCATGGAAAAGAAAAGTTTCAGTTGGAAATTTGAAGATAGCACATCATATTCCGTTGAAGAATTGTTACATGCAATACGGAGTTTGTGGTCTATAAAATTACATGTAGTTGCAATTTGAATTATGTAGGTAAAACAAAGATGTTTAATACGCATTCAAGAGCATATGCAGAATATAAAAAACAAGCTTAAAACACATAGCCTACCGCAACATTTTACTGAAGTTCATAACTCAAATGTTAAAGATTTTTCTTTCACAATCCTTGAACATATACAAAGGATTTGAGAGGGGGAAGTAGGGAGCATTCCCTTTCAATGAGGGACACATATTGGATTTATACATTAAATATTTTAGCCCCCAACGGCCTTAATAAAAATATCTGTATAGTGTCATTTTTGTAAATAATAGTTTTTTTATATGGCTATGATTGTACTGAAGGTCTTAATATCATTAATTATGTAAAGCCTTGAATGTACTGAAAGGTTTTTGAAATCTACTATTACAATTGGAGGGATTGGTTAAGTCTGTCAGTTAGTTATTGTATTAGTGTTAGTGAGTATATAACTACTACATTATTTGATAAGTGGTTAGGACCGTTGATGTATAAGAATTTTTCATTATAGATGTAGGAATGTTCATTGTTTTTAACTAATTAGTACAGATCGTTGGACCGTATGTTAGGGTAAGATAGCAGTCTAATATGGCCGCTGAAACGCACTAGAGCGCATGCGTGGCAGGTGACTGATGTTTGCATTCCAAGCCTTGAATATGGCCATTGGAATGCACCAGAGCGCATGCATAGTTCCCGGGTGACTGACACTGTGAATAGGGATATTCGTGGACATACACGTGTTGCACTGTGGGCAGTTCCATGTAGATTTCTGACACGCAGTTTGGAGAAGAGCCTGCAGGTGACTGGTGCTTGCATTCCAAGCCTCTGGTAACTAAGCATTTCACCGGATATGAAGGATTTTTGTGGTTACTCAGGAAACAATGTTCCACGTTAATTAAGGCTTTTTATTACTCCTTAGAAGTATCTCTATACTTTATTTATTATAGGGAGAGTGGTAGTTAATTCTGGAGGACTGAGAAGTATATAAGTTATGGTGAAATAGAAGTATATTGTATTTTACGGATTATTTGGGATAGGAAGTGATGTCACACACCTAGGGGTATTTAAAGGAGTTCCCTATTGAGCAGTTCATTGCAGCTTTAGGAAATAAGGTAGAACCGCGCTATGTGTCACTATTAGTGAAAATATACTTTTCAATAAAAATTAATGAGTGTTATACATATTAAAATACCTACATAAATGCTAACACATTTGTTGTTAATGAGATTAATTGCGGCTTGGTTGAAATAATCAAAATAGTTTATTTATAAAAACATAATAAAAGACATTTTAGAGAGAAATAAATTCCATATCCTCAATACGTAAGTCTTTCAGATACAGTTTGTGTTAAAAATCACCAAATGGGTGTTTCTATGGATACAATCCTCCAGCAGTACAGGATGAGATGAGAGTCTCCAAATAGAAATGAAATGATTAAATGTATTGTCATTAATGAAAATGGAATCCAGATTAATGTCCAGCTCTGATTATAATTACCAGCCTCTATTGGATCTACACGTCATGCGAATAAAGCAATTGCTGCAGTCGGCATGGTTCCAAATGGCAAAGAGTCTGCTGGATAGTAGTTATAGATGCCGGTCCGGAAGAGGTGATGATAAATCCAAATTGAAGCACAATCAGTAGAGGAAAACGCCAAACGCGTTTCGATGTGGAATCACCCACACCTTCGTCAGTGGCAGTATCCCCCTTTCATTACTGGTGGGTGTATTATAGCAGTGTCATTGCAGCTTTAGACTGGAACTAGAGCACATCACAGATTGAGAGTGCAGCTTATGAGTATGATAAAACCTTTCATTACAATCTTGGCTATTGTTTACAATTTGTATTTGATGTTATATTGGGTGTCTAAGCCTGTAATTTAGGTGGTGTTTGTACACTTTATAAACTATTTTGATTAAGTATTATTATAATATGTTATTTAAGTTGACTAATTGTATTTATATCAGTAAGCTATGTGCCACATAATAGGTGTATTATGCTATATACTATATATATATATATATATATAAATATATATATATATATATATATGCTTCACAAGATAAACATTATGTATTCTGATGATTAATATTGGTTACATAATGATTCAAAGGAATTCTCCCTAGAAAAAGTGATTATGATCTTTTGTACTAAATTGTGATCATATTATAAGACAGTCATTTTGTTAATACATAGGTCCAATTTAAGGGTACAGTTTGAAAGGTCTTTTTTTGTTACATAACCTTCAAGTTTCAGGTATGTGTAGAACCATCTATATAGATTCATTGTTTCTCATGAAGACACTCACCTTTAACAAATGTATTTTTCATTTAAGATTGTTAAAACCCCTGAAGAAGTCCTAAAGGATGAAACGCATTGGGTATTATCCATTGGTCAGAAGGGAGGACTCTGTTCTAATTAAGATCTGGCCCGTTAAGGGTAATGACAGAGAAAGAAATTGCTATCATCTCACTATGTTATGACAATGGAAAAATTATTGTGTAAGCATTTTTTTAAAGTATCCTCCATCCGGACTGGAATCCCCACAGTGCCATCAAAGGAGTGCCAAACTACCAAGCCTGCCAAGGTAAGCCACCTGTCTCCCTGGAACAGCTTTGACATAATGGATGCAAAAGACATTGCTAAAATTATCAGAATGTTGCGACCCACCACCTGTGATCTGGACCCTGCCTCAACCAAGTTTCTCATAGGGTGTATGGACATTATTGGCCCTGTAATTGCAAAAATAGTTCAATGCTCTTTGCAAATAGCCATTTTTCCAGAACTACTAAAGGAAGCAATTGTTAGACCACTTCTTAAAAAAACTAATTTAGATCCCGACTGCATGACCAACTATAGACCAGTATCAATCCTTCCTTTTCTAGGAAAGGTCATTGAGAAAGTGGGGGCAATGCAACTGGAAACCCACCTGTCTAGCCATGATATTTATGATCCATTCCAGTCAGGATTCAGGAGAAGACATAGCACTGAAACAGCCCTGCTATGTGTGCTTAATGATCTTCTGATGGCAAGAGACAGAGGTGATTGTTCAATCTTAATCCTTCTGAATCTCTCAGCAGCATTTGATACTGTGGACCATGGGATTCTAATTGAGCGCCTGAAAAATTTCTGTGGACTGGATGGCACAGTCCTTAGATGGTTCAAATCATTTCTCACTGGCAGGTCACAGAGAGTTTCTCCTGGAGTAAACTCTTCATCACCAGTGTCACTTCCATGCGGTGTCCCACAAGGTTCTATACTATCTCCCATGCTTTTTGCAGTATACATGCTGCCACTGGGTGAAATAATCAGACGTCATGGCCTGGTTTACCACTGCTATGCAGATGATACACAACTGTACCTGTCCTTTGCTCCAGGTACAAAGGACCCAATAACAGCCCTAAATGGCTGCCTAGCTGAGCTTCAGGAGTGGATAAGTGCCAGTTGGCTGTGACTGAACCCTGATAAAACAGAGGTTCTTATGATAGGTCACAGGACAGGGCTACAGCATAGCCAACCAACAGGACTTACACTTGGGGGTTCAGAATTACAAAACACTAAACATGTGCGGAATCTTGGTGTTGTCCTGGATAGTGGTGACACTTAAACATCAGGTATCAACCACAATCAAATCCTCATTCTTTCATCTGACGAACATAGCCAGAATCAAGCACTTAATTCCCTCAGAAGATCTGCCTAAAGTCATACATGCATTTATATCATCACGCCTAGACTACTGCAACGCCCTCTACCTCGGTCTCCCAGCAAAAGAATTACACTGCTTGCAGATGGTACAAAACGCAGCTGCCAGGCTATTAACCAACCAGCCCCGTTCCAGCCACATAACACCCATCCTCTACTCCCTTCACTGGCTGCCTGTTAGATGGCGAATTGCTTTCAAGATTGGATTAATAACTTACAAAGCCCTTCATGACCATGGCCCAGGGTACCTGAAGCAGCTTCTGATTCCCTACTGTCCCACTTGATTACTGCGATCCGTTGATGAAGGACTATTAACAGTACCTAGAATCTCACGGAATTCGTCTGGGGGTCGAGCTTTCAGTTTTGTGGCTCCAACCTTATGGAACTCACTTCCCCGCACAGTTCGAGAGGCCTCCACTCTAGAATCCTTCAAAAATAGACTCAAGACTCACCTATTCACCCAAGCATTTCACTAATGTCCCTTGTTTAAGCTTATTTTGTATTTTGTACTGTAAATGTAAAGCACTTTGAGTGCTTTAGGAGAAAAGCGCTATATAAATAAAATTATTATTATTATTATTTTTAATGTATCAATTTTATGTTATAAGACAAAAAACTTTTTAATAAAACAACTGTCTAAATATTTGTTTATTTCATCTAATGGTTGGCCTTTGTGTCATTCTTTGGGTGTTCTTTTGGTGAGAGGGTCTTTTTTAGAGAATCCAATCAGGAGCTATAGATTCATCTATCAAGTGTTCAGAAGTTTATCTCTGAATATAGTTGAGAAAGGAGAATCCTAAGAATCCAAGATCACATCTTAAATTGGACATTTTATTGGACATTTTATGGTGCAATATTTTATTGCTCAGAATTCATCTTTTATAAATAAGATCCATTGGTTTATGTACCCACTAAATTTATTTGTGTATATATGCCTGTTTTTAGAAAAACTTTCTCAAATTGTTGATAAAAGTGAGGTTCATTCGAGTAGGTCTGTTAAGAGTTTTATAAATTGTAATTCAACTTTTGTGATTTAGCTTATTACCTGCCCTTGCGGGAAGAGGTATATTGGTAAAACTAAGCGTATGCTCAAAATACGTATACTTGAGCATATGCATAATATTAAGAACAGTGTGACCAATCATAGTGTCTCTAAGCATTTTAAAATATGTCATGCCTGTAATCCTCATGGTATGAAAATTAAGGGTATTGAATCAGTTCCCCAGAATAAGAGAGGCGGTGATAGACAGAAGGCTTTATTAAAAAGAGAAACATTTTGGATTTTAACATTAAATACCCTGGCACCGGTGGGTCTTAATGAGGGTTATGAGATCACTCCCTTTATTTAATTAGATATGCTGTTTATATCCCTCTGTCCCTCCAACTTTGGTCCTTTGGTCTATTAGATGTCCTAGTATGTATTTTATGCATTTTTCATGATATTATCTGTATCTATGTTTTATATGTATGTACTATTACTGTAACATCGTTCCGTAAATTTGTTGTACATTTTTATGTAATCTGACACTATTTGATTGGATTGTACTAGTAAGCCTGTTGTATACTGAATTGGCTGATATTAGCATACAAATTTATAGTTGATGTGAATGCATTATTAGTTACTGTACCAAGGTTTTTGTAGATGTGCTAATTTGTTGTACATTATGCTAAGATTAAGCAATCCAGTAGTTTTACTAAGTCTGCTTCGTACCGAACGGGCTGAGATTGGTATGCAGGAGTGCACCATTTAAATGCACGCGTCATTGGGGTCGTGCATTGTTTACATCTGTAATACCACCTAGTTAACGGGCTGATTGGTTGCACGCCAGGTTAAAACTGATACCAAGCGTCACTAGGGCCAGCCCTCTGATGAAGTAATCTGATGAAATGCGTTAGGGCGTGACCTTAGTGACGCAACTACAGACTGCCCGGCATCTCCCCCTGTCTCCTCGGTCTCTGTGGCACCGGCACGATCCTGCTTCTTCTTGCTGCTCGGAGCATGGGGTGTGTGTCCCTGGAATTTCCCTGGATGATGGTTGGTGTTTGCCTGGCTATTATATATTCTTGCCGTGTGGTAATCAGTCCACAGCGTTTTTTCATCTGGTACGAGTACACCTCTTACTGTGATTTTTATTCATTTCTGCTAGCAATTTATGAAATACTTCTATGCACTATGGAGCGCCCCTCCTTGTTTTGTTTTTACCTTCACTAGAAATCCACCCCGTGGGATCCGGGACTGTATACAAGAGGGAGCTGCAGTCTTCATTGTTGGACATTGGTGCCTCCACATGCTGCACTTGTTGCACGTTGTAGGTGAGCTCACTCCAGTCATTCCAGTCTCCAGCCAAAACCATTTGTTTTATATATATATATATATATATATATATATATACACATATATACACAATCAGGTGCATAAATATTGGGACATTTACAGAATATTCATATTTTGGCCTCTATTCACCACCACAATGGCTTTGAAATGAAACAAACAAGATGTGCTTTAACTGCAGACTTTCAGATTTAATTTGAGGGTAATTACATCCAAATCAGGTGAACGTTGTAGGAATTACAACGGTTTCTAAATGTGCCTCCCACTTTTTAAGGGGCCAAAAGTAATGGGACAAACTAAACAATCCTAAATATATCTATCACTTTTTAATACTTTGTTGCAAATCCTTTGCAGGCAATTACAGCCTGAAGTCTGGAACGCATAGACATCAGAAGACACTGGGTTTCATCCCTGGTGATACTCTGCCAGGCCTCTACTGCAAATGTCTTCAGTTTCTGCTTGTTCTTGGGGCATTTTCCCTTCATCAAGTGAAATGCATGCTCAATCGGATTCAGGCCAGGGGATTGACTTGGCCATTGCATAACATTCCACTTTTTAGCCTTAAAAAACTCTTTGGTTGCTTTTGCAGTATGCTTCGGGTCATTGTCCATCTGCACTGTGACGCGCTGTCCAATTAGTTCTGAAGCATTTGACTGAATATGAGCATATAATATTGCCCAAAACACTTCAGAATTCATTCTGCTGTTTTTGTCAGCAGTCACATCATCAATAAATACAAGGGAACCAGTTCCATTGGCAGCCATACATGCCCATGCCATGACACTACCACCACCATGCTTCACTGATGAGGTGGTATGTTTTGGATCATGAGCAGTTCCTTTCCTTCTCCATACTCTTCTCTCCCCATCACTCTGGTACAAGTTGATCTTTGTCTCATCTGTCCATAGGAAGATGTTCCAGAACTGTAATGGCTTTTTTAGATGTTGTTTGGCAAACTCTAATCTGGTCTTCCTGTTTTTGAGGCTCACCAATGGTTTACATCTTATGGTGAACCCTCTATATTCGCTCTTGTGAAGTCTTCTCTTTATTGTTGACTTTGACACATATACACCTACCTCCTGGAGTCTGTTCTTGATTTGGCCTACAGTTGTGAAGGAGTTTTTCTTCACCAGGGAAATAATTCTTCTGTCATCCACCACAGTTGTTTTCCGTGGTCTTCTGGGTCTTTTGGTGTTGCTGAGCTCTCCGATGCATTCTTTCTTTTTAAGAATGTTCCAAACAGTTGATTTGGCCACACCTAATGTTTTTGCTATCTCTGTGATGGGTTTGTTTTGATTTTTCAGCCTAATGATGGCTTGCTTCACTGATAGTGACATCTCTTTGGATCTCATATTGAGAGTCGACAGCAACTGATTCCAAATGCAAATGTCACACCTAGAATCAACTCCAGAACTTTTACCTGCTTAATTGATAATGAAATAATGAGGGAATAGCCCACACCTGTCCATGAAATAGCTTTTGAGTTGATAGTCCCATTACTTTTGGCCCCTTAAAAAGTGGGAAGCACATATACAAACCGTTGTAATTCCTACACCGTTCACCTGATTTGGATGTAATTACCCTCAAATTAAATCTGAAAGTCTGCAGTTAAAGCACATCTTGTTTGTTTCATTCCAAAGCCATTGTGGTGGTGAATAGAGGCCAAAATATGAAAATTCTGTCAATGTCTCAATATTTATGCACCTGACTGTATATATATATATATATATATATATATATATATATAATTATGAATATACATATATATATATATATATATATATATATATATATATATATAGCTTCATCCAGTAACTGGTTTTATTGACATTACTTCTGCCTGAACTGTTTGAAAATGACAGACAATGGAGTTGTTCTGATCAGAGATGGCCAGCAGATATTTGATGGAATCACAATGTAATCAAAGGCCTCTCCAGCGTATTTGGAAACTAAATGCTAGTTCCTTTAGGCATACAATAATAGTCATACTTAAAGACAATGGTTCATTCAAAACACTCATCTGCATCTCACAGTATGTGTGTGTTTTTCAATTACTAGTCAAAGACATGTACACAAGACTTGTCTCCCAGCCCTGACCAACTCTTGCATTTTTAAATATATATAAAGTCTTTAAATATATATGTGTATCCATGCACATTTATTATGTAAAGACTTTAACAATGTACAGTAACACGGCAGATGTACACAATGCTAATATAGCACTGTACACAATGATATTATACTGACTACACCAGATGGCATCATGCAGACAATGCAAACATGGCGTCTTCAGATATTTTCAAAGATCTGATCTCAGCCAATAATCCAGCTTCAACAAGTTGGATGATGATGATGTCTCCTACAGTCAGTACATACTATTCTGATATATCCTAAGTTACACTGTACACCCCACATTTATTGTTTAGGGTTTAATGTCCTGGAATAAATCTAGAAGTAACTGATGAAAACAGAGACACTCTATGGCTACACAGATGAGCAGTCTGCTGACTGCACATTAACATAACAGTAAGAAACACTTATTTTTAATAAAATTATAATGTGGAGAATTTAAACTTGACTGTGACACTAAATGATCTGCAGAACCTCATTATGATAATCCCCATGTGGTCACACATAAAGATAATGACCTACCTATAACAGCCATACACTGACCCCAGGCATCTCTTTTGGTCATTTCACAAATCCATCATTCTGCCTTGTGGTTCTACTAGACCAGTATATAAGATGCTCCAGAGACTGAGGTTACCATACAGCTAGATAGATTCTCTATAATACAATATAGAGGCTACTAGAACAACAAAGAGAGCGATATATGAGCAAGATGGATAAAATGTTCATAAAATGAACACAGTGACAAGTCTTCCTTTGGCCACATCACTACAGGTGAGATAATGAATGAATATGAATGAATCAATGGTGCCTTATGCTGGATTTTAGGGGACTGTGTGGTTCTAATATTCAGTTTTTGTGTATGAAAAATATTGTGTTTTTATAGGGCATACAGTACTGTATGTGTTAACTGTATAAATGTAAGGCTTTCTGTTCTCACCCCCTCCCCAGTATAGCACAGTACATAATTACAGACAGTATCTCTGTTTCTTAGTATGTGACTATAGTATAATCTATAGGGTACATATATCACTGTACACTTCTTCTATTCACTATGCAAGCAGTGAGCTGAGTGACCGTGGGAGTAGAGGAGTAGAGGAGAGATAGTGGAAGGGACAAGTAACCTACCACTCTTGTTTCTCTCCTTTCTTACTGTCATGATCATCAACCAGTGACTTCAGGAGGAAGCTCACAGTGACACGTGTCTCAATGCCCTTTTATTGTAACTACTGGTTGAGGAGCACAGTGATTGACTGCATAGTGGTAGCAGCTGATGAAGAGTCCAGTGACCATGAGCTGGGATCTTCATCACTTCTTCCTTAAGAATTAAAATACTTTAAGTGAGACCAGTGAGTAAAACAAATCATAGTGTGATCATTACCTAAACCAGATTTATCTTTCAGCTTTCCCAGCATGAAATAAATGGTTTTGGTAAGCTGCAAATTTTAATAATTCATTAACTATCCTTCATTTTCCTCTTCTAGTCACTTTCTCTTCAATTTTATTTTATCTACTTTTTCTCTCATGTCATTATTTTAATTAAATTATTCACTTCTCTCTTTTGCTGCATTCTGTCTCTCACCTACTCGCTCACTACCTCACTCAATCACCCTTTTTCTGCATTCTCTCTCTCTCTTTTTCTGCATTCTATATCTCACTCTCTCTCTCTCTCTATCTCTCACTTTGAAGAAACTTTCCTCATTCTTACACCATCACAATATTTCTTCTTGACTTTGACAGATCCAAAAACATTGAATATGGTTAAGGAGATGGGAACATTCCATAAAGGTAAGAATACTATGAATTGGCATAATCCACATTACAATAGTATTATTATAGTATATATATAATGATTTCGGTTTTATCCATCATTTCTGTCAATTAAGCCTTTTTTTAAGGACACAAAAAAAATGCCCATGACAGGACTAAGTACTCCCAAAACTACCTACAGTTAATTAACAATTGGTGACCGTGACACCCGCTCTACAGGAGGGGGCATTCCCAAAAGAAAATGCTGTGATTACAAGATAACTAAACAATTACAATAAGCAGTGTAACAGATCTTATAAATATAACAATATATCTTTTAGAGCAAATAGAATAGATTTCCTAAAAAGTTAACAATGTATATACATCCAAAATCAAGTAAGACAGAAAAAAAACACAATAAAATAACAAACTAAGCAACTGAGATAATGTATAAACAGTCTATGGTTAGCTAAGGGGTGATGCAAACAATTACATACTGTATTAGATGCAGTAAATCAGAGAACTGTTACAGAAATCAGGGGACACAATAATATAAAGTGACACCTAACCATGATGACTGTGAGTAATATCCAGTCTGTGTATCTATGTACTATGTTTTGGAGAGTGATTAAGTGGATGAATAAAAAACACAAACCAATCAGCTCCTAACTGTCACTTCAAAGGCTGTGTTCAAAAAATGACAAGAGCTGATTGGTTGGTATTTTTGCTCCCTCAAAGACTTAGTACATAGACCCGTAAGTCACCTATAGTAAGTATAGTAAGGCTGGTCTCACACCTGTCAGCACAACAGGTCAATTACAAATCTTTCTCTCTCTAAATCTCTCTCTACATCTCTCTCTCTCCATCTCTCTCTCCATCTTTCTCTCTCTCCATCTCTCTCTCTCTCTCTCTCTCTCTCTCGGTCTCTCTCACTCTCTCACATCCAGAGACACTGAACAATGAGAAGGAGACAGCAGCTTCCCATTCAGGTAAGAATTATAAGATAAAGTACAATCCATATTACCTTAGATTACTTATATACCAACAAGAATATATATATTTCCCTTAATAATGAGAAATGCTTATTTACATCATCACTATCACTGCTATAATTATTTGTCTAATTATAACAATGTTTCATGTAAGTACCATTTAGAAATGTACATGAGTATAATGTAATAGTGTAACAAATAGTGCAGTTATTACCACGTGTGTGTGTGTGTGTGATTGCACTGACACTGCCATGGTGACAGCACCTTCTGTAGTTTGGTTACTAGAATTACTCTCACTATTGGTTACACATCTTATACTACTGGCTAGAACATGAATGGAAATAATTAGCAAGGGTGTGACATTAATTACATTGTAATTATATTGGAATCGGTATGATTTACCGCCGGACCCATACCCAGCAGTTGGAATCCCGACACCAGCATTCCAGCAGAGGAAGAAATCCGGTTTGTCCTAAGGTAAGTATTGACTAACCTATTTCTATACCCTAGCCCTAACCCTCCCCTAGGGGTGCCTAACCATAACCTTCCCCCACAGTGCCTAACCCTAATCCCCCCTCTAAATGCCTAAACCTAACCCCCCCCTTTCCCATCACCTAAACCTAAGTTCCCGGGGGGGGATGCCTAACCCTAAGTCCCCATTGGGGGTGCCTAACCCTTACCCTACCTTCCCCTAGCCTAAACCTAACCTCCTGTGGGGGTGCCTAACCCTAACTCCCCCCAGCGAACCCTAAACCTAACCATCCCACCCCGCGGCTATCTGCGCTCAGCGCCCAGCGTTCCTTTCAATCTGGATGCCGGGCGCCGGTCTCCCGGCATTGGTAAAATGACAGGCATTTAGATGCCTGTCATTTAACCCTCACCAGGGTTGGGAAGCCGGCTGTCGGGATTAAGTCCGCCAGATTCCCGACTGCATACCAATTATTTTCTAGGTGACACTTCTAACATTCTAATATTTTCAAAAAACAATTTAGAATTTGTTTTAACATTATAACAGAATCTGTCTGGAGTGTAATGTAGGTAAAGTTGTCTTATATGTAGTCTGTACAATCCCCATCACACTAAAGCAATACTAGTAACTTATCCCTATCAATTACTTTGAGCCACATGTAATTGTAGGTTATAGCAGGTAAAACTGTGCCATGAGAAACTCTTCATAGAACATATGTATCTGGTCATAAGTAAGGACATGTATTGTATCTGAAAGATCATTGATAAGATAACTGATAGGAATTAATTTAGTATGATGCTGTTTATTGCACTTGAACCACTGCAATATATGCTCAATTTACTATCTAGGTAAATGTAGTATTTATGGTTATTATATTGTATGTACATTACTATTTACAGTAGACACTGATGCCGGAGTGCAGGAAGGGACCTTCGGCAAGATCATTGAAGTCAACAAAGGTATCAACATACTACTATATGCTAAAAAGATATAAACCAGTTAGGTTAAGAACTCTGTTGGATCCTTAATGTCTATGATGTGTGACACAGTCAGGATAGGGGTCCCTCTCCTGGGTAGGTGGACTCCCTCTTTACACACACAGCAGCCAGAGAAACAGGACACAATTCTGGGGTTCTCGTGCAAGCTGGTCGGAGCCAGTCATTATTGTACTGGACACACAAATAAAATAAAACACAAACAAAATCCTAGCCATTCTGGGCTCTATCTAGACAGCAGGTTCCCTCACTAACAGTAGACTAAATAAGTTCACGTCCACAGTACTTACAGGTGGTATCACACAGTGTGTTAGAGCAAACTGGCCAGCGGGCCTGCTCTCCCAGGTACGAAACCCTTAGCCATAACAAAACCCAGCTTATCTGAGCCACTTTCAGGTGCAAGCCCTAACAAGCCTGCTACCAGGCTGAAAGGCCCAACACCTGGAGTGGCCTGTGGATGGAGCCCTCCCTCTCCTCACATCCACACCCCCAGGATGCATTCCGGCTTTTCACTAAAGCCAACATTTTTATTTCTCCTGGGGGTTTTAAAACACATAGGATAGGAATATTGGACAGACATAGAAGCCATTCAAAACTTCTCCAATGCTTCTATCACATATCCTCCTTCTTTGTTTCAACCTGTGGGGCGGAACAACTGCAGCCCCCAAGCAATGAATGTGTGACAAAGCGTCTGCATGTTCCAGCTGGCTTCCTGGCCTATGTTCTACCAAAAATTTAAAGTTCTGTAATGCCAAGAACCACCTTGTTATTTTCCCATTGGTCTCCTTGTTCTCTGACATCCACTTCAATGGGGCATGGTCAGTGATCAGTCTGAATTTCCTTCCCATCAAATAGTACCTGATATTCTACAACACCCATTTTATGGCCAATACTTCCTTCTCAACTGTAGCATAGTTTCTCTCTTGTACATTTAATTTCCTGCTTAGATAAAAAATAGGTTGTTCCTCACCTTCCTTGCTCTGGGACAGGACCGCTCCTATACTTACTACTGATGCATCAGTTTGCACAGCAAACTCCCTGTCAAAATCAGGAGTCATCAGAAATGGTTGGGAACACAACGCTATTTTCAACTCCTGAAAAGCCTTCTCTGCTTCAGGACTCCATTCCAAAATGACTTTCTGTTTGCCTTTGGTAAGGTCAATCAGTGGGACTTCAATGGTGGCAAAATTCGGTATAAACCTCCTATAATACCCAGTAATCCCTAAGAAGGCTCTCTCCTGCTTCTTATTCAGGGGTTGTGGCCAGTTTTGTATTGCCTCGATTTTATTAAGCTATGGCTTTATCAAACCTCTGCCAATGGTGTATCGAAGTACTTCTTCCATCCCTAGACAACACTTTTTTGGGTTGGCTGTCAAACCAGCCTTATAGATAGAGTACAACACTGCTTGTACTCTGGGCAAGTGAGACTGCCAATCAGGACTATGAATGACCACATCATCTAGATAATCAGCGGCATACTGTCTATGGGGCCTTAGAATCCTATCCATCATTCTTTGGAAGGTAGCAGGTGTCCCATGTAGCCCAAAGGGCAACATCTTGTATTGGAACAACCCCTTTGGTGCAGAAAAAGCTGTCTTTTCTTTGGCATTCTCAGTTAACCGCACTTGCCAATACCCTTTGGTTAAGTCAAGTGTGGTTAAATATCTGGCTGACCCTAGCCTTTCAATTAGTTCATCCAACCTAGGCATAGGCATCGAACTTTGGCACACTGTTCAATTTCCGGAAGACATTGCAGAAATGCACACTCCCGTCGAGCTTTGGAATAAGCACAATGGGACTTGACCACTCACTATACAACTCTTCAATTACATCCAACTGTAACATTTTTTTAATTTCTTTCGATACTGATTCTCTTTGGGCTTCTGATAACCTATAGGGCTTTAGGTTAACCTTAACCCCTGGGTCAGTGATTGTGTCATATTTAATGACTGCGGTTTTTCCTGGTAGGTCAGAAAACAGTACCCTATTTCTGATAAGAAATTCCTTAACTTCCTGCTGTTGAACCGCTGACAGGGTTTTTGCCACTGTCACTTTGGGAACCAAGGGCCCGGCCTTTACTGGAGGGGCTCAGACAGCTGACAGAGCTGCTCTATCCTTCCAGGGTTTTATAAGATTTACATGGTATATCTGTTCAGGCTTTCTTTTCCCCAGCTGGTAAACTTTATAATTAAACTGCCCCACTTTTTCTAAAATTTCAAAGGGTCCTTGCCACTTAGCCAACAGTTTACTTTCTACTGTGGGAACCAACACCAACACTCTGGACCTCATTCAGAGTCGGTCGTAAGCGGCCGCTCGGTCGTACGCATCCGATGTTTGCACACCACGCATGCACATGGTTAGTTGTGCGCATGTACGTACGAGACCTTGCAATCCAAAATGCTGTCATTTGTACGTCTTACGAGCAGGAAGTGGCTTCCGAGAGTTGATTGACATGAAAGGCCGTTTGTAGGTGTTGATGCGGGTGGTGGTCTGAAAATGCAGGCGTTCCTCACCGTTTTCAGGGCATTTTAGGGGCATTCATAAATGTATTGCTATGACTGACTTAGAAGGCCAGAAGTAGGAAAATGTCACTCTGCGAGCAGGTTCAAGGGCTGGTTGATCGTACAGCTTGAGGTAGGGTACATGCTCCCGCAAGCCACAGAGTACAATCGATACTAGCTAATGTTACTGATGTTACAAGTGATGTATCTATTTGGAACCACTCAATGCTAGCAGCTAATAATCGTTTGTTGTAGCTAATAACACTGCTAATTGGCTTGTAAATGATTCAGGTGCGTTTGCATTATTTAGCCTTCACCAGTCTTTTTATAGCCTATGCTTTTTCAATACCTTTATTAATCATGTTTCTATTTCAATATTAAATCAGGCCTGATTTCAGTTGTTTGTTCAATATTTTTATTCATTTGTTTTTTAGAATAAAACAATACTTTTTTTGGCATTTGGCAGCAGGCCAAAAATTAAAACATTAAACAAATCAAAAAAATAAAAAAATTTTGGAAACCAAAAAAAAAAGAGGTGGAGGCATTGGTGACTAGAAATATGGGGACTGGACTTCAACAGGGCAAGGTTCATATAGCCAGGGCTATTTTCTACGTGTTGGATGGCTCGGCTGAAGAGGCTTTTTAGGAACAGTCGACTGGCGTGTTACACGCCGACTGGCCTGGCCAGAGCCAGATGGTATTGGCTCTGGCCTAGGCATAGAGCTCACCATACTTTGGGGGGGGGCTGTTGGGATGCCAGAGGTGGTGGTCCTTGGAGGAATGGAGGTTCGCTCCATCATGGCAATTCTGTTTGCCTGCTCTTGGCCATCGGCAATCCGAATCTGGGCCACAGCACATGTCTCCAGGGCCTCCGCCACCCTCAGCAATCTGTCATCTATCCTCACCAGAGTGGTCTCCATCCTCAGGAGAACAGAATTATTCTCCTGAGTTTTGTCAACCAACTCGGTGAGGAGAGACAATGCAGGGGAGGGTGGTGTCGAAGCTGAATAATTGGCTGAGACAAGTTCAGTTTAAAATTGAATCGCAGCGACACCATCTTGCGACTGGCCGCAAGACGCCATTTTGCGAAATGGCTGCCTAAGCGCCATTTTAGATAAACTCACATTTTAGTACATGTGGCGATAATACCATTAGCATCATATGAATGCATCTGTGACCATTATCATATGTTACGGTGATTCACTAATAGCCTATTTCATTACTTTACGTATTATAAAGGATATATTCCAGAAATGGCTTTATAGTATTGATGAGCAAGTGGCCAGGTGACAACTGGCTTGTGTAGATAAGCTTCCTGCATAGTGTTTGCCCACAATGGGTGGTCTGGCTAGAATAAATAAGCAGGCTTCCTGCAATGACATGATTTCAGGGGCTGGAGTGACACCTTGGGTCTGTCTCTTGTAGTTGGGATATTTTTCACACAAGAGACCGACAGAGGTGTATTTCCTTTGTACACAGGAAAGGTGGGAGGGCTGCTGACAGGACATGTAGAACTGTCTAACCCAGCATGCCACACTGCTAAAATGTTCACTCAGTTAGAGACAAATGCATTTTCATACACACATTAAATATGTCTTTATACCAAACCCTGAATACCCACATATTTCATATTCATACATAAGGTTCAATAAGCTTTAAAGTGTATGATTCAAGAAGGTTCAGATAGTTTAAATGCTAAGAAATAAAGATATTTGTTAACTATGGAATTATACAAGATAAACACGTCATTCTTGGAGTTGTCCTGATGCGTACACTTTCCACAGTTTCCCGGTGCTATCGGTGAGGAGATCATATTATGTATTCTCGAGTTATGGACCGCAGAACCTACAAGCAACCAAAATGTATATTTTAGATTCAACTGTTAGGATGCTGACAAAGGCGTGAGGAGGAAGACCCCTAGCTGTTAGAGGCAGGGAAAGTCTATTTGAAACAGACTGTTAGATGCACTGTAACAGATGCTTCACCTCTGAGAACCAATGACATCAGCAACAGACATACCTTTTGTCTTGTTTATACTGGGGGGGTATAAGTATGGGTGCACGGACACTATTTGGGAGTCTTCGTGCTGAATGCTGAATGACGAGGCGTCTTTTGCTGAAGCCTATCTCTGGGTCCAGAAGTGCCTGCGTACATATACTGTACTTGTGGTCTGTATGATTTACTTTTGCGCCTAAATTGTGTCTTGATCAATTGCGTGTAACTGTCTGAACTTTTACCTGAATATCACTTGTGCTTTGGAACCACAGGTTCTATGTCTAAGTCTTTATTTATGGTGTGACTGTGTACGCAAACTAGCGTCAACCTTAGAAGGTATAGGAGGTTCTGATCCATTATTGTTAGATGGGGGCTCATCGAGTGAAGTCACTTACCTACTCACACGGCACAGACATCTAGCGATATCTCAGCAAAGGGTGGAGTGGCCACATACAGGGTTTTCCTGTAACCGCTTTGTGCTGAAAGATCGCTATCCGTTTTCGTGTGAGCAAAGGAAGTTGACTAGAATCCAGGAACAAGAAAGGAAAAAGTTTTTTTTTCCTTTGTTGATAGAACCTAACGTTTAAAAGGGGTGCTGCAGTACTGAGTACGTGGCTGAGTCGCAGTTTTGCGCACAGTAAAAGATGCACTTTTGCGTACGCAGTTAAAAAGTAATTATACGGTTGTGTGGTAGTCGCATTAATGTGTGTGCGGCTGGGTGCACAATAGCGTATACGCACTTCCGGTTCTGCTGCCACATGTTTGAACAAAGCTGTTGAGGTTTACATGTTTTTAAATATTACCAATATCTGGGTTAAACATGTATTTTTCTGCGCAGAAAAAAAAAAGTGTGTAACAGTGAGTATGTGTTGGACAGTTAAGGGTGCAAGGGTTAGCCTAGCCACTTGGTAAGCAGCTTACCGTTCAGTACACAGAGCAGGTGTATGGTTTATTATTTTTGTTAGGGACCGGCTCTCAGTGTGACTGCAATGTTCAATAATATTTGAGCATTGTAGTTCAGCCGCACTAGGTGTGATTGTGAGCTGAGAGATAATAGGTGAGCGGGGGCATCTAGAATTTCTTCCGTAGGTGAGCGGGGGCATCTAGAATTTCTTCCGTAGGTGAGCGGGGGCATCTAGAATTTCTTCCGTAGGTGAGCGGGGAGCATCTAGAATTTCTTCCGTAGGTGAGCGGGCACATCTAGAAATTTCGTCCGTAGGTAAGTGAAAGTATCTTGATTGTCTTTCACCAGTTTAAATTTTTATTGAAAAGCGTAGGAGTTGTCTCAGAATGGGAGCCACGCAAACAGTAGAAATGTTAGGCAATGATGTGCTGCTAATGGAGGCTCCAATTGGATCAGCCCATCGTATTATGCATACTAAGTATGGTACTTATGCAATAAGGTATTGTGATTTATGGTTTAATATGACGAGGAAGAGTGTTAGACCGTTTCCCAGAATTGGTAGTTTTGACAAAAGTGTGTTAGACAATGTCCAGGATCACATCAGTATGGTGCGATCCCGAGAGAAAAAGATTAAGTATTTTGAATGTTTAAAACTATGGCAGCATGAAGGGGATGCTTGGCTTAAACATGTGCAAACAACACGAACCAGCGTTGCGAGCGCATTGCCAGAAAATACATCCGCGACGCTGAGTTGCAATACGGGCGAGCCACAAATTGGCGCGCACGTGCGGCAAGGTAGCGTCGTGGAGAGTATTGCCATCAGTTCACGCGCACCTCCCCCACCCTATGTGGATGGAGGTGTAAGTACAGTTACCAAAAATACCTATAAAAATGTAACAAGCAACTTGTACCCTCTCTTAAACAATTATAAAGAAAATGTTCATGATACGGATGATGAGCCTATTGTAATGTCTGCCATTTCCCATGCTGTGCAAATGATAGATGCTGCATCACCACAATCACGGGTGGTGCCGCCATCTCCATCGGTAACAGCAAGGGAAGTGTTGACACACTCTGCACCCATAGAGGAAGTTGTTAATACCATACATAGCAGCAGCAGATTAAATCCCCAGCCAGGTAACCAGGTCAGAGGTAGCAACGCTGCCGGTCTGCATCCCATTTGGACAATAACTGTTCCAAATGGAAATGCGGATGCAAACGGTGTAGTGCCCACGAGGGAAGTAGTAATGCATTGTCCATGGACAAGGGCAGAACTAAATTCCATCATAAATGATTTCCCTGATCCAAAAAAAGAATTAGCCAAATGTCAAAGATTTTTGAGAAATTTGGGTAGTTCTCATGAGCCAACTAATAAAGATTGGCGTGTGGTGTTAAGGGCCTGTCTACCATGCAATACCGACGTGACAAAATTTATCGCGGATTGTGTATTGGATGGCGATGTTCCCTTAACAGACCAAGTAAACCAGGGTAACATTTCCCGCATTGTGACTCAATTGGGTATATATTTTCCAGTAGTTGTTAACTGGAACAAAATTTTCACAATTAAGCAAAAGGAGAGTGAAACTGCAGGAGACTATTGTGATCGGGCTCTGCAGGCTATCACCCAGTACACTGGGATAGAAGATATTAAAGATAGCATTCACCACAGGGGAATGATAGTCACAGTACTCATGGACGGTCTGAAAGACGATTTAAAGATTCGGGTTCAGACCTCACAACCTGGCTGGAGGGGACTTACAATAGATAACCTCATAGAGTCTGCCATAGAGCATGATAAAAACATCTCCAAAAAGAGAGAAGCCCAGAGCGAGAAACTAATGGCTGTGAGTATACAAGCTCTGGAAGGAATGACAATAACATCACAGCCAACTGACACACCTGCACCCACACACACACCTGCACCTGAACAGTTACAGGTCCTCACCAATCCTACACCACAGCAAACACATCCTTACCCCACATATCATACACAACCACAGGTCCCATACTCATATCCCCCACAATATCCTTGCCCTACCTATCCTTACCCATACCCACCACCTTTCCCTCTTGCTCAAATCCCACAACAATCTTTTCATCCACCCCGTTCAAAATTATGTTTTAACTGTCACCAAGTGGGACACATAAGTAAGTACTGCAAAGTGAAGAACACCACACAGGAACACGAGTTTCCCATGGGTTCATAGGTAACCCCAGTATCTTCTTCCAGGCCTTATATGACTGTTTATAATCTTTTCAACCTATCAATGGGTCTGCTCTAATGTAAAATGTGGATGATTTATTGTTGTATTTTAGGTCATGTTTAAATGATATTAAACGGTTGTGCTTTATCTCCCACTCATAGGACACAAGGTTGCTGAGGATAAATGGCAGCCATGCCAGGCTGAGGTCGACTACTCGGAATATTATCCAAAACAGTGGCACAGGCATTATTTAGAACAGTAGCTATTAATAACAAGATTTAATTGCAGGAACCTGTATGCAGATACTATATCCCTAGAATTATTAAAAATGATAGGGGGACTTATTTTACAGGTGACATTTCCAAGAACATGTGTAAGATGATGGGTAACAACACTAAGATTATCCCAGACTGTCTTTTCCTTTATTTGCCCCCCTTTGAGATACTGTCCAAACAGGCAGACTCATGTGAAAAATTGATAATGAGTTTACTGTGCAGGGTCTCACGAAGATGAATGAGAATAACCGAAATTAAAAGTGTTATTAACTCACATGTCTAATGCAACCTGTCATGATGTCAAATCTGGAAGAATTTGTTATGATCCCCAATTTTTTTTTAGCTCAGGTTGTTTATCAGTGGAAAGGTCCATATCTGACGATACAGCATCCTCAAAGGGTGGCCGGGGAAGAAACGTGGGTCCATTCCACTCACTATAGGGAGGTTAACCAACCGGTGGAGATACAAGGCAGAGACAAGGCCGATAATGTGGACCTGTCGATTGCGAGCTTGTGCCGGAAGGATTAAAAAGGAGACGGTGAGATATCTGAGCTAAAGAAATGTGTAGATCAGTGCTTCCAGCAATGGAGTGGTCTGCTGTGGTCATCCTAGTTCTTTTTCTTTCCCGAGTTTTTGTCATGATGATCTGTTTGGGGATCCTCAGTGTCTGTGATGGGGGACCAATAAAGGAGATGTGAGCTGATGGCGGAGCTGATGGAGTGGAGTCAGGAGGAGAAGTGCAATGCCAATCAGGGAAGTTTCTGACCAATTGTAGTATTGTAATTGTTATGTTATTTGGAAAAAATACTTCCAAAAGTTATGACCCTCACACTTGTTGAAATGCTGGGTATAAATAAAAACACACCGTCACCATATCTTCACACACAATATGAACACAGAGGCAAGAGAAATATGATACCTGGTGATATGCATAAAGCCGCTCAGTTAATCAGTGAGACAACTGGCTTCCAAGTTTTAGTCGCCCTGGATCCCACCAGGATTGCTAAGGGTACATTAAATTTTTGATATATCCAAGAACTTGCTAAATTAATAGATAATATCACCGAGATGTACGATGACACATTCAGGTACACAGGGAGAGAATTGCAAGCGTACAAGAAAGAACTAGTGCAACACAGGCTAGCGTTGAATTATTTAACTGCTGTTACTGGAGGGTATTGTGTAACGTTAGCCACCAAATTTGGAGTAAAATGTTGCACTTATGTCACCAATGATACCAGCGACCCTAAGGAGGTGATAGACCAGAAGATGGATGAGATTCTGCAGCTAAAGTGGAAATTTCGTAAGAACCATAACGCATCAGTGGCTGAAGCAAGGGAAAAGATAGAAGGATGGGTGTCATGGCTGAACCCAGTGAAATGGTTCTCAGGTCTAGGGGAATGGGTCCAGGAAGTGATCGCCAGCATATGCAAATTCTTGATCCTTATACTGATTGTCCTCATAGTAATTGGCATATGCGCCCGGTGTGTTCCTATTGTGTTGAAGTGTGGAAAATTTAAAAACAGAGTAAAACGAAAGAATGAAACTATGATGTTGGTCAGAAATGATAATATGTATACCGAGGTAGATACAGAACTGCATTACAACCCTGAGCTAGGTAGTACCATCATTTAAATGTATAATATTTAGACATGCATAGAAGATATTATTGAAATGTTATTTATAAAACACCTGAGACAATGTAAAGTCTCAATTCCCCCTCAAGACTGCTGTTATAAGACTGGTGCATCCCCACACCTTTCACATGATCTTCCAAGATCCGCGGTGTGCGTATAATAGAAGTTTTATGTCCCCACTCAGAGACACATTATTGATGGAGTAAGAACCACCTTGTGCCATCCCATAATAACACTAAATAATATGTAAATGTAAGCCTAAATTAAATTTTAATAGCTGATTGTGATAGCATGTTGTTTGCTATCAAAGTGTGGACTGTCGAAGCTGAATAATTGGTTGAGACAAGTTCAGTTTAAAATTGAATCGCAGCGACACCATCTTGCGACTGGCCGCAAGACGCCGTTTTGCGAAATGGCTGCCTAAGCGCCATTTTAGATAAACTCACATTTTAGTACATGTGGCGATAATACCATTAGCATCATATGAATGCATCTGTGACCATTATCATATGTTACGGTGATTCACTAAAAGCCTATTTCATTACTTTACATATTATAAAGGATATATTCCAGAAATGGCTTTATAGTATTGATGAGCAAGTGGCCAGGTGACAACTGGCTTGTGTAGATAAGATTCCTGCATAGTGTTTGCCCACAACGGGTGGTCTGGCTAGAATAAATAAGCAGGCTTCCTGCAATGACATGATTTCAGGGGCTGGAGTGACACCTTGGGTCTGTCTCTTGTAGTTGGGATATTTTTCACACAAGAGACCGACAGAGGTGTCTTTCCTTTGTACACAGGAAAGGTGGGAGGGCTGCTGACAGGACATGTAGAACTGTCTAACCCAGCATGCCACACTGCTAAAATGTTCACTCAGTTAGAGACAAATGCATTTTCATACACACATTAAATATGTCTTTATACCAAACCCTGAATACCCACACATTTCATATTCATACATAAGGTTCAATAAGCTTTAAAGAGTATGATTCAAGAAGGTTCAGTTAGTTTAAATGCTAAGAAATAAAGATATTTGTTAACTAAGGAATTATACAAGATAAACACGTCATTCTTGGAGTTGTCCTGATGCGTACTCTTTCCACAGTTTCCCGGTGCTATCGGTGAGGAGATCGCATTATGCATTCTCGAGTTATGGACCGCAGATCCTACAAGCAACCAAAATGTATATTTTAGATTCAACTGTTAGGATGCTGACAAAGGCGTGAGGAGGAATACCCCTAGCTATTAGAGGCAGGGAAAGTCTATTTGAAACAGCCTGTTAGATGCACTGTAACAGATGCTTCACCTCTGAGAACCAATGACATCAGCAACAGACATACCTTTTGTCTTGTTTATACTGGGGGGGTATAAGTATGGGTGCACGGACACTATTTGGGAGTCTTCGTGCTGAATGCTGAATGACGAGGGGTCTCTTGCTGAAGCCTATCTCTGGGTCCAGAAGCGCCTGCGTACGTATACTGTACTTGTGGTCTGTATGATTTACTTTCGCGCCTAAATTGTGTCTTGATCAATTGCGTGTAACTGTCTGAACTTTTACCTGAATATCACTTGTGCTTTGGAACCACAGGTTCTATGTCTAAGTCTTTATTTATGGTGTGACTGCGTACGCAAACTAGCGTCAACCTTGGAAGGTGTGTATAGAGGTTCTCATCCATTATTGTTAGTGGGGACCCAAGAGTGGGCTCCACAGGGTCCCCATATGGAGAAATTGGCTCATCCCCTGCAGAACCGCCATATGTGCTGGGCCCAGCCATCACCTCAGGAGCTGGCACTTCCTCCTTGGGTTCTGTAAAGAAAGATAATTATTAAGCATATTTTAATGGGATATTTTGACCAAAAAAAATTTTGCTTTGTGTGTGCATTTTTTCTTAAAATGAATTACCTTCTCTGACATGTGGAGCATTAAAGTCAGCCATGTCAGTGTCCATGTTGGACATGCCAACTAACTCCTCTTCCTCCACACACCCCTGAGCCATCTCCTCCAAAGCTGTTAAGGTGAGCTCCTCAGGGATGGAACCACCACCTGTTCCCCTGGCATGGTCCGCCCTATTTCCTAGCTTCCTCTTCAGCCGATATTTGAAGTCCATCCATCTGTCAAGGTTAGGAGTTAATTTAGTTATGTAAATGCAGCTACATTCTACACTTTATTTTGTTATCAACATTCACACTGGAAAATCAGTACCTTTTGCGCACTACATCATTGGATCTGTGCGTAGTTCCAACACTATTAACAGCCCTGGCTATCTCATCCCAGATCCTGTCCTTTTGTCCAGCCCCCATATTTCTGGGTGCATGCACAATATTGTCCATGCACATAGTGAGCAATGCCTCTATTTCCGCCCTCGAAAAGGGAGGCTTCCGTGTCCTCCATCTTGAGCCAGCCACCTCCTCAGTGTGACTGTGAATATTGGCTCTTGGCTGGCTTGGGCCTGGCTCCTCCTTAGTCGTCCTTTTTTAAAATATTTTTAAACATTAGAAAAAATAAAGCAACAAACCAATAAAAGTGTATTTGTTTGCACATACAAACAGTGCATAAAAACACAAGGTACAGTATGTCACTTATGTTTTTTTGAAATATTTTTCAAAAAAGACATTTTACGGCCAAAAAACATTGAAGGACATAAAGTAAAGACTACTATTTTGAGGATACCACAGGGAATATTGTTGAACATATGATGTTGGTGTTGCTAATATTTTGTGGCTAAAATTTTTAAAACAAAAAATCAACAAAGGGTTAATGGTTATATATCCTTAATGCCGACGGTGTCGACATTTTGGAACTAGAAATGTTAACTAGATTTGAAGACACAAAACAAAAATGGAAATAATTACCTCCACAGGCACCAATTTAAAAAAAACTAAATTTTTTAAAAAACTATTAACACAGTTGTGCACAGTGCAAGCATACCAAGAAAAGAATTTACCTCTAAAAAAAAACTGCCTAATTTGAAACATTAAGACGTCCTAATAAAAAAAAAAAAAGTATCCCCCCCAAAAAAATATTAGATAAAAAAAAGGCCAGACAATTATAAAATCCTTAAAAAACAAAGAAAACACCATGGAGACCTACACACAAACATCCTGTTTGTCTTAAGACAAATATATTTTTAATGAAAAAAAAAACAGTACCATAAATCCATGCCCGGGAAGGGGATGCCTGCTCTTCCATCGGGGGAGGGTGTCCGAAATCCCCTTCTGGTGGGGTAATTTGGGATGATGTTTCTGGGTCAGGAGGGGTTATTTGGGATGAGTGGGAAGGGGAGGGAGGGTTACTTAGGAAGTTTGGGGCAAGGGAGGGAGGGTTACTTGGGGAGTACGGGGGCGGGGAGGGAAAATTGGGTTGGGAAGGGGCTAGGAGGGGAATTTGGGTGGGCATTGCACCCGCTTCTACATAGCCTTCTCCGTCTATGCTGATGTCCTAAGAAGTGACAAATGACATTTCCAAATTAGTTTCCAAATAACATTGGAAACAAAATATATTTGGCAAACACTTTTTTAAAAAATAACCAGTGCATTATATGTAAATATTACAAACTGACATTTAATGAAAGTAGTTTCCACAAACTGTCCAATAGGTACAACATATTTTACAGCTTGTTTACTTTTTAGTTCAAAATTTGTATTCATGGTTGAAATATAAAAAACAAAAACCGCAAAATGCATACTTATGCCGGCATATTTGCACACGCTGATTCGACAAAAGCAGGGGCGAACCCCGCCGGAGATCCAACCAGCGGCGCTCTAACTGGGAGATATTGCGCCTGAAGCCCAACGCCTGCAGGCGCCGTCGGACCTCCGCGTAGGCCTGCCTTTTAATCATATTCGAGATGGGGGGGCAAATTGCCCAGCTGCCTGTCCATCACATCGACAAGTAATAATAGCTCTTGTCGTGTAAGTGCCGCTGCTCTCATGATGGCAACGGCAGATTTTACAGTAAACAATTAATATAAATGGGTGACATGAAAAATGATTGGCTAAAAATTAAATCAAATTTAAATATACTAACTTCAATTGGACAATGCATTATTCATGTGACCCAAACTAAAAATTAATAATACCATATCTGATTGGCTCTAGCCCTTTATGTGCGAATGCACAGTAAACTGGGCAAATGACACTAACTTACATTCCTAATGTAAATTAAAACATGCATTTAACAACAACAGAACATTAGTATTCCAAAATCCTGCTTCAAAATCTATTTTAATAACAAACGCACTACCAGTAAAACATCAGCATGAACTAAATGACATTTGAACAATAGAGTTTTTAGAACAATTGAAAGGGTAGAAAAAAAAAGGCAGCGACACTTTAGAACACTAGTTAAATAATTCACAACAAGCTATTAACAAGTTGATTGATAGAGCATGGAAACATGACATGTGGGCATCAACACAACACAAGCGGCCGCAACCATCAGAACAAAATTAACATACAGTGACTGACAACAACTGAGAATGATTGACTTGATCGCTAGCGGATATCACTTGCTAGCTAGAGGAGGTGCATTGGTCACGAATGGGCGTCACTTTGGTTGCGACCGAATGGCCGTGCGATTGCTTCCTTTTTCACTTTCTCAGTCGTTAGGCATACAACCGAGCTTCCGCTTACAACCGACTCTGAATGAGGTCCTCTGTCCCCAGAAGCAAAGACGCGTAACCGAGCATTGCGGTTGTATACCCTCTGCTGTGCCTGTTCGGCCTGTTCCAAGTGCTCTCTCACTTTTGGCACCACAGCAGCAATTCTTTCTTGCATTTGGGAAACATGCTCAATAATGGTTTTATACGGACTGGACTGCCCCTCCCATGTCTCTTTGGCAATGTCTAGTAACCCCCTTGGGTGTCTCCCATATAACAAATTGATGAAAACCCGGTGGAGGATTGAGGTACTTCTCTTATGGGCAACAACAAATAAGGCAACAAGTAAGCCCAATCTCTACCATCTTTGTTGATTACTTTTCTTAGCATATGTTTTAAAGTCTTGTTAAACCTCTCCACCAACTCATCAGTTTGGGGGTGATAGACTGAAGTTCTTAACTGTTCAATTTTGAACAGGCGGCATAACTCTTTAATGACTTTTGGCATAAATGGGGTACCTTGGTCAGTCAGTATTTCCTTAGGTATTCCCAATCTGCCAAAGACATGGACTAGCTCTCTACCAATGGTCTTGGTTGATGTATTATCACCAGAATATATTGATGGCCCCGGGCAGACTTCATTAAGGGTCCAACCAAATCCATTGCTATTCTTTCAACTGGCACCTCAATAATGGGCAAAGGGACTAGTGGACTTTTAAAATGTGGCCTTGGAGCATGATAATGACATTCAGGGCAGGATGCACAATAGTCAGATACCTTTTTATGGACCCTGGGCCAGAAAAAGCTCTGCAAAATTCGCTTAGTGGTTTTCTCTACCCCTAGGTGGCCTACTGTTATATGACCATGGGCTAGATCTAACACTGTTCTACTGTATGCTTTGGGAACTATTAATTGTTCCACAATATATTCCCTTTCTCAGTCACCTGATACAAAAAATCCTGACATACTGCCATGTGAGGATATGACAAAGGACTATCGGGGTCTATGGGTTTACCATCTATCACCTTGACATTCTCCCTGGCTTTTACAAGAGTAGGGTCATTTAACTGCTCCAGGGCAAAGACCTCTCTTCTGACTTCTAAATCAGGCAGATGATCAACTGGCTCAACAACATTCCCCCACCTCAGTGGGAGGCACATAATTTGGTGAGCCACCATCATGCTCTGCATTCTCTAGTTCAGCAATCATACTAGAAAAAGTGAACATCTCTGACTCTGAAGAAACTTCCTCTGCTTCTACACCAGTATCCTTCTCAAATGGGTCAGGGTGATACCTCTGTGCAAAATCAGCTTTCCCACAATGTCCAGAAGTGAGCAAAGTCTCTCCCCAATATTGCATCATACATTAAGCCATGTACCAAACCCACAGAGACTATCGCAGAACCACATGGTATCTCAATGTTCACTTCTGCAGTAATATAATACCTAGTATCCCCATGTATGCAGGTCACACCAAGTTTTCCCCTTACGCTTCAAGGGGTTCACCAGTTCAGCTTTTATAAGTGTAACCAGGCTACCAGAATCTAAGAGCATCTACTCAGTTGCCTTCTTCAGTGAGTACACACATGTGCTTATCTGTCTCAGCCTGCCGGTCAGCAGTACAGGCTGGCTGTGCAAAGAAAACCCCCCTGCAGTTGATATGAGCAGTATCACATTGCATAGGTTCAGAGGTAAGTGAACAATTAGTCACAATATGGCTGAAAACACCACATCGGAAACACTGAATCATATTATTATCTAGTCTTTTACAGGGTGGGAACCTTCCTATCCTGGCTGGCCTATCTCCAGGTTCCACACCCTCAGTCTTAGGTAAATTCCATCGCCCAGCACCCTTCTCCCCTGGAACAGTCTTACGAGTGTCGATGGGAGTTCGCCGATGCACCATCGGGGCTCAGTGGGGCAGACTCAACAGCTCCCCAGCCACCAAGTACCTCTCCACCAGTTCAACTAACTGGTCTGTGGACTTAGGGTCTGCATGGCTCACCCACTTGCGCAGAGATGCAGGTAGCGATCGCAGATACCGGTCCATCACAACTCTTTCGACGATCTGTGGTCCTGTTAGTGTCTTGGGCTGTAGCCATTTTGTGGTTAGATGGACGAGGTCATGCATCTGTGCACATGGAGGCTTTTCCATTTGAAACTCCGAGCGGTGGATTCGTTGGGCACGAACAAACAAGGTGACCCCCAAGCGAGTTGGGACCTCCCATCATAGCTTTTCATTGTCCTTTGCATCAGCCATGCACAAATCATAGTAGGCCTTTTGTGATTCTCCAGACATGAAGGGTGCCACAAGACTTGCCCACTATTCCTTGGGCCAACTCTCCCTTTCTGCGGTTCTCTCAAATGCCATGAGATATGCCTCTACATCATCACTTGGAGTCATCTTCTGTAAAAAATGACTGGAGCAAGTGTGGGTTGGATGGTCAGTGGATGCATCTCCAGACCGGGCTACCAAGTGTTGTACTCTTTTAAGGCATGGCGGGTTTCCTCTATGGTGACTTGTTGTTGCCTCTGGGCTGTCTCCAAGGCCAACAGTTGCACATTGGTGGATTCCTGCTGAGTTCTGGTAGCTTCCTGTTGAAGTTTGTTCATTTCCTGCTGAGCTTCCGTAGCTTGGAGCGATGTCCTCCATGATGTCTTTAGGTGCAGGTTGGAAGCTGAATCTGGCTTCTCTAAGCATCTGCTAATGCCACCTTCATGGATTCCACAATTATGTGCCTGTTCCTTTAAATTTTAAAGGAAAAATTTTCCTTGCTGCAATTTCAGTGTGTGACTGCCCGCATTCTCCACCAATTGTGACACAGTTGGGATAGGGGTCCCTCTCCTGGGTAGATGGACTCCCTCTTTACACACACAGCAGCCAGAGAAACAGGACACAATTCTGGGGTTCTTGTGCAAGCTGGTCAGAGCCAGTCTTTATTGTACTGGACACACAAATAAAACTAAACACAAACAAAATCCCAGCCTGTCTGGACTCTAACTAGATAGCAGGTTCCCTCACTAACAGAAGACTAAATAAGTTCACGTCCACAGTACTTACAGGTAGTATCACACAGTGTCTCAGAGCAAACTAGCATGCGACCCTCAGCCATAACAAAACCCAGCTTATCTGAGACACTTTCAGGTGCAAACCCTAATGAGCCTGCTACCAGGCTGAAAGGCCCAACACCTGGACTGGCCTGTGGATGGAGCCCTCCCTCTCCTCACATCCACACCCCCAGGACCCTATTATGGCTTTTCACTAAAGCCGACATTTCTAGTCTGATTTTCCAAACAGAAGTCTCCTGGGGGTTTTAAAACACATAAGACAGGAATCTGGGACAGACATAGAAGCCATTCAAAACTGCTCCAGTGATTCTATCACAGATGGTACACGAGTATGCAGCTGAACACAAAGGAAAGTAATCATAGAAAGTATTATTAAGACCAGGGATAATTATAGAGTTACTCTGTTCTTTGCCTTTTCCCAAAAACTGACAAAGAACTGCCCGGTAATACCATTTGTAGTTACCCAACTGCTAGTACCGTAGTCTATACTATCAGCAGTCAGTACTTGTGAAGGAGGATGCATTACACTAATCCCTACTGACTGTACTGGGTGCCCCCTAGATGACCAGTCCCAAGGGTCAATAGGATGAGCTTTTATAAAATGGTGGAGAGAGTGTTTTTTTTTTATTCATTCATTTATTTATTTTAAACTACTAGACAGTAAGTATCCACCGCCCCTGTCCAGCTCCTTCCACCGGATGCTGGTGCTTTGTGTGCCTGCATGAACTTTAGTTAAACTCGGGAGTGCTAAGTTTCACTACTCCAGAAAGAGCAGTGGAAACATTTTGGGAGACAGATGATTATTGGATGAACTGTCTCCATGCCAGCACAATGCTGAATTGCTCCAGTGCTCACTGCAAATTAGTGTGTTAATTATCATTGTCCAGCCTGACCCTGATAATTAACATATTGAACAGACCCTTAAGTAAAAAGGCACTGTAGGTGTGTTAACAAGCTAAGAAACACATCTTTAATGGAAAGATAAATGGGTATAATAAGTATGTTATTATTACAACAAAGGATTGAATAGTCTTACATAATTCTTACATATATTACACTAATTTATGAATGCTTCTTGTCCATGTAACTGGTAAATGTAGGTATCAACATAACTGTGCATGAAGGAGATTTGCTCATGAAACCTGGACGCAGCGCCATCAGCTGTAAAAATTGCTTATGGCCTAAATCTGCAGATGGGACTGTCCCTGTTCCATACAACTTATCCTCTGCTTATAGTAAGTTATCCCTTCCTGACAGTATACTAAAGTAGTCATGGCCACCTATTTTCTAATATAATAATATAAGCACAACTTCCTTTCTCTACAGATGACTATCAAGTCAAGTTGTTCAAAACTTCTATGCAGGAGTTTGAGACATTGACGTGTGTGAGGTTTGTACCACGGACTGCAGAGAAGGATTATATCAACATTGTCTCATCAAATGGGTAGGTTCTTCCATTCTGTCTAAATTATAGAGTAACACTAACTTAGAGGTTTCTGGTAACAAAAGCAGAATTTTCTGTTCTTCATGATTACTGGTAATTCTCCATAAGAATAATTCTGGAATTGATGACTGTTTCTTTCCCTGTGTATATAAGTATACAGTAACCATTGAACAGACTGTCATACTCTGTCATACTGTACTGTCCTCACTGCCTCCAGCTGTATGTCATTAATCGGACGACAAGGTGGAGTACAGATGGTTGGACTAAATGTTGCTGGTTGTATGTCCAGAGGAGCTGTAGAACATGAACTAAGTCATGTCCTGGGATTTTACCATGAGCATATGAGGAGTGACCGTGATGACTATGTCACCATCAATTACCAGTATATCTCACAAGGTACTATGCACATGGCAAATGCACAAATATACTGATTGTCACACAGTTTTGTGTTGTTTCCATTCAGATGTGATGTGTAGTAATGGGGACATTTCTTGATACAGGTAATGCAGAGAATTTTATAACAAAAAACACTAATAACATGGGTCTGGAGTATGATTATAGCTCAGTGATGCATTATGACAGGTAAGCTGCTATGCATAGAGGTACTACATGATAGAGGATGGTGCGTGCATATAATTAGTGCACATTGATGTTATAACTGTCTCTATAATTCTGGACTGTACTGATTTCTACATGATATTGTCATTATTTATTGTCTGTGTGACAGGTATGCATTCTCTAACACTTCAAAGAAACCCTACATTGTACCCAAGCCTGATCCTACCATAACCATCGGTCAAAGAAAAGGACTGAGTATCTTGGATGTTTCTAAAATTAACCGGCTCTACCAGTGTAGTTATAGATGTCATATAACCTCATTTATAGTTAGGAGTAAATTTAGCTAATACCTACAATGTCACACCTTAGCTAGGCCATGTTGCACTGCAAGTGGTGGCAATAAGGGTCTCACGCAACCTATCCCAACTCTAAAACCCAATTTAAATATTTCCCTGGCCATTATCTGGGTGCTATGCATTTGTGCCTCTTGTGTCACAACATGGTTTATCTAGGTGTAGACTTGCTCATTTTAGTGGGATTGTTTCTTAACACAAAGTGAGGCCCATTACACTGAGTGGCTGTATCTGTCACATATGTAGCTCACCCTAGTACTATAATAACTCACTATACTTCACCACATCTATAGTCATTAATTTATATCACTTTCTACCTCTTAGGTGTTTGTGCAAATTTGTTTAATGATAAGAGTGGAACACTGACCTCAGCCAATTATCCCTCAGCCTATCCTAATGATGCCAGATGTGTTTGGTTGATCAGGACCCCATCTGGACAGGTATGGCAATGAATGGAATTAGCATATACATATATATGTACTATATATGTACTACCCACTTAATTCAGATATAAGAACGAGGCAAAACGTTATCTTTCATGGAGATCTCTGCACAGATATCCATGAAAGATGATGCTGACCGACTGCTCTGGGATAAAATCTCATAGAAGCCATCAGATCGGCCCCGAGCTATGGGTAAAGATAGAGGTGTATGGTGATTTGGAGCATTTGTGCCTGGGATTTATTTAGACTGCTGAAGCTGATGCTGTTTTTTTTTGTGATTGATATCATTCTAGCACACATAGGGCCACATTTAATAGGGTGAGAGTTTGGAAAATGTGAGAGTTTAGCAGTAAACGCTCACACTATTACATTGGTTGAGTTGTATCTTCAAAATGGGAAACAATCTGGAAAAGAATTTAAATCATGAGAGTTTTCATGTTCTCGGACTCTATTACATTGGCCGAGTTTAAAAAGTGTTAGAAAACTCTCACTCTTTCTAAACTTTCACAATATAATATTTGGCCCATAGTGTGGCTGTGACTACCTGTAGCCCCATTATACATTTGCAGTGTATTTGCAGTGGAGTGCTCCAACTATGGACTTCACAAATATTTACAATTTATTTACGTCAATTCATAACCTGGCTCTGTGCTAAGAGTAATTTACTTGGTTCCATATTTGAACATAGTGGAATGTGCTCCATAAAGACTGTGGGTCTCATTTATTAACATGTTTTATCATACGCAACGAGTGATAAAGCTCATTGCATATTATAATGGTGCTCCAGCCAATCATCTCCTAACTGTCATATGTTGAGCACCATTGGTTTGAGCACCAGTTATCATACCTAATTGATTACACCAGCTGGCGCAACTGGGAACCTTTTCTCTGTGTGCCTTATAGATTGGGCAGTTAAGCAGCTGTCACATCCCAGTTTGCTGCATTACTAGTATGTAATTATATCTAGGTATTATTGTACTAGCACCAGGTTCAAAGTATTTGGAGGTCATTCTCTGATACTTATCTGTTCTTTTTATAGTAATACATCCTCCTAAGAATTGTATAATTTCCAACAGGAAAGAAGGATGTGGGGGGGGGAAGTATATACAATGGTGACATACAGTATGATGGGTTGTTCTGCTCAATGCAAAGATGGAATTCTCCATTTAAGATTTCACAATACTCAAGTAAATAAGCCTAAATAAGGTGATCACATCCTTCAGTTTGATATACAGTGTGTACATTAAGCTACATATGATCTTATTTGCAAAATAAAAAGACTAAATAAATAAGTTATTGCTGACTCCCTGATATGTCTTACATTAAGGCTACCCTGAATTTTAATGGCTTTGATGTCCAATCCTCACCTGACTGTGCATCTGCTATTGTACTTCATGCAGTAACTTTTTCCTATACAGTAGGAGTAGAAACAGGAGGAAAACTACCATTAAACTATAATTGGAAACAAGTCCATGAGAGTCAGTTTTGAAAAAATGGATCTCAAAGTAGAAGAGCTGACATGAATTGGAATGTTTTATTATTATCATATGATTTAGCATGAAAAGTTTTTTGATATATATATATATATATATATATATATATATATATATATATTTATAGTATGGTAATTGCGCCAACCTATCACAACTCTCCTCTACGTAATAGTATTTTAAAACATGAAATATTTATGTAAAACAACCACACTCCCTAGGTTGCTGAGGCAACTGATATAGGACAATGGGTTAATTGCCCTCAGAAAAGTATGTATATGTATAGTCACATTAAGTGCCTGGTGTGTTGTACAACAATAGTGAAGTGGAACAACCATATACAACCTTTGTGAATTAATATTTGTGTGTGTAAGTATACCAAACATATATGTAATAAGTGTACCTTAACACAAGTGACATTTAAAACAATTTTTCTGACATATGACAAACATAAAATTTGACCGGTGGAATTGCAAACAATAATAGCAGCGATAATAGTTCTTTTTGTGAAAAATATGCTATAAAGTGCCATGTGCTGTGCAAACATATAAAGTGATTGAGTAGTTCATAGAATAAATACCTCAGGTTAAGCAGATAAATATGTTTTTAAAAACTCAGATATAAAACACAGAGAGAAATCTTTCTTAAAAATAGGATAAAAGAATTTTGTTCTAAAAGCATTGCTTATCTGAATTGATGATAAAAAGTTCAAAGTTCATCAGGAAAAAAAAGGCAGCTTACCAACGCATTTCATCCTTCTGGGACTTTATCAAGGGGTACTGCTGTCAGAGGGTGGCTCTTACTTATACCCCCATAAATTAGAACTGATTGAATTGTTGTTAGTGACATCTCTTCCTGTTTGTGATTTGCACAAGCGAAGTCCTCTGAAAGTTTAAATCAATGCAGCTTGGCTGCTGTCTTAAATTGCTGTTTATCTGTAAATAGCACCATACATCATCCTTTTTAAAGTTAATAATTATAGTGTTGTAATATACATGATCCAGAATGCGGGACCCACTTCCGGGTCTGCTCGTCACTTTCACCCACACACAGTTCACATCCGCCCGGCTCTAAGTTCTGCTTGTGCGCTGGGTCTCCTAGCAACATCCTCCAGTTGCTTCCGCCCGGCTTCTGCTAGATGTCCATCCGGCTCAATCCATCTCTGCACATGCGTTTGGTCCCTGTGCATGAGTCCTCGATCTCTACAGTATCATTCCTGGTCGCCATCTTGGTGAAGTCCAAAATGACATTCTCCTGTAGACAATGGAAGGTACTATTCTTTTCCGCCTATCCCGATGTTGTCTGATCACATGCTGTCAGTTTTTTGACTTGTATATATGTCACTATAGTTCAAGGACAAAAATTAGTTTAAACATGCAAGACTACGTTTTTCAGGGTTAGAATGCATGCCTAAAATGATAACTACCAGGGCTGCATATTCAAAGGTTATTATATAAATCCAAAGGGTAGGAGGTAATATGACGGATTAATAACATGATGGTTAGTGTAGCTACTTATTATCCACCAAGAACAATACTTCTGTATTTTTAATATATTACTAATTATTAAATATCCACTGAAAAATAATTTCTGATTTTTTGTAATTAAAACAAGGGGGGTTGGAGGAGGAGAATAATAGTTTTTTGAAGTAATTTGATGTTCACATAGTTCTTTGATATTCACATAGTTCTTTCAGTTATTAGATTGTAATCCATAATTCCAGACCAATTAGATGAATCCTGAATAGAAATAAGCTCTACATGTATATTAACTGGTTCATATTATTGGTAATATGCCTCTTAGGGAGCCAGTAAAATTCCTTTACTCTTACGCCCTTAAGCATATTTGCAATAATATCTACAGCACCTGGTATTTCCTGGAGGTCCCCCATCCAAGTACTAACCAGGCCCAATTATGCATAGTTTCCAAGATCGGACGAGGTTGGGCATTAACATAATGGCCTAGCTGTAGGTATCAATTTAGCCGTTATGCCATTTATCTCAACCTTCACAGGAACGGGGCTATTTCGTAGCTTTCATTAAAACCGTACAGAGCCAAAGTATTGAGTTCGAAGATCCAGAACATTTCTCTTCTTGAGAGTTTGTTTCCTAGGTCACCTCCTCTCTCGCCAAGGGTGACATGTTCAATTGCCTTAAATGTCAAATGTTCCGGATTGGATCCATGATGTGAGATGAAGTGTGTCGATATGGCATGGCCTTCTACTTTATCCTTAATGTTTTGAATGTTTTCCTGTATTCTTATTTTAAGTGGTCTCTTTGTGTTTCCAACATACTTGGTACCACACTTGCATTCCAATAAATAAATAACAGACGTTGAGTTGCAATTCATATAATTTTTTTAACTTGAATTCTTTGGTGTATCAAAATTGGAGAAGACCTTCCTTTGTGGATGTAGATATTTACATATAATACATCAGCCACATTTATAGCTGCCCAAGCACTTCAGTAATATTTGATTCTGTTTTGGGTCCATGTTCTTGATCATACTCGGTGCTATAGAGTCCTCAAGGTTCCTCCCCTTTCTAAAGAATATCTTCAGTTTAGGGGGTAGTATCTCTTTTAAAATTGGGTCCATCAGGAGCAGATGCCAGTGTTCATGTAAGGATTTGCAGATCTCTGTCTCATGTCCATTGTAATTAGAGGTGAATGTTACTATATCTCCATTTTGGCTGTCCTTGGTCTTATACTTCAGTAGCTATCTTCTATCAAGGTCTCTTGCTTTGTTTTCCGCCTTTAACAGAAGTACTCTAAGGTATTCTTTCTCTATGAATCTGTCCTTGAAGATCTGTACTTGTTCATCACAATCCTCATCCTTAGTGCAGTTGTTTCGTTTTACAGTGTGGAATTGGGAGTATGGGATGTTCTCTTTGCACGTTTTCAGGTGTCCACTCTTATAATGTATATAGCAGTTCATATCCACTTCTTTTATGTAATTCTTTGTACAAATCTCTGCTCCTTCACCTATCAAGATCAAGTCTAGGAATTCCACAGATGTTTTATTAAAATGAGACGTGAATTTTAAATTCATATCATTGTCTGTAATGTGTACTAAAAACTGTTTAAAAGTCTCTTCTGATACTTCCCAGATCATTATAATGTCATCTATGTATCTTTTGTAAAAGATGACATTCTTCTTAAAAGGATTATTCTCATACACAAAATGATTTTCCCAGCATCCCATAAAAATATTAACAAAGCTAGGGGCAAAACTGGTACCCATTGTAGTGCCACGTATTTGGTGATAAAACACATCTAAAAATGTAAAATAATTGTAATTCAAGATAAAATACATAAAATCACATAAAAAATTTGTGGCACTGATGGATTCATCCTTCTCCAACATCTCTCTACATGCATTGACTCCTTTTTCATGTTCAATACATGTATACAATGCCTGTACACCTGTTGTGACCGAGTTATATGACTCTTGCCATTTTAATCCTTGTATGTGTTGTAGAACATTAACAGTATCTTTGAGTAATGAGTCCAGTTTAATTACATATTTCTGCAGGAAGATATTCACGTACTCGGAGAGGTGTGAAGTCAATGAGTCTATGCCTGCCACTATCGGTCTACCGGGTGGGTCTTCAAGGATTTGTGTATTTTTGGCAAAAAATAGAATATGGGGCTAGTGGGATTGGTCATCATGAGGTACTGGAATTCATCTTTGTTTAATATTCCATTGTGTAGTCCATACACCAACAAGATTCTTAGTTCATCTGTGTACTCTTGTACGGGATCTTTGTCCAGGGTCATCCAATAGTCTCTTGGTTTTTTTTAAGTAGGATGATCTATTCATTATGATCAACCCCCCCGCCCTTTATCAGCTTGTTTAATGATGATATTAGAGTTCTTTTGTAGTGTTTTCAATGCCTGCTTTTTATCATTCCTTAAATTTTGCTTTTGTATAGGTTTCACATCTGTGTCGCATAGACATTTTTTATGAAAAAGTCAAGAAAGACCTATGTGGCTTCCTGTGGACTAAAGCGGGTAGTAAGTTGATTTCCCCTTCAAGCCTGATTTGGATGGGTTCTCATTATAAGACCTTATGGGTGCTTGTTCTTTCCTTAAAAAATGTCTCTTCATCATCAAATTCCTCACAAATTTATTCAAGTCTATAAAAACATTGAACTTGTTCATATTGCTAGTAGGAGCATATTTAGTCCTTTACTCAGTAACTTTACTTCAAGATTGGTCAAGGTGTGGTTTGAAAGAATGTAGATTCCTTTTTTCTTTAGGTCTATCGGAGGTAACTCCTTTTCAGACTTCTACCGCCCGTGTTCCTCTTCTTCTCTTTTTCTCCTTTTCATAGGTGAGGCTATTCTGGTGGTTTCTCTTACTGGTGGTCTCCGTATATTTAGTTGTGGTTCTGGTGATAAAAAATGGTCTGTATCGCTATTGGAGTTTAGATGCTGTAGTGTTGAAAATCTATTATTCTGGATTGTATTCAGTCTTGGGGATTCTTGGGTATCCTCATACCTTTTGTTGTTATAGAAGTTATGTTTTGAAACCTGCTTCCAATTATCTGAATGCTGCGTTTGATACCGATCACTAATTTTTGTGCCAGGTCTGCTCCAATGCTTAATCTTATTCAATCCATAGTCCTGTTTATCTCTGATTAATTTATTTTCTTTGTCTTTGATGACTAATTCTTCTGTTTTTTCCAATTTTTTGATAAGCATTTTTTCATTCTCTTTATATTCCTCTTTATCTTTCTGATCCTCCATCTGTGTCTCTTTGTTAACAATGTCCTTCTCCAATTCAGTCAATATTCCTTATTTCTCACATATTATTATTATCCTTTATTTATATGGTGCCACAAGGGTTCCACAGTGCCTAACAAGTACAAAAACAAAGTACAGAAACAGTACATAAACAGTTGAAAAGAACAAGAAAAACACTGATATACAGTATAAGACATTGCAGGACAAGTACATGGTAAATAAACATTGCTGCAACAGTAGCAGGATTGCAAAAGTCAAGGGTTAGGTGCTGTTATAAGGAGTATAGAGTAGATAATATAAGTAAAGGAAGGAAAAGCACATGAGGGAAGAGGGCCCTGCTCATGAGAGCTTACATTCTAAAGGGGAGGGGCAGACAGACAGGTGTGACACAGATGGGGTAGACAGTGAGCATGGAACAGAGGGTTAGAATGACAGATGGGTGGATTCCAGTTTTACATTATGTGAGCAAGTAATATGGAGTAAGATTTACACCTCTGACATTCTACTTTATGTGACAGTATTTGTAGGTGTCTGTGGAAAGCCACGGTTGGTTACTGTATGGTTAAGGTGTGAACCAGCAGTCTCAGGTAAATGTAGAAATTGGTGAAAGTAGTTGTTGTAAAGAGCTGTTCAGATGTAAAATAATGATAAGTTGTGATAGAGTGTGGATTCCATAAGGCACATTTATTGATTGGGAGGGTGATGGGGGACACATGGGTTTGCAGGGTATTTATTCCATATTAAAACTGCTGTGTGTTTGTGTGGAGCCTGGATTTGGTCATATGTCACCAGATAATAAAAGCAGAAGGTTAGAGAAGTAGATATAGTTGTAAAAGTTTTTTTATAGTGACACAATGAGGTTGTAATAGTCAATGTATGATGAAAAGAAAGCTCATGAATTTTAAGAGAAAGGGAGTGAATCAATATGCAATGAGTACAGGGAAGTGAGATGCAGGGAGAGTTAAGGATACTATATCCTTAGAGAAAATATAAAGAATAGTTTTGATGAAAAGAAATGTGTAGTACATGGTGAGTATTAGGTTTGTTACTTTAAAACTGATTTCCTTAAAATGTATCTAAATCTGAAATTACCTTAGATGTTGGTCACTGTTTGTTCAACTGTTTGATTAACTGTTATTTAATCACACTTTGTGCCTTTAACACTTGGTGCTATTAACCCCAGCTGCCAAACAGCCCCAGCTGCCCCCTATACTGAATATAAAGGAGTTGTATCCTTGTTTAAGACAGGCTACATCTGACTCAATTGGTCTGCTGATCAAAGGAGATAACTTGCTCTGAGTTGGAGCAATAAACCAGGCCAGATATATACCATAAGCTATGCTTCACTGAACAATATAGACTATACATGTAAAAAAAAAATCTATGTAAGAGATGAAATATCACATACATTTAAAAACTGCACATGATTGCATGAAGGTCTATGCAGAGTATATATGCAGTAGGCAGGATGAGAGATGAAATATCACATACATTTAAAAACTGCACATGATTGCATGAAGGTCTATGCAGAGTATATATGCAGTAGGCAGGACGAGTGATGAAATATCACATACCTGAGGGATGAAATGAAATAAACAGATGATTAGTCCATATTCATGCAGGGTAACTGTTTGATTAACTGTTATGTAATCACACTTTGTGCCTTTAACACTTGGTGCTTTTAACCCCAGCTGCCAAACAGCCCCAGCTGCTCCCTATACAATTTCATAAGGTCAAGGAAACATCTGTGTAAAATCCTGTCCCATATTTAATGAATTTGGGTTTATCTAGTCCAAAAGTGTGAGTTTTTACAAGCCTTAGGCCTCTTGGGATCCTATCCACAGAGATAGAGTGTTCTAGGCCTTCGTCCTGCACTCTTTGTTATAGTATTGTTTTCATTAAAAATCCTTTGACAAAGATCACTTCTTTTAGTGGTGTGATCATTAAATCTGAACATACTGATATATAGTGAGGGGAATTTATAGGCGGCCACACAAACCAAGAATACCCAAAAATGTAGAATTATAGTATAGTGATTGCGCCAACCTATCACAACTCTCCTCTACGTAGTAGTATTTTAAAACATGAAATATTTATGTAAAACAACCACACTCCCTAAAGTAATACTTGTCTGCTGAGGCAACTGATATATGACAATGGGTTACTTGCCCTCAGAAAAGTACGTGTATGTATAGTCACATCAAGTGTCTGGTGTGTTGTACAACAATAGTGAAGTGGAACAACCATATACAACCTTTGTGAATTAATATTTGTGTAAGTATACCAAAAATATATATAATACGTGTACCTTAACACAAGTGACATTTATAACAATTTATTCTGACATATGACAAACAAAAAATTTGAACGGTGGAATTGCAAACAATAATAGCAGCGATAATAGTTCTATAAAGTGCCATGTGCTGTGCAAACATATAAAGTGATTGAGTAGTTCATAGAATAAATACCTCAGGTTAAGCAGATAAATATGTTTTTAAAAAATCAGATATAAAACACAGAGAGAAATAATTCTTAAAAATAGGATAAAAGAATTTTGTTCTAAAAGCAATGCTTATCTGAATTGATGATAAAAAGTTCAAATTTATCAGGCAAGAAAAGGCTCTGCCCAATGCGTTTCATCCTTCTGGGACTTTATCAAGGGGTACTGCTGTCAGAGGGTGGCTCTACCTTATACCCCCATAAATTAGGACTGATTGAATTGTTGTTGGTGACATCACTTCCTGTTTGTGATTTGCACAAGCGATGTCCTATGAAAGTTTACATCAATGCAGCTTGGTTGCTGTCTTAAATGGCTGTTTATCTGTAGATAACACCATACATCATCATTTTTAAGGAGAATGTAGCTAGGAGACCCAGGTGTGCATGCGCACAAGCAGAAAGTGGGTCCCGTGCTCTGGATCATGTATATTACAGCACTATAATTATTAACTTTAAAAAGGATGATGTATGTTGCTATTTACAGATAAATAGCCGTTTAAGACAGCAGCCAAGCTGCATTGATCTAAACTTTCATAGGACATCATTTGTGCAAATCACAAACAGGAAGTGATGTCACCAACAACAATTCAATCAGTCCTAATTTATGGGGGTATAAGTAAGTGCCACCCTCTGACAGCAGTACCCCCTGATAAAGTCCCAGAAGGACGAAACGCATTGGGAGCTGCCTCTTCTTGCCTGATGAACTTTGAACTTGTTATTATCAACTCAGATAAGCATTGTTTTTAGAACAAAATTCTAAAACAAAACACCAGCTGCTTGATATGACTATACATACATATAAATATATATATATATATATATATGTATAATATTTTTTTATATATATATATTTTATTTTTTTATTTTATTATTTGTTATCTTATCAATTTGACTCTATTATTTAAATATTTCATTCATTTCTGTTTATTTCATATTTATGAGCTAATATGCATATAAAATATTTTTTTCTCTCTTTTGAGCAGCATGAAATATTTGTAAAAAAGTATCCTGTTACCTTAACTTTGAATTTAATAACAGTACTATTATACCCTTAGCATGAATAGGAGCTATGACAGTCTGCGATCATCTGAATTAATTTATTTACATAAACCCCTGTTTTGTCCCCTTATTGGTTCCACCACAGACGTTATACCTTGGCAATGGTCTGGGACTACATTGGAGAATTACCCTGTCAATCAGGGGTTTGTGTCCAATGAATTCACAGCCAGGTGTATTTACTTCTGGCTTTCTATCATGTGAGCCTCCTTGAAAAAGCCTCCTAGGTGTAACGCGCATCGGGCCACGTCTCCTCGGGAGTCCCTGAGTGCTCGGGGATCCCCTGCACCATGATCTCTAATACAGGCAGCATACTTCCTCCCCGCTTCTTGCTGACAGGTATCTTCTATTTCTCCTTTCACTAGACTCTCATCAGCTGCAGCCTTTGCTTTTCACCCTGCAATGCTGTAGCAACAGGGCGTATAAATTGCCCGCGCTGACAGCAGAGAAAGTACCTTGTTTTCTTTCATTGTGCCATGGGACAAGGACTCTCATTTCCAGTTCAATACATTGGTAAGACTGGCAAAAGTAGATCCTTGTTCTGTTAAGTACACAGACACTTTATTTTCCATCTTCTAGCATTATCTAAGGGAACATTATCGGGCTAATTGCCTACTGAGGGACGCCTCAATTTACTTACTGCTATTGATATGTCATGAGATTCATGGTGCTGCTGTCACATTCTACAAAATTTTGACTAATTCAATGACTCAATTGTTTATAAACTTATAACAAATGTGTCGGAATATTTTACACGGAATATTTATGTATATATATATATACATATATATAAAAAAAATGTCACCTTTTGATGTAGTAACACAATATAATTTCATAATATTAACAAGATTCATTGGATACTGTATGTGATTAATTTATTACTTGTCAACTATTTATGTTATGAACAGACCAAAACATTTTTTTTTCATGTTTCTGATTCATATATTTGCACTTAGCACTTTAGATTGGATTGGACAATCCTTTATATTGTGAATAGACAGATTTTTGTTGATTGATGTATTTACATTTGGCACTTTAGATTGGATTTGCCAAATGGGGCATCTGCACAATTACTTTCACACCCCAGCTTGTTTGACATACTTTATTGACAACTCTGTTGATTTCCTTGGCTTATTTTCATGTACATGTTAATAATTCCAATAATTCCATTATACTTTATATATTCTGACAGTCATTTTTGTTCAAGGATCTGCATTATTAACTCAATTTTTGCCCTACTTCATTTATATTTTTAGAAATAATAATTATTAAAAGTTATTTTTTAACATATTTACAACAGAGTGTGCCCCTTTTATAGGAGTTACTTTCTTCTTCTTCTTTGTCCATTGATATTAGACTCTTTGGGAGCACCTCTGTTTCACATTTGCTTTAGGGCTTGGTTAACACCAGTGTACAACATTACTGTTTCACTGCCATTTTAGAGTATCTTTACTCCCTGTGCTGTGTTCCCCCTTTCTCAATTCCCTTTTCCCCTTTTTTACTTTTACTATCATCTTTGTAAGATATCTTCGGCATCAGACAGGTCAGGCTGCTATTGTACTTCATGCAGTAACTTTTTCCTATACAGTAGGAGTAGAAACAGGAGGAAAACTATCATTAAACTATAATTGATAACATGTCCATGAGAGTCAGTTTTGAAAAAATGGATCTCAAAGTAGAAGAACTGACATGTATTAATTAATTAATTAACCACTGACGTTTGATTGTTTTTAATATTTCAGTAATATTGTACCATGATTAATTTACTATACACTAATTTATAAAATATTGTTTCCACTGGAAATGGCAGTGTTAGTATGAATAGAAACTATATCATATAAGCCCTCACTAGACCTCAATAGCTCCCTTTACATATAAATCTGACCTTTTCCTGATATATATCTCCTCTTGCCACCTCAGTATATCTAGAGACCTACTTTATACCTTTCCTACCCCTAGTAAACAGACTCCTCCTGCAGCGCTTCCCACCTGTGGGAATCCCTTTCTCAACTGCCCAACTCTTTCTCAACCTTCACTACTTCAAATGGTCCCTCAAAACCTATATCTTCACAAGTGCCTTCTTCTCATCTACCGCCAACATCTCCTACCACTCATCCCTTTAGCCCCTGCCCTACCAACTTTTTCTGCCTCCCTCTGCTGCCTACATCTAAAGCAAGGACCTCTCAACCTTATGTCTCACATCTATCTCTGGTTTCCATCCATTTACAAATTGTGCTATCTCCTGTGCTATCTCTAACAGTAAAACCATTATATGATATACACTACTCTGGATTGCATGATTATACCTACTTAAAATGCTCCAAGGTACGGGAAAACAGTCAAGCACATATCAGCTATAAGCTGAATGGACAGAATGCAATGTGTGATAACTCAGGGTAAATTATGACAAACCAGTTCAATAAACTTCAAGGATTAAACTCCTTCAGTCATAGTGTAACTTCCATCATCCTTTATGTATCTTTGTTTTAGATTGTTAGTTTCTTTTCCTATTCAGCACTGTGGAATTTGTGAAACCTTATGAATAAACTTTGATGATGATGATTAGAAAACCACAGGCACTTAGTAGTAGACATACACTTACAAACAGAATTATTAATGAATTGCTGTCTCTAATCAGTAACTACACCATAAACACATTTTTTATAGAACTAAGTAAGTTTTATGGAAGCTTTGTCATGTAATTCATCATATCTTAGAGAATTACATAGCCTGGGCCATTGCTGGATTTTGGATAACAAATGCTGTTTGTTCTCTGCTTTATATCATATCTCCCTAAAGTACAATGTGGAGGGAATATCTTTGCCTTTGAGAAGAACTTTACATCTCCTGGATACCCAAATGCATACAGCCCAAACATGGATTGTACCTTCAATATTACAGCTACTCAGGGATTTCGGGTAAGAACAGTTTTGAAGCCTAAGATAATTTGTGTAGTGGATTCAGTAATGTTATGGAAGCTTTATGTATAGATAAATAAAGAGAGAAAGAGATGATAGATAGATAGATAGATACTGTAGATAGATACTGTAGATAGATAGATAGATAGATAGATAGATAGATAGATAGATAGATAGATAGATAGATAGATAGATAGATAGTGTCTTATGTGTGAATGTAGGCTCCAGGCCAATATTAAGTTCATCGTGGGCTGTGATATGAGGTAAGTGGCCAACTCACCTCCTTATCTAAGAATATATTACTCCCATTTGTATGATGTAGTTTGCTGACTATAATGGCTGTGGAGATAGATTTATTTGAAGGAGTTTCATAGGCTCTAAAACACAATTTGCTTGATTGGTTAATAAAAATATTCTGCTTTAAGAATGCTCAGTATACAGGGGCGGATTGGTTATTAAAGTCACTGGGATGTTTCCCAATGGGCCGACAGGACTGTGGGGCTGCCTGTCACCCCTCCCCAGTAGCTCATCACTTACCCCTGGCCTTGTAGGATTGACAGCCGCAGCCTGTGAGCGGCCCCGCCTCCTGTAGCGCATCTTGCAGTGTCACTAATCGGGGGCCTCCTTTGATGATCGACAGCCCGGCGCCTCCTATCAGCGCCCCCAGTAGCGCATACACCATTACTTCACACAGGCACTAGCAGCCCGCCGCCCCTGGAGGGGCCGTTAAGTGCCAATAGCAAAACAAATGAAGAATGTCCAAGAGACATATTCCTGTCACAAAGCATTGACGGCGGCAGCGGCTCTTATTAGCCACCGACGCCGCCCGGTATTCCAAACCCCACTGTGCCTCATATTTACACACTACTCAGTATAAGCTGTCTGCCACTGAGGTTCAGTGACTGGCAGCCTATACCAAGCAGCGTGTGAGAGCTCCGCTGTACCTGTCTCCCTGAGCGCAGGTGCCTGTTTCCAGAATTTCTCCCCTTCTCTAGGAGCCTGATCAGATGCCCGGCTTCCAGTTTGTATTGTGAGGCTGTGACTGGTATGTACTCTTATGCAAATTTGTAACTGTATATATGAATATATGTGTACTGTGCATATGGATATGAATGTGTGCTTATGTGGTTGGTATCTGTATATTAGTATATGTGTCTGTATATATATACCTACAGTGTGTTTATGTGTATCTTAACTATGTGTATTTGTATATGAATATGAGTGTTTGTATGTACCTATGCATACGTGTATCTGATAACTGTATATGGATATGAGTGTCTCTATGTACCTATGCATACGTGTATCTGATAACTGTATATGGATATGAGTGTCTGTATGTACCTATGCATATGTGTATCTGATAACTGTATATGGATATGAATGTCTGTATGTACCTATGTATATGTGTATCTGATAATGTATGTGCATGTTCGTACCTATGTATATGGGTATAGAGTGTCTACTATATGTGCACATGTATGTATCTATGCATATGTGTATCTGTATATGGATATATGAGTGTCTGTATGTACCTATGTATATGTGTATCTGATAATGTATGTGCATGTTCGTACTAGGGGTGAGCGGGTTTGGATTTCTGAAATCCGAACCCCCCCGAGCCCCCCCGATCCGAGTCAGGCTCGACTTTTCCCGCCTGACTCGGATCTGAAATCGAGGCAAAACGTCATCATCCCGCCTTCCGGGTGTTGCGGGTTTTGGATCCTATATAAGGTACCCGCGTTGGGGCCATTTTCTCACTCGGCTGTGGACAGTGAAGAGGGAGGGTGGGAGTTAGGGCTGGCTGGGCTGTGTAGTGTAGTGTAGTGTAGTGCAGTGTTGTGCTGTGCTGTGCTGCGCTGTGCTGCTGTTGTTCATAGGGGCTGTGTCCACTACTTCAAAGTCCATAGGGGCTGGCTGGACTGTGTTGTGCAGTCAGTTGTCCATAGGGGCTGTGTCCACTCCAAAGTCCTGTGCAGTGTCCCAGTCCTAAAGGGGTGCTGTAGTGTTGTCCAGGGGGTGCTCTGTCCATCAGGGGTGCTCGCCCCAAGTGCAAAAAAAATATATTTTTTCTGTGTTTGTGAATTGTGTGCACTGTGGCAACACGTGCATCAACAAAGTAGCAGCGCCAAGCGTGCACCTGTGTCCCATAAGTAAAAGGCCAGCTGGCTTGTCCGTTAAAGGGTGCTGTAACCCCCAAAGGGCACTCCAAACAAAATAAAAAAATATTTTTTTTTGTGTTTGTGAATTGTGTGCACAGTAGCCGCACGTGCATCAACAAAGTAGTGGCAAGCGTGCACCTGTGTCCCATAAATAAAGGGCCAGCTGGATTGACCGCTAAAGGGTGCTGTAACCCCCAAAGGGCACTCCAAACAAAATTAAAAAAAATATTTTTGTGTTTGTGAATTGTGTGCGCAGTAGCCGCATGTGCATCAACAAAGTAGTGGCAAGCGTGTGCCTGTGTCCCATAAATAAAGGGCTGGCTGGATTGACCGCTAAAGGGTGCTGTAACCCCCAAAGGGCATGCCAAACAAAATTAAAAAAAAATTTCTGTGTTTGTGAATTGTGTGCACTGTGGCTGCACGTTCATCAATAAAGGAGCAGCGCCAAGCGTGCGCCTGTGTCCCATAAGTAAAGAACCGGCTGGCTCATTTCTTAAAGGGTGGTGTAACCCACAAAGTGCACTACTCTCCAGAAAAAATAAAAAAATATTTTCTGTGTTTGTGTGCCGCACGTATATATCAATATAACATAAATGGAGGACCAAACTTTCTCCGATAAAAATAATATAGGGAAAGATCAAAAACCACTTCCTCCTAGTGCTGTTGCTGCTGCTGGGAGTTGTTCATCATCCCAGAGAGGAAGTAGGAACACCACTACTTTTACTAAACAATTGACAATCCAACAGTCCCTAGCGAGGAGGATGAAGTACGACAGCAGTCATCCTGAAGCAAAATGTATAACTGAGGCCTTGACTGCTATGTTGGTGTTAGACATGCATTCGGTATCCGCCATTAGTGCAGTGGGATTTAGACAATTGATGGAGGTAGTGTGTCCCCGGTTCCAAATCCCGTCTAGATTCCACCTGCATCCTCAAAGCAGCAGCGACAAGCGTGCGTCTGTCTGTTAAAGGGTGATGTAACCCTCAAAGTGCGCTCCACAAACAATAAAAAAATTCTTCTTTCTTTTCTCTTTGTGAATTGTGTGGGCTGTATCCACACTTGCATCCTCAAAGCAGCAGCGACAAGCGTGCGTCTGTCTATTAAAGGGTGGTGTAACCCTCAAAGTGCTCCAAAAAATAAAAAACTATTTTTTTTATGTGTTTGTGACTTGTGTGCGATGTAGCCGCACGTGCATCAACACAGTAGCAGCGCTAAGCGTGCGCCTGTGTCATAAGTCAAGGGCCGGTTTGGACATCTGGTCCGGACTGAAGGACGTGCCAACAATTTCTGACAAGTCTACTGTCACTGCATATGATACTGTCCTCAAAGCAGCAGCGACAAGCGTGCGTCTGTCTGTTAAAGGGTGATGTAACCCTCAAAGTGCGCTCCACAAACAATAAAAAAATTCTTCTTTCTTTTCTCTTTGTGAAATGTGTGGGCTGTAACCACACCTGCATCCTTAAAGCAGCAGCGACAAGCGTGCGTCTGTCTGTTAAAAGGTGGTGTAACCCTCAAAATGCTCTCCACACACAATTAAAAAATTCTTTTTTTTTCTGTCTTTGTGAAATGTGTGGGCTGTAGCCGCACCTGCATCCTTAAAGCAGCAGCGACAAGCGTGCGTCTGTCTGTTAAAGGGTGGTGACACCCTCAAAGTGTGCTCTAAAAAAAATCTTCTTTTTTTCTGTCTTTGTGAATTGTGTGGGCTGTATCCACACTTGCATCCTCAAAGCAGCAGCGACAAGCATGCGTCTGTCTATTAAAGGGTGGTGTAACCCTCAAAGTGCTCCAAAAAATAAAAAACTATTTTTTTTATGTGTTTGTGACTTGTGTGCGATGTAGCCGCACGTGCATCAACACAGTAGCAGCGCTAAGCGTGCACCTGTGTCATAAGTTAAGGGCCGGTTTGGACATCTGGTCCGGACTGAAGGACGTGCCAACAATTTCTGACAAGTCTACTGTCACTGCATATGATACTGTCCTCAAAGCAGCAGCGACAAGCGTGCGTCTGTCTGTTAAAGGGTGATGTAACCCTCAAAGTGCGCTCCACAAACAATAAAAAAATTCTTCTTTCTTTTCTCTTTGTGAAATGTGTGGGCTGTAACCACACCTGCATCCTTAAAGCAGCAGCGACAAGCGTGCGTCTGTCTGTTAAAAGGTGGTGTAACCCTCAAAGTGCTCTCCACACACAATTAAAAAATTCTTTTTTTTTCTGTCTTTGTGAAATGTGTGGGCTGTAGCCGCACCTGCATCCTTAAAGCAGCAGCGACAAGCGTGCGTCTGTCTGTTAAAGGGTGGTGACACCCTCAAAGTGTGCTCTAAAAAAAATCTTCTTTTTTTCTGTCTTTGTGAAATGTGTGGGCTGTAGCCGCACCTGCATCCTTAAAGCAGCAGCGACAAGCGTGCGTCTGTCTGTTAAAGGGTGGTGTAACCCTCAAAGTGCGCTCCACAAACAATAAAAAAAATCTTCTTTTTTTTCCTGTCTTTGTGAATTTTGTGGGCTGTAGCCGCACCTGCATCCTTAAAGCAGCAGCGACAAGCGTGCGTCTGTCTGTTAAAGGGTGGTGTAACCCTCAAAGTGCGCTCCACAAACAATAAAAAAAATCTTCTTTTTTTTCCTGTCTTTGTGAATTTTGTGGGCTGTAGCCGCACCTGCATCCTCAAAGCAGCAGCGACAAGCGTGCGTCTGTCTGTTAAAGGATTACATCAGTGACAGCATCCAAGTAGGCATGTCAGACAGTCTGTACATGTACTGGCAGGAAAAAGAGGCAATTTGGAGGCCCCTGTACAAACTGGCTCTATTTTACCTGAGTTGCCCCCCCTCCAGTGTGCACTCCGAAAGAGTGTTTAGTGCAGGCGGGCACCTTGTCAGCAAAAGGCGTAGGAGGTTGCTTCCACAAAATGTGGAGAAGATGATGTTCATAAAAATTAATTATCAACTTTTCCAGGGAGACCAGCCTCCAGAACGTACAGAGGGACCTGTGGTGGTGGATTCCAGCGGGGACGAATTAATACTCTGTGAGGATGAGGATGTACACAACACTGAAGAGGGTGAGGAATCGGTGAATGAGGAGGATGAGGACGACATCTTGCCTCCGTAGAGCCAGCTTGTGCAGGGCCAGATTAATTGCCAGTTTGTTTTGTGGGGGCCCAAACGAACCAATCATTTCAGCCACAGTCATGTGGCAGACCCTGGCGCTGAAATGATTGGTTTGTTAAAGTGTGCATGTCCTGTTTATACAACAAAAGGGTGGGTGGGAGGGCCCAAGGACAATTCCATCTTGCACCTCTTTTTTTTCTTTGCATTATGTACTGTTTGGGGCCTAATTTTTCAAACTGCCATCCTGTCTGCCACTGCAGTGTCACTCCTAGATGGGCCACGTGTTTGTGCCGCCCACTCGTGTCGCTTAGCATAGTCATCCATCTACCTCGGTGCAACCTTTTGGACATAAAAACACTATTGTGAGGTGTGAGGTGTTCAGAATAAACTGGAAATGAGTGGAAATTAAGGTTTTTGAGGTTAATAATAGCATAGTAGCAGAAAAATCAACACATTCTGTGATTTTAGCTGTTTTTATGCTTTTTTAAAAAAAAATACAGATCCAAAACACAAAACCCAGAACCCAAACCACCGAAGGGTGGTTTTGGCAAAACCAATCCAGATCCAAAACACGAAGAAAGATCCAGATCCAAAACACGAAAAGTGGCCGGTGCACACCCCTAGTTCGTACCTATGTATATGTGTATCTGATAATGTATATGCATGTTTGTACCTATGTATATGGGTATAGAGTGTCTACTGTATGTGCACATGTATGTATCTATGCATATGTGCATCTGTATATGGATATATGAGTGTCTGTATGTAGAAATGTGTATCTATATGGCTGTCTGGTATTCATATACAGCTAAACACAAATATATATTAGTATTTCTGTTTATTTTGTATTGGTATAAGTGTGGTGGAGACCACATTGTTTTCTTAGCGCCATTTTCCATAACATCTTGGAGCTCAGATTTTGATTTTAGTTTTTGAATATATAATTCACCTGGAACAGCTAGAAAAATGTAGTGCTATAACTCCACTTCTTAAAAGTTTATATTATAGCTACCCACACACATTTCCCCAGAGGGGCTATAAACATTAGCTGCATTACAATCCACTGCTCTCTGTAAAATCTTCCCCTCTTCCATAAGCCTCTCCCCTTCTTTATTTATCCTCCCTCTCCTCCTACTGTCCTGTCCTTCCCTTTCCCTCTCACCTTCACCTGCTGTATACCCCTACTATGGTTCTAACTAAATTGACTTTAATGGAGCATACACACGGTCAGATTTGTCAGATGAAAGATTTAAATGATTTTACCAAAGATTTGAAATATTTCAACGACTGAACGATTTTTGACTGCATTAAAATGAATGGAATCGTCCAAGTCTGACTGCAAACACATCAGATGTCAGATATCGTTATCTGAACATCGGGAACGCGCATCGTTCATCGTCCATCATTCAGGCATGTCAGATATGTCAGATTTTCTTTCAGATATGAACGATTTAACGATTTTTTAAATCGTTATCGTTCAGATCTGAAGAAAAATCTGACCGTGTGTATGCACCATTATATGTGCGTTTGTAAAAATTAAAAGGTAATCTGTACTGGGACAGGAATGGCTGTGTCTGATTGTATAGCTCTGCGTTATATGATGGGAATTAGTGCAAGGCTGTCCAAGTTGTGGTCCCACATCAGAACGGAGTGTTCCGGGCTTATTTGTTTGCTTCTACAGTACTTGTCTGATAATAAATGGCTAACTGCTTTATATTACATAGTGGGTGAGCATGAAAGGCTGACGCTGCACAATCTGTAGGGTCTGACTTATTATTCTGGCATGAGATGGACTCACTCTGTATTAAGGGGCTGATTCAGAGATAGGCGCTATAGCACAGCCACTGCGTTTTTGTGAAATTAGGCTAAAGCTGCAGGAGGCATCTTAAGCAAAGAGATACTCATTGGAGGTTCTCTTATCCGCTGCTGCATCAGAAAAACTGCGTGATCATTGGACATCTGAGTAACCCTCAGGTTACTCACAATATCCAGCAAAATGACGCTGCCAGGGCCAGTGAAGCTGCATCCAAGGATGCAGCCATTTGGCTTTGGCACACCCAGAAAACGGTGCCGACACATCTCCAGCTGCATGTCAATCATGATTGGCGGGTGGGACACAGGGTGAGTGGGATTCAGTCCTGTTCACTAGGCTGCGTTCGCTCGTAGCCGGCCGATTGTTGCAAACTGCGCATGTGTATAAGTCGCAGTGCACGTGCGCGAACCAAACACTGCGATCGGGAGATGGTCGCTCTCATCATACTTCCAGATCGCTAGTTTGAGTGACAGAACGGGGCATGTGTGGGTGGTGGCTGGGGTTGGTCTGTGTAAACGGGGTGCGCTTGCACTAGCGCAGGCATGGCTGGGCGTCTTTACACCAATTTAAGGGCGTGCATAATTAAGATGCAGTGTCAGCATACACGTCACTGAGCTGTTACACACAGGGATGCTCGCAGTGCTTTTGGTAGGCTAGGGTCTACCTCAAGCACTGCATGCTAGTTCGATGTCACCGGATGGTTCCAATGGTTTCATACACTTCCAGGAGAAGACGTCTAAAAGTGGACGTCTTTACTCCAGGCTGGTGGGCGTCTGACTTCACCCGGAAATCGCACGTTAAGACATAGAGGGCGTCCTATGTCTTAGCGTTCAATCGCGGCATTTGCGACTGCACGCAGCCTAGCGAACAAATCTGAATCCAGCCCACAGTGAGCAATCTTGCAATAGGAGACCTGCACATGCACAGATCTCTAATCCCGCCTACTTTGGCTCCGTCTACAGTTGATTTGGTGCCGCCTACTTGAGGCCACTTCCAGAGATTTTTCCAGGGCCACTTTTAATCCCCAATCCGCCACTGTCAGTATAGATATGAAATTTACAAACATATCTATGTATGATGTTATTATCAGATTTATATGCTCACACATTATGCCTGTGGGGAATATTCTAGCTGACTTTGGTATTTCTGCCGTATCTGCTTTCTGTATGTCTCTTTCATTTAATAATAATTAATATTTCTGTGTATTACAGATATTACTGACTGTAACTAATTTTCACCAAGAGGACGCCGCTTACTGCATCCAAGACTATGTAGAGGTCCATTTTAGCTCTCGTGTGTATGGTCCATTCTGTGGTGAAGACGGATTTAATCCCATAACCTCCACTGGGAATACCATGGTGGTGATATTCCACAGTGATATCAAAACTCAGCTAAAAGGTTTCCAGGCTTACTACACCTTCAGTGAGTAATACAATCCCATCTGTTCACTACAGAACAATACTATAGGACATTATCTATCTTTTATGATATAATTTATTTGCTATAATTAGGTGTATTGCTCCTCACTGATACTGATTTATGATGTTCACATTCATTTACACACATCATATAGCTTTGTTGTAACCTCAGGTAGTCTGAACCCAGATGTCGCCTGAGCAAGGCTGGATTAAGATTTGTAAGGGTGACTACCAAGTAAATTGTCAAAATGATATAGTGGTGATGTTATTAAAAATTATAATGTGTAAATATACCCAGCACCACAAATGTGTTAAACACACTATAGTGCCCCCAGTTCACATTATGCCACAGTTCTCCCCACTCAAGTGATGTAGCTAAGTGTGGGGGCCCTGTTGGTAATCTGGCAGTATGCCTGAACCAGACTGTAGATGACACCAACCTTACCTCCCAACATGCCCCATTCCATTAGTGACAAAAAACTCTGTTCCTGGGCCTCCCTCTTAATTTATGATTGCTGTCACCTGTGTTGAACTAGATAATTGATAAGAGAGGTGCTTCAGTACAGGTGATGGCATTCATAAATTAAGAGGGAAATCCAGGAACAGAACATTTTGTCCCTCCTGGAATGGATTATGTTGGGAGGTATGCACCAACCCTTATCATCTCTCTGGGTGAATAAGGGTCAGCATGCTGATCACACAGACCAATGACGCTGTACTTCCTCTTGTAGCTGGTGAGGATGGCAGCTGCTGTATATCTGTGTGTGGCAGGAGGAAGAGGCAATACACTGGTCACATACAAGGCAGCTTTGAAAGATATATTCATCTTATGTTTGCAAATAAAATAATAAATACTCTCAACCTATTCAGGTAGATCAATGGTTCTCAAACTTGATCCTCAGGACACCGCACAAGTCACGTTTTGCAAGTCACCCAGCAGGTGCACCGGTGTAGTCATTACTCACTGACACATTTTACAAGATCCACAGGTGGAGCTAATTATTTAACTTGTGATTCTGTGAGGACACCTGGAAAACATGCACTGTTTGGGGTGCTGAGGACCGAGTTTGAGAACGTGTGAGGTAGATCATTGGTAGGATCAGTATCACAGTTTTTCCACTTTTTCTTTAACAAGTAATAACATAAAATAGCATGAAAAGCCTTTACAGGAATACAGTAGGATGATTTCCAATTAGAACTTGATGTTGTAACCGTATCATTTATATTTCAGTTTAGTGTAAGATATTTTGTATAACATAATTTTTTAAAAGTACCGTAAATTATATTATATAGCCTTCTTGTCCTCCAGCTTTTAGCCTCAAAAGAGCAGGTGATTTTCTTACACATAAGAAAAATAATATCCTCTTAAACATTCCTGATTTGTCTGTTAATGGATATCAGAGTACAACACTAAATTTGGATGTTAGTCATTGTACTCTTATTGGCCAAAGTTTTCAGTAATACCTCAAAATTTGCTGGTGACGGTGTGATTACAACAAAATAACCACTAGATTTAAAGTATCAGTTAATTTAAAGACAAACACATCCTGGGTTTGTCTTTTAATAATTGCTATTTTAAATCAAGCAGCTTTATTGTTGAAATTATGTACAGGAGCTGTCAGAGTGGTTGAAAAGATGCAGGAGACAGCAAGTGTCCCTTCCTAACCCCTGTACAGTCCACTAGTTCTTTTACTTTTGGGGCATATTCAATTAGGTGCGAGAATAGCGACAATCCTGCACCTGCGGGGGTTTTCCTGCAAGTGCGGCATTTTTTCTATTTTGATGATGGGGTTTTAAGCCTCCTTCCTGAGGACTGATTAAGCTATTGGAAGTTTCCAATTAGTTTAATTAGTTCTTAATTACTCACCTTCCGAAGCGTAGTCTTCTTCCTCCAGCGTCGGGATCCAGGTCTTCTGCGGCAGAGTGAGTATGTCAGTGTGTGTTAGTGTTTGCAAGCGTGTATGAGTGAGTGTGGGTGTGCATGAGTGTGTGTGTGACCCCCCCATGTAAGTGTATACCCCCGTAATGAGTGCTGGGAAAGCAGCCCATGCACCTCCCTGCAGCCCTTGGAGACTCCCTGCTGCCCAGGGACTCCCAGCAGCCCCCTCCCCAGTGATAACGCGATGTGTTTTGGATAGTATTTATAAACCTTACTTATTATAAGAAGAAATGAAATTATTCACACCAATACCAACTCTAAAATAAATGACAATGTTTTACTTAAAAGCAAATTAATTATACATGTATTATTGTATTATTGTCAAAGCAGACGTACAATATAAAAAACATAAGTTCAGCAGCAGTGACAAAATGATTATTTGCAATGCCTAGCATAGACTCACAAGGTGACAGTCAGCCATGTTTATACTTACACCCCAGCGCCCCGGGACGCTCTCGACCTACGATCGCTCCTGCTCAACCCAACTGCCTTCCCCCTCCCCTCTTTGATCAATCTTTTCTACTTTTTCCCTTTCTGCTACTTACATATTCTTAAATGATGAATATTAATTAATTAAATAATCATTTGCACTAAACATTTCACTGATAATATGTTTTAATCATAACAAAACCTATAATCTCCTTTCTAATTTCTCAAAATTCTGGTGACTGCTTATAGGCCAAGTTTATCCTGATCAGCTCCCTTCTTGTTTGGCCAGATCTGAGACCTACTGTCTCCTAGTCTGTTCGTATTAAACTAGCCCACTATTCTGTCTTGCTAAAAAAGAAATGGTTTTTATCAGTTCTAATTTACACCTATTTCCGTAATAGCACCTATACCTTTAGATTTAACAATATTAAACAATAATAACTGTTTCTTCAGACACACACCTGCCTACTTTAGAGAGAGGATAGACCTCATCTCTAGGCCTGAGGCCATTCGACAAATGTTGTCCTCTTACAACTAATATACTGTATATCCTGAATCATTTCTATGTACTCTTAATTGCAATTAAAATAATAATGAAAGACATAAGCATGCATATATTTGTGAATAGCTGAAGGAATATGTACAGTCACACATTCCAGCGTTATCACCAGTGACAAGAAGGAGGGGAGGCCACCGGTAGCCACAGAGACCCAGAGTATAATACTAAATTTGGAAGTTAGTTCTTGTACTCTTATTGGCCCAAATTTTCAGTAATACCTCAAAATTTGCTGGTGACGGTGTGATTACACCAAAATAACCACTAGATTTAAAGTATCTATTAATTTAAAGGCAAAAACATCCTGGGTTTGTCTTTTAATAATTGCTATTTTAAATCCAGCAGCTTTATTGTTGAAATTATATAAAGTACCTGAAAGAGTGGTTGAAAAGATGCAGGAGACAACAAGTGTCTCTTCCTAACTCCTGTACAGTCCACTAGTTCTTTTACTCTTGGGGCATATTCAATTAGGTGAGAGAATAGCGACAATCCTGCACCTGCGGGGTTTTTCCTGCAAGTGCGGCATTTTTGCTATTTTGATGGGGGGGGTTTAAGCCTCCTCCCCGAAGACTTATTAAGTTATTGGAAATTTCCAATTAGCTTAATTAGTCCTTAATTACTCACCTTCCGAAGCGTAGTCTTCTTCCTCCAGCATCGGGATCCAGGTCTTCTGCAGCAGGGTGAGTATGTCAGTGTGTGTCAGTGTTTGTTAGTGTTTGCAAGTGTGTATGAGTGTGGGTGTGCATGAGTGTGTGTGTGACCCCCAGTGTATGTGACCCCCCCCATATAAGTGTATACCCCCGTAATGAGTGGTGGGAAAGCAGCTCTTACACCTCCCTCCAGCCTTTAAAGCCTCCCAGCTGCCCGGGACTCCCAGCAGCTTCCTCCCCAGTGACAAGAAGGAGGGGAGGTCACTGGGAGCCACAGAGAACCACGGGCAGGTAAGTGTTTTTTTTTCTCAAAGCTGAAAACCCTGCAACCACATTTTTGTTATTGGATACCATGGGTATTGGATACCATGGGTATCCAATTTTGGATTACCCTCGGTAATCCAAAATTGGGCATAAGATTTTTTTTCCTCACTAAACTTTGCACCCAATTGGCTATGCCTAATAGTATTGGAAATGTAACCATATAAATCAGTAACTCATGCTAACATCACACACTTGTCAGCTGTTGCATATAATATTGTTATGTAAAAAGTTATTATACTTATTATATATGATTCAATTACAACAATGTACATGTGTAACCATTTTATTTTATAACTTGCATTTTTTTCTCTCTCATTACAGTATAATGGAGGTGTATTACACAATGTTATATCGTAGCAAGAAAGATCACTAATGGTGGAAATCAACAGAAGTTACTGGAATAAAATAACATTATAATTACCTTTCTCTATGGGGTGCAGGAAATCTGTTTAATTGTCACAAATTGGTGTGAATACAAAATATAGTTTAATCATTCAGTAGAAAATTATATTGATAGCTTTCTCTTACTATGAAATTGATTACATTGTAAGGACAGTAGAATATAGAATTAATAAAATGAAAATAAGATGAATTGTACAGGTGTGTGTGTAATTATTTATAGCATCATGTTTTATAGTCAGTGATTCTAATAAGAGAACTTCATAAAAAGTGGTGGCAAAGGAACTATAAATGAATATAGAAAGGCACTATCATGATATGCTGCTCCGAGCAGCTGCAAAATAGAGATAGTGAGTCTCTTGAAAATGTGGAGAAGGAAACAATAAAAGCACGCTAGAGAATACTGAAAAGTGCATAACAAATGTTATCGAATAATCACATATATTAAATAACAGATTACATACATTCTAAAACATGAAATAGATAAAAAGAGCAATATAATAATAATGAGCAGCAGTATGGAAATAAAATTACCCTGAGACACTGTTCAGTCACAATTATGCCCAAAACCGTGATATAGGGTGAAGTGAATGGAATTCCTGCAAGTAGATTAATGGAGTACAATTACCAACTGTGAGGAAATGTTTCAAGGATAACCTTTATTAGCGATGGGAGTAATTCGCTCAAAATCCAAAAGCCATGGAGTGTGTCCAGGTAGAACCAGTGCTTGGTAGTATTTGTAAACCGGTGGCAAGTGTCCCAGTGATGTCATGGAATGCATAAATACGCGTTTCACTGCGTCTGGGTAGCTTTTTCTTATTATATTGCTCTTTTTATCTATTTCATGTTTTAGAATGTATGTAATCTGTTATTTAATATATGTGATTATTCAATAAATGTGATACACTTTTCAGTATTCTCTAGAGCTGCTTTTATTGTTTCCTTCTCCAGAACTTCATAAAAAGGTAAAGTATTGAAGAGGTTGACCACTAGTTACATGACTAAAGAGTAGATGACATTTCTGTCCTCCATAAATGGGATATTTCGACCAGGGAATATCAAAATATTAGAAGTAAATAAACCTAATGCACTGACATGCTTGCGTTTCGCCATCCACCCCCCTGTCACCACTCCGAGGACCTCATTCAGAGTCGGTCATTGCGGCCGCACGGTCGTAAGGTAAAAGGGGCTGGATATGCAAATGAAGCGCTTGGAAGTTGCATCGTTAAGATGGGATCGTTAGCTGGACGAGCAAGGGGAGGATGCGGCCGTAAGACTAAAAATACGCCCTCTTCTCGTTCCCATTACACGTCATCTCTGGGCAAATAAGGATTAATCGAGACCATCGGGAACCATCGGAGCTGGTCATAGACCTTAAGGTTGACCATACCCTCTCTTAAGTACTACGATCAAGTCAGTGTAAAAACCTCCCATGTCACATGTGCCATGACACTACTTAGTTAATTATGCACTCCCATAAAATGCTATTTGCATAGTCAGGCATGCCTGCGTTCGGATCTCCACTCCCCCATTCACAAGCACCTTCCCCTGTTACCACCCACAAACACCTCATCCTGTCACTCAAACTAATGACCTGGCCAAGTTGAAGGAGAGAGCAATTTCTGATAGTAATAGCTAGTTTGCACACGCGCACTGCGAATTTTATGCATGCGCAGTTTAGCGAACATCGGTGGTGTACGACCGTGCGGCCACAATGACCGACTCTGAATGAGGTCCCGAATGCTCATGACTAATGACTTCAGCTTGATACAGAAGGCCTGATTCAGAAGTGGATGCTAATGCAGACACTATTGTGAATTTATGCTAATGCCGCAGCTGATGGGCTCTCTACTGAGATGCCCACCAGCAGCTGCGGTTTTAATCCACTGCAATGCAGAAATATGTGCACCACCGAATGGACATCGGCTGCACCATCAGACATTAGAGCAACCCTATGGTTGGTCAGAATGTCCAATGGTACATTGCTGCCAGTGCCAGTGGAACTGTGTCTTCTAATGTGGTCCCTGACACACACCCGACATGCCCATCGATGGAAATCACCCCCAGTCACTGCCCAGGAACACCTATCAGAATTGCTTAGATCTCGATGTAATTCCACTCTGCGCCCTCCATCTCTAACCATCAGGATGCATGCCCAGTGCTTCTTTGATGTAGGTGCAGATTTAAAACATCTAGCGCTTGTGCCCAGGACACTCCAACAAGAAAGATCTCCTGAGAGTGTTTGCATGGACGATGACGGCATCACCAATTTCATGCAAAGTGAGATCCAGCAAAGACACATTGGAATCGCTCATACTGTAGCTATGCAAAGATGTGTACATTTGCCGCAGTGCATGCGCTGTCTGGTAACACACACTATTGGCATCCATGTGATGTATCTGACTCAGAATCAGGCCCATTGGGATAGATGTACTAAGCCTTGGAGAGTGTTAATCTGGAGAGAGATAAACTACCAACCAATCAGAAGAGGTGCGTGGGAAATACTGTTTGGTGGGGATAAGTGGCATGTGACAATCGGTGACTGGGGACATGGGCTAGCAGGGTCGTCACCTGTAGTGCCATAGCTTTAAGGATGCAGCCCTGCACCCTGCCTAAACAGAGCCACTCACCACCGTCTGGCTCCAGAAAACCACACCCTCCACCCACCCCCCACCCATTGGTGTTATTGGTATACGCATGCTGCAGATTCGCAACTGAAAAATTCATTAACCATTTGCTTGCATGATTGCATCAGATACAACCATGCCAGGCTGGGTTTTCCCTAACATGGTCGCATCTAATGTGACCAAATCAGAAATGGCCTCTGGGTGGCTGCTGGAAGGTAACCTTCCAGCAGCCGCCCATCTCACAGGGACCCCAGGCCCCTCTGTACCTTTGGATTCTGTTATTGTGTGCCAATCAGCCTGGCAGCACCCTACAACTAGTAGCAAAAAGAAACAAGCGCTAGTGAACATATTTTATACAATATAATGAAATATTAATAATAATAATAATAATAATAATAATAATACTCAAAGTTTAAAAACACACATAGATTAAATAATACATTAAAGCAGCAGAAAACAGATGTGCTTGTGGAAGCACAACAAACATAAACCTGTATAACAGATAATACACAGATCTTTAATAATAATAATCTCTGTGCTAATTTGAAAGAGAATGAGACCTGACTGAAAGGAAACACATAATCAAAGTAGAAGAAGATATCTTTGATAAATGAATCAGTAGTGTTACACTATAGTATCTATATTAAACCTAAAGTAGGTAGATCCTAAAGAACCTGGTAATATCAGTGTAAAAATAGTTATATGTGATACTGGAGGATTATAGTTTACACCTCTAATAGATGCAATTTAATTGGAGTCCCGTAACTTGTTCAATAGAACTCAATCATAGGTTCTGTATAGTCCTGCGGATTTCCGCAATAAGAATGTTGGTTCCAGAGCATTTATCATGCAGTGAGCACAAAATAGAAGCAAGGAGAGGCAAAGGGAGGCAATTCTCCAGCCAGAGATAATAGGCAGCTGTTACCTGTCAGATGTACACAGTCCCATAGATTGCGTATTTAGCCCAGCCTCAACCTTATTGATAACAGCATGTCCAGCTGTATAATGTAGCATCTGGGGCTCCACAGAATAATAACAGGTATCAACGAGTATCCACGGTGGGTCTAGTATATCGGCACTGACGCGTTTCTCACCGCAGTATGGGGGCTTTTTCAAAGAGTGATTTGTTACTCCACAGGACCCTTCCTTAAAACAGGGCAGAAATCTTCTCATTGGTGATTGAATTGATTTCTATCAGCAGCACCTGTTAGGATACCACCTCCTGATCCACCTCTTTAGTTAAAAAACATATAGTATAACAGATTTTAACATGCATAATAGTGGGTTTCTTCAAAAGGCAAATCTTTAGAACAATATACTCTCTTCAACGATACTGAATAGCGTTATACTTAAAACAATATAAAAACGTATCAAAAATAGAAAAGAAAATTACCTAAGTGAATAGACCAAAAAATAAATAAAAAAATTAATTAAATATACAATAACTGTATAGATTAGAACCAGTAACCCATCAGATCCTGGACTGTAGCTCTACCACTACCCTATCTTGCTTCAAAGAGTATATCATTGTGAACTTATGATATCAGGTATATATGTAAGGTTGTTATAACATAGGGGACCTAAAAAGTATGTGTATAGCTTACATATAATAGAGAATATCCACAATAACATAGTAATCTAATGTTAAATAAGAGATTCTTTATATATATAAAAAAAAGTCAAACATATATAGACAGTTACATTCTAAAGCATACAAAAAATAAATAATAATTGCCAATATTGGGATTTGATACCAGGATCTATTACATTCTAATCTGTGTCTCTACCTCTTCCCTATCTAGCTTCTTAGAATCTGGTAATGTGAATTTGCAATATCAGGTTTACATAGAAAACAGCTGTCACATGGGGGGTATATAGAATGTATGTATGGATTAGCTGTACACAGTAACATAACAATCTAATATTAAATAAAAAATTGTTTTTATATTATAAGGGTCAGACATAAATGAAAAGTAAATAAAAAAAACATAATATAGATGCAAATAAAAAAGAATTGTCAATTGTTATTATATGTAAGCTATACACATACTTTATAAGTCCCCAATGTTATAACAACCTTCCAAATATACCTGATATCGTAAGTTCACAAAGATATATTCTAAGAAGCCAAATAGGTAGTGGTAAAGCTACAGTCCAGGATCCGAGGAGTTACTGGTTCTAATCTATAGAGTTATTGTATAATTTTTTTAAAGATCTTTTTATTTACAAAAGTGGGATACAGAAATATAAAACAAAAACAAGTGTACATAGCCGGAATCAACAAAGGGCGAATAAGGAAACATACAAATGTTACAGCTTGAAACAAAAAAGTACATATAAAATTCTTCAAACCACTTTTTTTTCTTTTCCTTCCATTTGTTTAATTACATTTTAACTCCTTATTAGATTTTTAGTTTTAGTCAAATTTTTTGAAGTAAACCAAAGTAACGCAGAATGAAAAGAGCTTGGGTACAGGGAACAGAGATAATAAAATAAGTAAAAAATAAACACTAAAGAAACAAACAGTAATTACTAAGACAAAACAGTAATAGACAGAGTATATGAAAATAAATGAAGTGCAATGAACTCAAAGCCTACAGTAGAAGCAGTCATTAATACTATAAAGTATCAGGATATTGGTTGTAGGAGCCAAAAACTCCAAATATCGTAAAAATGTAATCAAATTGTTACTTCGAAAAATATAAACATATGTAAAAAATCGGTAAAAGAGCTACAAAAGTTGTCAGAAAGACATTAATGGACAAAACTTCAAGGCAAGGAGGATGGACGGGAGAAAAAGAAATTAGGAGAGGCGAGCCGGGGAGAGAGAGAAAGGAGAAAGGAAGAAAAAAAAAGGAGGGGAAGGGGGGGAAAGGTAGCAGAAGGAAAAGATGTAAAACTAATACCAGGGTAGAGAATAAGTAATTAAGAGAGACCAGGAAGGGTCGCATTGTTGACCCTATACTATGGGGACCAAATGTTGTGAAACTTGTCCACAGTGTTGTTTTGAAGGCTAGTGATGTACATTTTGGACACAAACCAAACATTATTGAGGAACTCCTGCTGGGTTGGAGGGGAAGGGTTTTTCCAAGCCCTGGCGATCTGATATTTAGCCACACAAGAAACATGCAAAATCAATTTATTGTTGAACTTGGATAGCTGGGAAACTGGGGCACACAGGAGCAACAAGGACGGCGAGAGGGGGGGGCACAGTGGAATTATAGAGGATAGAAGCGATTTAACAACCGACCAAAAAAGAGCTATATTAGGGCATGTCCACCATATATGGAAAAAGGATCCTACTTAACCGCAATTTCGCCAACACATATTTGAAGTAGCGGGATATATTTGATTAAGACGTTCTGGTACAAAATATCATCGCGTAGACACTTTATATGAATTCTCCTTGATGGAAACACTAATAGAGCATTTTGATATATTGAGGCGAATGACCTCCCAGGTTTCTTCCCCCAGAGAGATTCCTAGGTCCAATTCCCAGGAAGGTTCATGGGCTGCCAGAGGTGGATGTTCCTGGATAAGGATAGTGTGATAAATGCGGGAGATGATGCCTTTATCAGCAGGGCTATAAATACAAATATGTTCCATCACAGTAGGGTTGCATAGAGAATAGGAGGATGGAATGGATGAGGTAACAAAGTTCTGGAGTTGGAGATATTGGTAAAAACAGGTTTGCGGGAGTGAATATTTCTCACGTAGGTCAGTGAACGTTTGCGGAGCAAAATTACCAAGAATGTGATGAAAGCGGGTAATGCCAGCCTCTGACCAGGTAGTAGCCATATCGGGTGAATTGCCAGGGGGGTAAGAAGGATGATACCACAGGGGAGTTTGGGGCGAAGGGTAGGTAGACAAAGCAAATTTAGAAGAAAGAGAATCCCAAATAGACAAAGTGAGAGCAAATGAAGGAACTGAGAGGGATGAGGGGGTCTTAGATTGCGGAGAAGCCAAGGGAGAATGCAGATGGAGGTGACTTTACAGAGTTCAGATTCCAAGTCAACCCATCATTTGGTACCTTTAGAGGAGTGCCAAGCTGCCAAGTGGCTTGGTAGTATTTAGATAATGACTGAAGGCCGAGACCTCCTGTTACTGAACTTTTGAAAAGGACCTCCCTGCGAAGATGAGGTCTCCTGATGTTCCAAATAAAATTACAGTAGAATGCTTAAAGAGAAGAGAGAACATGGGGAGGTACAGCAACAGGGAGGGTCTGAAAAAGATAAAATAATTTGGGAAGGACATTCATTTTTACCGCGTTTATGCAACCTATCCAGGAGATGAAAATAGTATGTCAGCGAGAAATATCTTGCTCGATGGCACAAAATAAGGGAGGGTAGTTTGCTTTTACAGATTATGATAAGATTTTGTGAGATGAATTCCAAGATATTTAATAGAGTCTGTCCTCCAATCAAAAGTAAAATTAAGATGAAGGAGGTCCAGGGATGAACTTGGGATATGGAGGGGCAGGGCTTCATATTTATCATATCATATTTATCTTGTAACCAGAGAAGTGGCCATATAGAGATAATTCCTGAAAGAGGTTTGGAAGAGAGATCAGAGGGTTGATGAGGGTGAGGAGGACATCATCGGCGAAAAGCGAGAGTTTCTATGAAGAGTTGCCAATAGAGATGCCAGAGATGTCTGTATTTGCTCGGATCCTGCAGGCTAAGGGCTCGATAATCAAGGCAAAGATAAGTGGGGAGAGTGGACATCCCTGCCTAGTGCCATTTGAGATATGAAAGAGGTCTGAGAGAAGGTCCCCTGCTAGGACAGAAGTGGTAGGATTGAAGTAGAGAGCTCTAATGGCCTGGAGAAAATTGCCGTTAAAGCCAAGTAGAGTGTCGATCATAAAAGACCAAGAAACCCTATCGAAGGCCTTTCTCGACATCAAGGGCAAGAAGGAGAGAGGGGGGCCTAAGGGTATTGGCATGGTGAATTAAGTCCACCATTTGTCTAGTATTATCAAGTGCTTGGTGGATAGGTACAAAGCCCACCTGATCTGGGTGGATGAGAGAAGGGACAATAGGGTTTAATCTATTTGCTAGAATTTTTGCGAAAAGTTTAAGGTCAGTATTTTAAAGGGATATTGGACGATAATTAGTTACAAGTTAGGGGTCCTTAGCTGGCTTTGGGATGACGGTAATCTTGGCTCTAGAGGTATCTCGGGGTAAAAAGCTGCCCTCAAGGATATGATTAAAGGAAGTTGTAAGGTGGGAAATGAGAGAACCTTGAAATTACTTATTTTAGGAAAAGGGAAGTCCATCTGGGCCTGGCACTTTTGAGGGTTTCTGGGTTTTAAGGGCATTAATTACTTCTTCAGTTATGGGAAGACTAAGATCCTCAGCAGTAACAGAATCAATCTGAGGTAAAGCACAGGAAGAAAGATATTCGGAAATGGGGATAAGGGGGGAGGGTTGAGGAGAGTCATGATTCGTGAGGTTGTAGAGATGAGTATAATAGCCCCTAAAATAGAGTTAATTTTAAGGGGGCTGTACTGGAGAGAATCAGAGAAATCCTTAAGTGCCGGAATTTCAAAAAGAGACTTACGGGTCTTCAGGCAGTTGGCAAGTAGTGTCTGCCTTATTACTTTTTTTGTAGAAGCGTTGGTTTAGCCATCTAAGAGATTTCTCAATCTTCTCCGAGATAATAGCGTTAAGTGTAGATTTCACTACAACCATTTGCCAGTATATGGTATCAGTAGGGGTACGTTTATCAAAGATATCTTCTTTTGTACATTATTGCTATTTATGCGAGATGTTTAACTTTTTGACCAGTCTTTTTGTTGTTTTAGGATATGAAATTTATTATTTGATACCTTGATTAAGTGTTTCCTTTCAGTCAGGTCTCTTTCTCATTCAAATTAGCGCAGAGATTATTATTAAAGATCAGCATCCTCCAAATGGCAGCTCTGCCAGGCCTCACTGTAACACTGTACCCGGTGGTTGCAGAAGAGCAGCCACCAGGGAAATATAAACTTAGGAGCACCTCTTACCTCTTTGGTAGCATCGATTATAAATATATATTGATTTCCGATACATTGGTAACAAGCAATATATATTTTTTTATTTTGCCACTTAGATTTATCTATTTATTTTTTAATATCAGTATTATTGTGAAAGGTCCGATGGCAAGTTTTTTTACATCAATGTCACATACATAGAACTCATCCATTGATTGAGAGAGAATTGCAAACCCTCCAACAAACGTGCAAAAGAGAGGGGGGAATAACTGCGCTGGTTTCCAGAATGTATATACTATTAAAACAAATAGAAAAGTAAGAAACCTCTTTAACTGTTTTTTAACAGTCTGAATCACTCCAATTGAAATTAATATATACGTTATTTATTGGTAACAATATTTCCTAATAGAGAAACACATATTAGCTCACACAAACTTTGACAAAAAAAAATCACATAATATGGAAAAAAGACATATTGATCAATTTAGAAATTTAGACCATATAACTTGATAAAAAGTCTCTGTGTATGTCAGTGGTAAAAAAGTGTCCCAGCAGCAAACCACCTATTGAGGTGAATATTGGCAATTATTGGCACCAAACAAAGGGCCTGATTCAGACCCGGACGCTATTTGCGGCCGCTCGCTGGCTAAAAGGGGCCGGCTATTTAAATCATGTGCTCGCACTGCGTCGCGTAAAGCCGCCCACTAAGTAATAGTGGCCGCACTATGAGCTCGCACCGGTATAAAGACCCCCCTATTATGTACTAAAGAGGGATTGGGGGTAAAGGAAATTCAGTCGGCGCTGTCAAACAAGCAGCTGATTCAGATGGAGTTGTCAACTCCTAGCACAAGCAAAAAAACAGAAAATATGTATGAACAGCGCTAAATCTCTTTTAAATAATTATATCTATAATGATGAGACCGATAACAATAAATATGATTAAATACAACAATTTGTGTTTGTTGAAACGAGGAACGACCCCCGCCCAATCATTGGGAAAGAGATCACATTTCCCATTATTATGTCCCAAATTACAAGAGATTAAGGACCTGATTCAGAGCCGGACGCTATTTGCGCTCGCTCGTTCAGAAAAAGGGGCTGGCTATTTAAATTGAGCGCTCGCTATTTTGTGAAGATGCCCCTTGGCCGCTCGCATCATATGTCATCTCCGCTATTTATTAGATTAATTGAGTACATCGAAAGGCGTATGAACTGCTCGCTATTCTTGTGGTAGCATTTTCCTACCGCAATTATGTGAGCAGTTCAAGCTAAAAGACAACCAAGTGACGTGGTCGATGACACTGCTCTGTTAATTATGCACACCCTTAAAACGTCCGTTTTGACTGTTTGGCATGGCTGCGTTCGGATCTCCACTCCCCGTTTTCAAGCACCTTCCCCTGTTACCACCCACAAACACCTCATTCTGTCAATCAAATTAGCAAGCATTCGCTATTTTGCGAGCACACAATTTCCGACCGCACTGGCTGGTTGGTGCATGCGCACTACAACCCATACGCATGCGCAGATGTGCGAACATTGCACGGAGTGAACGAGCGGCCGCTTACGAGCGGCTCTGAATCAGGCCCTAAGAGACAAAAGCCCAGAGGCAGAAGAGGAGGTTCCCACACCAACAAGAAAAGAACTAAAAAGATTCTAAGCTCCTCAAGGATTGACCAACAGAAAGAGAATGAGAGTCACATTGACACCGTACCATGTAATGTTTTTAATTTGTCAACCAAAAATTGGATCATGATCAAATATACCTACTCAAGAAAGGACTTAAATTTTCTCCTACAGTGGATCCAAATATTTTCGATCTATTCGTGGATCTTAATAAATTTGGTAAAAGCTGGGTAAGGCGCGCTCTCTATATGGTGGGGCAGTGTGTAAAGTGCTTGGGTAAGAGTGATCTGTATGACAGAGAGACGTAGACGGTGGTGTTGGGTCAAGGTAATTTTATTGGTTTAAGGTAGGTAGGCACAATGCTACTAGAGGGTAATTGACCCAGGAGCAGTGGGGGGAAGAGCAGGATGGGTGCACAGGGGTGAAGGTGGGTAGACCCTTTTAGGGGGCTCCTTTTCCGTTCAGTTCTGGACCAGCACGTTGTCCCTGCTGGACCTTTGGTCGACAGTCTTAACGCCCGGCACAGTGTGGGTGGAAGTCTGGTAAGGATGGATGATGTGGCGGCGTCCCGCAATTTGTACAACTTACCTACCGGTAGGTGCCTGTGTAGGCGTTGCGATTTGGGGGTGGCGGTCGGCAGTCTCTGATGGTATACAGCGGCAGGTTAGATGGCCGTTCTTGTTGTGCTGCAGCTACTGGTGCGGCTGTGCCCCGTGATGGTGGCACCGTTGGTCTTGTTTGCGCTGGCATGGTGGGTCAGCGTGGTGGATGGAGCCTGGCTGGATGCGGGGGCTACAGCAGGTCGGCGTCTCCGTGTTTGGGATGCGGGCCGGTACCTGCGTGTGTGCCACGTCATGCAGCAGGATGGCCGGGTGAGGCTGTTCAGATGAGGGATGCCGTGTGTGTGCAGTGAAAGCCGGCTCCTCGTGGTTCCTGCGGCTGTTGGCGCCCAATGTGGGGCGGGGGCGGGGAGGCTGAGAGCCGGGCGTGTCACGGTCACAAGGCGGGGGTGCCGCTCGCCGGAGGTGCTGGTGGCTCCTTGTGATCAGCGGTCGCTGGGACAGCAGGGGGGATCTTCAGCAGGAAAGAAGGTTTCCAGGACGTGATGGTAGGTGTGTGTCCCCAACGCGTTTCGGCTGTGCCTTAATCATGGAGGTTACTGTTACATGGTGCAGCAGTGTTTTAAAGGTTGGTGTGGAGGTGGGTGTGTACGGAATTGGCCAATGGGGGGGGAGGTGTGTGTGCACTGGGCGTGGTCAGGAATTGATGGCAATCTGGAGGTGTTCTGTTGTTGGAGGCCAATGGGATATTGCCGGATGGAAAAGGGTAATGACAGGTGTGTGGGTGGGGTTAATGACGAGTGTGCAGGTCTGTGGGAGGTGACGCTCTGGGGAGCGGAGTGTAGCGTGGTGGCAATGGTTAATAACAGAGGGTGATCGGACATGGTAGGGAAAGTTGGTGTGGCGATATGGGCGATGTCATGTGACCAATGGGTGTAGCCTGGGTGTGTAAGGGTGATGGGGTTAAATGACGTGGTGGTAAAGGTTAATAGCAGGGGGTGATCGGACATGGTCTGGGGAGTTGCTGTGACGATACGGGCGAAGTCATGTATCAAATGGGTGTTATCTGGGTGTGCAAGGGTTAAGGGGTAACGTGGGGATGTAGGGGTAGTGAAGTGTGGTGGAAGCGTGGGATGATGGCGCCAGGGGTTCAGCCGGTCGCACGGGGGGTCGCTGGTGGATGGGAGTGCGGGTGGGTCGTGGTAGGTGGTGATGGGTGTGTGTGGTGTGCTGCGTTCCAGTGTGATTGTGTGTTAGTGTATGGGCTCAACGGGTACTGTATATGTGTGTGTGTTGCACTTGGTGTGGTTGTGTGGTGTTGGAGGAGGATAACTGGACTGGGGGAATTCATTGGGAAATGAGGTTGTGGACAGTCATGCGGATACGGGGTGGTAAATTGACCTGTGGGTAAGTTGCTATAGTGCGGAGGTGGTTCTGGATGGTGCAGGTGTCACTGTCGAGTGGATGGGCTGGGGGGGTGTTGGGGATGTAGTGGGTCGGTGCGGTATTGAAGGGGGGCTGGTGACTGGGTGGTTTGGTTGTGGGGACGTGTGTGTGTGTGATATGGGTGTCGAAAGGGGGCTAAGTGTGGTTTTTGGGGTGTAAACGGCGTGTGAAGGGGGAGGGGTGCTGGAAGTGGGTCAGAAAGGAGAGGAGGTGTGTGATATAGCAAGAGGAGGGGGGGTTTCGGGGGTATTATTTACTAATGACAGACTTGATCTCGTTGTCGATGTTCAGACCACTGGGTGCCAGGGTACGAAGTGTGATTATCCATTTGAGTTCTTCCTTGTTGAGTATTCTTGTGTGGTCCCCTCCTCTCCAGTTCCTTTGCATGTGTCTGATCCCTATGAATTGTAGACCAGTGATGTTGCTCTGGTGATGTTCGAGGAAGTGTACCGGTATGTTATGACTGTCTGCTTTGTTAATGATATTTCTGAGGTGTTCCTTGATTCTGGTATGTAATGGTCTGATGGTTCTCCCTAAATACTGCTTGTGGCATGGGCACTGTATGAGATAGATCACATTTTTGGTGTGACATGTGATGTGTTCCCATATCTTGTAGGTGGTGCCCGTCTGTGTGGAGGTAAAGCATGTGGTGGGTTTTGTACTCCTATAGTTTAGATTGGTGCAATTGGAGCATGTCCCGCAGTGGTAAAAGCCTCCCTTCAGTGTACCTTTGTCTATTGTGGTCTGTGTGTGTATTGATGGGGGAATGTGGTTCGTGACTAGCTTTTTGTGTATGTTCGGTGCTTTCTTGTAGATTACTCTGGCTCTGGATGACTGGGTGAGGGTTGTGTCTTTTTTGGTGAGGTTATTGTTGTGGTGTTTAGTGGGGGTGTTCAGTCACTAAACACCACAACAATAACCTCACCAAAAAAGAGCTAGCTTCACTCAACAACCTAAGAAACAACCATGATCTCATCATTAAACCCGCAGACAAGGGAGGAGGAATAGTACTACTGGACAAAGCAGACTACATAACAGAATCCCTCCGCATCCTCAGAGACTCCAATACCTACAAAGTTCTACGCACAGACCCCACACACAACTTCAACCAAGAACTCTCACGCATTCTGACAACCGGTAGCACTACAGGCATCCTCTCCAAACAGGAACACAACTATCTACACAACCCTCACCCAGTCATCCCCGTTTTCTACTATCTCCCCAAAATCCATAAGAACACAACTCACCCACCCGGCAGACCCATCATCTCAGGCATTGACTCCATTTCCTCTAACCTTTCTGAATACATCGATCACTTCCTCCAACCATATGTCAAACAACAACAATCACATCTGAAAGACACAACGGACATCCTCAAGACACTAGAAAAGACACCCTGGGGCGATGACTACTGGCTTGTCACCAGTGACGTCACCTCACTTTACACCATCATAAACCACCAACACGGATTGGACAGCACCCGACACTACCTCCAACAAGATGACTCCATGGACCCACTACAAACAGCATTCATCCTGCAAGGCATAGACTACATCCTCACACATAATTACTTTTGGTTCAACAATAACTTCTACCTTCAGCAAACAGGGACTGCAATGGGGACCAAGTTTGCCCCCAGTTATGCTAACCTGTTCATGAGCCGGTGGGAGGATTCCCACATATGGACAGGTCATGACTGGCAGGCAAACTTGGTCCTCTGGAGGAGATACATAGATGACATCATTTGCATATGGAAAGGACCAGAATCCACACTGCTAGAATTCATCAACTACATTAACAATAATGACAAAAATCTCCAATTCACCACAGACTATAGCAAAACCTCGGTAAACTTTCTAGACCTACAGATATTCATACACAACGGACAAATACACACAAAGACCTTCCAAAAACCAGTCGACGTCAATAGCTACATCTTATCGAGTAGCGGTCACCACCCCAACTGGCTCAACAACATCCCCATAGGACAATTCAAAAGACTCAGAAGAAACTGCACCAAACTAACAGACTACATATCACAGGGAGAAACTCTTAAACAACAATTTGCAGATAAAGCTTATCACATACCCACACTACAAGACACAATGGATAAAGTAGCAGAAGAAGCAAGGGCACCACTTCTTGAATACAAACCCCACACCTCAACGACACATGACCACCCTGCTTTCATCACACAATATAACACCCACGCCCACGACATCAAGAAAATAATAAACAAACATTGGCACCTTCTACAAAAAGACGAAACACTAACACATATACTACCATCCAGAGCCAGAGTAATCTACAAGAAAGCACCGAACATACACAAAAAGCTAGTCACAAACCACATTCCCCCATCAATACACACACAGACCACAATAGACAAAGGTACACTGAAGGGAGGCTTTTACCACTGCGGGACATGCTCCAATTGCACCAATCTAAACTATAGGAGTACAAAACCCACCACATCCTTTACCTCCACACAGACGGGCACCACCTACAAGATACGGGAACACATCACATGTCACACCAAAAATGTGATCTATCTCATACAGTGCCCATGCCACAAGCAGTATGTAGGGAGAACCATCAGACCATTACATACCAGAATCAAGGAACACCTCAGAAATATCATTAACAAAGCAGACAGTCATAACATACCGGTACACTTCCTCGAACATCACCAGAGCAACATCACTGGTCTACAATTCATAGGGATCAGACACATGCAAAGGAACTGGAGAGGAGGGGACAACACAAGAATACTCAACAAGGAAGAACTCAAATGGATAATGACACTTCGTACCCTGGCACCCAGTGGTCTGAACATCGACAACGAGATCAAGTCTGTCATTAGTAAATAATACCCCCGAAACCCTCCCCTCCTCTTGCTATATCACACACCTCCTCTTGTTTCTGACCCACTTCCAGCACCCCTCCCCCTTCACACACCGTTTACACCCCAAAAACCACACTTAGCCCCCTTTCGACACCCATATCACACACACACACGTCCCCACAACCAAACCACCCAGTCACCAGCCCCCCTTCAATACCGCACCGACCCGCTACATCCCCAACACCCCCCCCAGCCCATCCACTCGACAGTGACACCTGCACCATCCAGAACCACCTCCGCACTATAGCAACTTACCCACAGGTCAATTTACCACCCCGTATCCGCATGACTGTCCACAACCTCATTTCCCAATGAATTCCCCCAGTCCAGTTATCCTCCTCCAACACCACACAACCACACCAAGTGCAACACACACACATATACAGTACCCGTTGAGCCCATACACTAACACACAATCACACTGGAACGGAGCACACCACACACACCCATCACCACCTACCACAACCCACCCGCACTCCCCTCCACCAGCCACCCCCCGTGCGACCGGCTGAACCCCCGGCACCATCATCCCACGCATCCACCACACTTCACTACCCCTACATCCCCACGTTACCCCCTTAACCCTTGCACACCCAGATAACACCCATTTGATACATGACTTCGCCCGTATCGTCACAGCAACTCCCCAGACCATGTCCGATCACCCCCTGCTATTAACCTTTACCACCACATCATTTAACCCCATCACCCTTACACACCCAGGCTACACCCATTGGTCACATGACATCGCCCATATCACCACACCAACTTTCCCTACCATGTCCGATCACCCTCTGTTATTAACCATTGCCACCACGCTACACTCCACTCCCCAGAGCGTCACCTCCCACAGACCTGCACACTCATCATTAAGCCCACTCACACACCTGTCATTACCCTTTTCCATCCGGCAATATCCCATTGGCCTCCATCAACAGAACACCTCCAGATTGCCATCAATTCCTGACCACGCCCAGTGCACACACACCTCCCCCCCATTGGCCAATTCCGTACACACCCACCTCCACACCAACCTTTAAAACACTGCTGCACCATGTAACAGTAACCTCCATGATTAAGGCACAGCCGAAACGCGTTGGGGACACACACCTACCATCACGTCCTGGAAACCTTCCTTCCTGCTGAAGACCCCCCTGCTGTCCCAGTGACCGCTGATCACAAGGAGCCGCCAGCACCTCCGACGAGCGGCAGCCCCACCTTGTGACCGTGACACACCCGGCTCTCAGCCTCCCTGCCCCGCCCCACATTGGGCGCCAACAGCCGCAGGAACCACGAGGAGCCGGCTTTCACTGCACACACAGCATCCCTCATCCGAACAGCCTCACCCGGCCATCCCGCTGCACGATGTGGCACACACGCAGGTACCGGCCCGCATCCCAAACACGAAGATGCCGACCTGCCGCAGCCCGCGCATCCAGCCAGGCTCCATCCACCACGCTGACCCACCCTGCCAGCGCAAACAAGACCAACGGTGCCACCATCACGGGGCACAGCCGCAACAGTAGCTGCAGCACAACAAGAACGGCCATCTAACCTGCCGCTGTATACCATCAGAGACTGCCGACCACCACCCCCAAAACGCAATGCCTACACAGGCACCTACCGGTAGGTAAGTTTTACAAATTGCGGGACGCTGCCACATCATCCATTCTTACCAGACTTCCACCCACACTGTGCCGGGCATTAAGACTGTCGACCAAAGGTCCAGCAGGGACAACATGCTGGTCCAGAACTGCATGGAAAAGGAGCCCCCTAAAAGGGTCTACCCACCTTCCCCCCTGTGCACCCATCCTGCTCTTCCCCCCACTGCTCCTGGGTCAATTACCCTCTAGTAGCATTGTGCCTACCTACCTTAAACCAATAAAATTACCTTGACCCAACACCACCGTCTACGTCTCTCTGTCATACAGATCACTCTTACCCAAGCACTTTACACACTGCCCCACCATATAGAGAGCGCGCCTTACCCAGCTTTTACCAGTCTATAAACTAGGTAGGAACAGGTACTCCTACCACAGGCGCAGCACTCTTACACCCCCTACCCCCATTCCTCCAGATACACGCACATCCCCTCCCCCCACCTCTCTTCCCCCCCATTACTCTTTCCCTCTCCCTCCTGCCTCAATCCACCCCCACAGTCATATCAGTGAGCGCGGTTCACCACCCTTTATTCACATCTTAATAAATTTGTCCCCAATTTATGCAGACAAAGATAATTTGCCAACAAACATTTAAAGAAAAATGAGGATGACTCATTTCCAATTCTTTTGGATCATACTGACTCTCTTCTTCTTTCTATACTTGAGGATCTTTGGGAGGAAGGTAAAACCTCCCCAACTGAATTATGTTCAAATATTAAAACCTTTGATATAAATACACAGGATTTACATAATAAATTGAAATCCAAATCCGAATTCTTTCCTATTTCTGCAAAAAGCAATACAGTTGAATCTTTCTATAAAATCACTCTAGAGGACTTCAAGTCCTTATGTTATAATATGAAAAAAGAGAGACCTGTCTCTAATCTTACTAGAGAAGAAAAGAGAGCACTCAATTCATTAACAAAAGATACTTCAATAATTATCAAGGAGGCAGATAAGGGGGGAGGTTTGGTGGTTCAGGATAGAACGGATTATTTAAAAGAGGCATCCAAACAACTAAGTGATATATCCTTTTATTGTGTTCTACCCACAGATCCTACCTCCTCCTTCCTTCTTGAACTTAAATCTTTATTAGATGCAGCTCTCGCCTCTGGAGTCATAACAAGAGAAGTCTGGTGTTTTTTATTTAACCCTCATCCGATTATTCCAATTTATTATCATTTACCGAAAATACACAAATCCCTTTCTTCACCACCCGGGCGTCCAATTATCTCTGGTATCAATTCCCTCACTTCCAACTTTTCTCAATATGTTGACACTTTTCTTCAACCCTATGTTCCTGTTCTGAGATCCCATATAAAAGATACCATTCACTTTTTGCAACAACTTGAATCCATAGAGTGGAAGTCAACTTATGCCTTTCTTACGATGGATGTAGTGTCACTCTACACCAATATTCCTCACACATTTGGTGTACAATGTATTTCGTCCCGATTATCTCAAGATGGGGATTTTCAACAGGAACATAGGAGTTTTATTTTGGATTGTATTTCTTTCATTCTTACACATAATTATTTTTTGTTTCTCAACACTTTTTATCTACAAGTCTTGGGGACGGCCATGGGGACCAGGTTTGCGCCGAGCTATGCAAACCTATACATGGGAACCTTTGAGGATCATCATGGTTGGGGGAGCGAGTTCGGTGCGAACCTGGTCTTCTATGGCCGTTACATAGACAATCTATTTTTTATTTGGGATGGGGATCTATCCTCTGCTTCACGTTTTGTTTCTACACTCAACGTTAATACCTTTAATTTAACGTTCACTTATCAGTATAATTCTAATCACATAGACTTCCTTGATGTGACACTAGAGGCGAAACACCATACCATACACTCTTCTAATTACACCAAATTGGTAGATACTCATTCATATCTACATTTTAATAGTGCTCATCATTACCCATGGAAAGCAAATATTCCAAAAGGACAACTGATGAGATTACGTAGAAATTGCTCGTCCCTAGAGAATTTTCATTTACAAGCAAACAAGATGTTGCTTTCTTTTAGAGAAAGGGGCTATCCAGAGTATATTTTGGAGAGGGCTCTATGAGAAACAGTTAATATAGATAGATCCAGCCTATTTGTGACAAAAAATATTAACATCAAAAAGAATAAAGAACAATTTAATGTTAAAGATAAAAACACTGCTTTTATTTGTAAATACAATTCTTGTCACAGACAGATTACAGATATAATTCAGAGGAATTATCATATTCTTCAACAAGATAATATCTTGAGAAATGTTTTGCCACCGAAACCAGTGATAATTTATAGAAAAAATAAATCTCTTAAATCTATTTTATCACCAAGCCATTTGAGGTCTAATTTAAGGACCACTGATATAACAACTAATAATTTAGAACAGTGGTTACCTTATAGACCACCAGGTTTTCATCGCTGTGGCAAAACTAGATGCAATATGTGCTCCTATACAGCCAAATAAATAGAGTACTATAACCCTTTAGGATACAAATAGTTTATACACAATAAATAATTTTATAAATTGTGACTCGTCATATGTGATTTATTTAGTCACATGTGGATGTGGATTATATTATGTGGGACGTACCACGAAACCATTAGAGACGATATATGGAACATCACCGGAATGTTATGAATAAAATAACCACACACAGTCTATCTCTTCATTATTTAAAAGTACATGACAGTGATCCACAATCAATGAATGTTATAGGTTTGGAGTATATCCCCACCACTCAGAGGGGTGGAGATAGATTCAAAAATCTGTGTCGACAGGAGGTCTTCTGAATGTTCAGACTGAATTCTTTACATCCAGATGGCCTCAATGAGTCCATTGAATTAAATACGATTATGTAATTTTGGTGGGTGGGTTGATGATTAGATAGGGTCCCCATCACCCAGCTTCCCCTTAGCTGGTTCATATATCTATATATACAACCATCATGTAAAGATTCCCCACTGAATTTTATTTTTACTATCAACATGTATTTGAATGAATATTTATGGGTTTATATGGAGTATATTGCATCTGAGTTGAACTAAAATAGAATAAGCTAATATTAGAATTAAACAGATGTATAACAATATAACAGTATATATGTGAAAGCTATCAAGACTCGATTTATATCATGGATGAGTTAATATATAATTATCACAGGAGTATTTATATCATGTGATCGGGGGTGTATTTTCCAGTTAGGCATGATTCCGCAACAATTGTCATTATACAACAATCATGTGATTACCCTTTGTACCACGTGATCGGAGTTAATATATCTAATCAATGTTATTATTTTTTTTTTAAATCAGCTGGATGGGACCACGTGATCTATATTCATATCACGTGACCCACGACATGTTACATTGATTTACATAGTCCCGCTGAACTTTGTGGCTTCAGTTATTTTTTACTTCAGCTGGATGGGATCACGTGATCTATACTTACATCACGTGACCCGTGACATGTGATATTGATTCATACAGTCCACTGAATACTGCGGCTTCCGTTGATAACACGTGACCCATTACTAAGCCATTACAGGCTATTTGGAGTCACGTGATCTTTAACGGAGTCACGTGATCGGATATTAAGCTCCGTAGATAAAGGTATCTTTTGAGAATTTATGTATAATTATAAAATCAAACTTTTATATGATGTATTTATTAATATGATCTATTGTATATGAAATAGGTGGTGATTTTCTATATGGCTTGATTGATTGTTTTCTTGATTGAACAACAGCTGCTCGTAATATCAAATCAAATAAGGGTATAAAAAGCCCTCCTCTGGATATGGGGACATATGCTACTGAAGAAGCTGTGGGTTCTACCACATCAAAATGCGTTTAGCCTCCCCACTTCATTACACAACACCTGGAATCTTTGTGGATTTATCCGGACCAGCATCACTTCACCCTTTTTTCCAGCCTTTTATGTCAGCATGCCAGTGCAGGAATATGGCACCTTCTTGAGCTGTGGACACTTCATAAGAGACTGGTAATATACTAAATAGCTGGAAAATATTCCGGATATACACATCTAGACCAGTGACTGTTGTTAAGCTAATTTGCATATACCATTTGGACTGAGGGCCTGATTCAGAGTCGGACGCTCTGAACGACCGCCCGCTCTGAAACAGGGCGTTTTGTTGTTTTTTGTGCATCCTCCTGGACGATCACATAGCTGTGGGTTACCACCCACAGCTTATGCGAGAGTCCATGATGATGGTTGCGATGGTCAAGACCATTGCGACCATCGGGCTTGCGACAAGACCCTTGCGGTAGGGTCTCGTTGCCGCAAGCCCTGGAGTGATTTTGGCTCGCGAGCGGGTCTGAATGAGACCCTGAGATTGCTGCTAATTCATAGAGCTTTTCTAAAGATCCAGAGACACCTTACTCATTGAAATAAGTCTGTCGTTTGGATACAAGAGACTTTTTATTCATCTCAATCCATTTATTTTATCATTATTCATCATGTTTTAAATATTTTGCATATATTGTGCTATATAAGCTATCATTATTATTTATGTGCACATTGATGATATATTCAATTTTTTAATAATAAACTGTATTATTGTTACAATCAAGCCATATAGATTATTCATGATTTCTACAAACACAAATTGTTGTATTTAATCATATTTATTGTTATCGGTCTCATCATTATAGATATAATTATTTAAAAGAGATTTAGCGCTGTTCATACATATTTTCTGTATAAAGACGCCCCTTTGCCACTCGCAACACACGTCATCTCCAGCAGTTGTAGGATTAATCGGGAACATCGAGAGCCATCAGAGCTGCTCGCAGTGCTTGTGGTAGCCTTTTCCCACCACAACATTGTGAGCAGTTCAGGCCAAAATACAACCCAGTCACGTGTGTAATGACGCTACTTTGCTAATTATGCACACACGTTAAATGCCATTCTGATGGTCGGGCACGCCTGCGTTCGCACATCCACACCCCCATTTTCAAGCACCTTCCCCTGTTACCACCCACAAACGGCACTATCTGTCACTCAAAATAGCGTCCCAACTGCGAGCTACGGGCGAGCACTTTCCCATCACAGTGATTGGTTCGTGCACGCGCATTGCGACTCATACGTATGCACAGATTGCGAAAAATCATTCAATGCGAGCAAGTGCAGCATAGCGTTCGGGTCTGAATCAGCCCAAAAGTCTCTTCTTAGGATGAAAAAACATTCACCAAGTCTCTTTAGTTAGTTGATGGTTTAAAGGTAATAGTTTACCTCTTCGCTCCGTTTTGATGCAGCAAAGCCCAGCAATACAGAGGATGACTGAGCGCTAATAATGTCACGCTATTGATGTTCCTGAAAATCACTGCATTGAGGGCCTGATTCAGCAAAGAACACACGGATGCAGACGCATACACCTGGCCGCTGTGAGAATATGCTAATCAATGCATACGCATGGAGACTGCAGCACTAGATGCAGACGCTCAGCCCCATACTAAGCCGCCCATCTCCCTTTACTCACAGCCTGATCAGTACCCAAGATAGCGTAAACATCGGTAACATCGAGAACCATCGGACCCATATGCACAACAGTGGTTGACCTCACCTGCCCCTGGATTTTGGCCGCTTCCTGTGTACAATTTATGCTATGGCTGCGTGTGCCGCCGCACTGCCTTAATTACGCACTTAATTATAATAGCGTCCCAACGCACAGACACGCCTTCGTTCACCTGACGAACCCCTGTCACCACCCACAAATGGCACTTCCTGTCAATCATTATCTGAAGGGGTCTACATACACCCTGCGTGTAGTCTGCGTACCCTAATCCATTTGCACTGGCTAGTTTGCACATGTGCTGTGCTATGCACAGTGCAAAAACATTGGCCAAGTGCGTGCGTTCTCTCCTTTGCGTTCCTTGCTGAATCAGGCTGAGTCCGGACTTCAGTGCAGTTTACAAGCGGCACTGAAATCCGGACTGATTCTCCAAGAATTGTAATTGTAAAGCTGCTGCACGCAGGCAGATGGTAATGCAGCAGGAGGCATCGCGCCTCCTGTACATTACATATCCGAGCTATGTTGTCCAATGCAGTATCGGAAAATCTGCGTACTATCAGCCGGCTGCAGTGACCCATGGGGTCCCACAGCCGGCCGCCGCAGGTTAGATGAAGAGGCCAGGAAATCTCCGTCAGCCGACAGAGATCTTGGCTTCTTCCCTCCCCCACAATGGCAGTGACATGCTGCCGTTTCGGGAAACGGAGGGCATCGCCATCCCCTCCCCGCCCACAAACAGCAGCAGATTGTCAATCACTGCCAGTCTGTGAGTGAGTTGGTAGGACCCATTCTGCACACTCACAGAATGGGGCCTGTGCTGATTCCCAAACATCGGGAATCTGCGTTCAGGAGCATCAATAGCGTGACATTATTAGAGCTCAGTCATCCTCTGTATTGCTGGGCTTTACTGCATCAAAATAGAGCGAAGAGGTAAACTGTTACCTTTAAACCATCAACTAACTAAAAACTTGGTGAATGTTTTTTGATCGTTACGAGAGTCTTTTAGTTTGGTACCAATACATTTCCAAAATTCACCTCAATAGGTTTATTGCTGCTGGGACACTTTTTTAACACTGACAAACACAGAGACTTTTTATCAAGTTATATGGTTTAATTTATAAATTGATCAGTATGTCTTTTTTCCATATTATGTGATTTTCTTGTCAAAGTTTATGTCAGTTAATATGTGTTTCTCTACTAGGAAATATTGTTACCAATAAATAACGTATATATTCATTTCAATTCGAGTGGTCCGGACTGTTAGAAACAGTTAGAGGTTTATTACTTTTCTATTTGTTTTAATAGTGTATACATTCAGGAAACCAGCGCAGTTATACCATAAAAATTGCTATGTTTATGGTGTACTGTGCTTAAAAAAATATATACAGTGTGTGTATATATATATATATATATATATATATATAATTTATTTTTATTTTTTTTTTAAATAAAATCGTGTTGGAAGTTATCAATAGATGTTCTTGACCTAATTCAATCATAAACACACTGACAATTTCTGAGCGATTTTTGGAAGAAATATTAGCCAGTTCAGTGGTTAGTGTGGGAATTGTTCCCAGCACCTGCTCTGACTGTGAGCAGCTTCTGCCATAATTATAGTCTATAGCTCTATTGGCTGAGAGCTGTCATTCTTCAAGGCTAAACAGCAAGTTTCTTTGGGAGATGTAGTATTGTTATACTTCAGCATATCAGGAAAGTGCTTCTCCAAGACTACAAGCTCCAGAGACCCATGCTTCCTCCTCTCTTCATTGGACAGATAGGCCCCAGGCAAACCTACACAAAGGAGTTTCCTGGAACAGGAGGTAGGAGATGCATGTTACCATAATAAACACAGAATGCAACATAGACTGTGACATGGGCTTGTTTCTTATGGTTCAGACAATCAATTGTAATGGGTGATATATAAATAAATATTTAAACATATGTGTATAAGAGTAGATATATATATATATATATATATATATATGCACACGTAATAGATAAAATAAAACAATCACCTAATTTCTTGATAACGCCATCCTTTCCTGTATATCTAGTCAATGCAGATTCAGCTGTTAGCTGCATTTTATTTTGCTTTTAGAAAATATTGCGGTTTGAAATTCTGATTTGATAAATCTCAATTCATTGCATTTCCCATTAGGGCGGATGGAGAGAGCAGGTGTAAAGTCACACAAGCTACTGTATACTTTTAATTCATTTCTGGTCTGTCCTTCAATGAGTATTTATCTTCTGATACAATTCTAATAATCTTACAACTGTTCTACGTTACTCATAGACTGCAAATGTTTCTCAAAGTTTTCTATATCCACGTTTTACTTACCATTAAACTAAGGGCCTGATTCAGAGCCGCTCGTAAGCGGCCGCTCGTTCGTTCCGAGCGATGTTAGCCCAACTGCGCATGCGTACGGATCGTTATACGCATGCGCCAACCAGTCAGTGCGGCCGAAATTCATGTGCTCGCAAAATAGCGAATGCCTGCTATTTTGAGTGACAGAAAGAGGCGTATGTGGGTGGTAACAGGGGAAGGTGCTTGAAAATGGGGAGTGGAAATCAGAACGCAGGCGTGCTTAAAGATCAAAACGGGCGTTTTATGGGTGTGCATATTTAAAACAGCAGCGTCATTGACCACGTCACTGGGTTATTTTATAGCCAGAACTGCTCGCAAAATTGTGGTAGCAAACACCAACCCCAAGAATAGCGAGCAGTTCATACCCTTGTCGATGTACTCGATTAATCTATTAAATAGCGGACATGACGTAGGATGCGAGCGGCCAGGGGGCGTATTTTTCCAAAAAACGAACGCAAGTTTTGTTCGCTCGTTCAGACATAGAGGCGTGAACAGACCGCAAACAGCGAACGGTTCATTTGAATAGCCACCCCTTGTTTTAGAACGAACGACCGCAAATAGCGAGTGGCTCTGAATGAGGGCCTAAGATCCTTAACTAGCCACGTAACATGTGCTATAGTCAGTGTTATGATGACCAAATGTGAGCTGGACTGTGTTAATGCATATATTCCAAACCATTTATGCAAATTGTGCCACCGATGTTGCTAGGCTCCTCTCACCATTGTGTTTATTTCCTGTATTACAGTTGGCATACATGTGCTTGTAATGAAGAGAGCTGAGACATCCAGTCTTGTGACAATGCAGAGCTCTGTAAGAGATATGGGGATGATGGCAGACAGCATTCTGAAACACGCCCAGGCTATAATCCACTTATTGACCGTAGAGGTGAGAATTGCGGGAAATACAACACATCAGCAATTCACACTAGAGTATCAGTTCAGTTAGAAGTGATGTCAGACATGCCAACATTTCTGTTCAGTTAGAAGTGATGTTGCATGCCAACATTTCTGCTGCCCCCTCGATCCAAATAGGCGGGGAGGGGTGTAGGGGGTTTGGCGCTGCAATTGTGTCACCACGTCTCTACAAAGCCTCAATTCCTGGCATTGTAAAGTAGGTGGATGGGGCCAAGATGCAGCAATTCAGCGCAAATTGTGTCATCAAGCCGCGTAGAAGTGGCCGGGGCAGCCAGTTGGGTGCTAATTCCAGGAGCCTTGCCTACACTTCCCAGGGTCCAGGACAGCCACCTGATTTTCAGGAGACTCCCGGACAATTCAGAAGGGTAGGCAAGTATGATGTAACATTGCCCAGTCTTGGCGCAATGTGCAGTAAGCACAAATCGCATACATAAGGTAGACTTACATCGTGCATGCTCATGTGCAGCTCTATGGATGTCATTGTCAGCATCAACAGGGGCACCAAGAGGGGGGGGAGTGGGTAGTAATTACCTGGGCCAAGGCTTGCTGGAGGGGCCTGGTGGGGGCCTAGGTCCGGTGCTGCCCCCCCCCCCCCTCTCTTACATCACAGCAGCCCAGCACATGCTGCTGTGTGCTGGGCTTCACTGGGAAACTGCTCATGGCTGGCAGTCTCCTATGCCTGTGAGGGGAGCGATCACACTGATTTCACCCCCCACTGGCTATGCGCCGGGCTGAGGGGCTCATAGCAACCCCTCCCCTGTGCGCAGAGCCGCTGAAAAAATATTTTTTCCCTAAGGGTGCGTGGCCACGCCTCCCGTGATTAGTCCACACCCCTTTACCCAGGCCCGCCACAGCTGTTGGCGTGCCTGGGCATCACATGTCGTCACAATATCGTTTTTAGCTTATTTTAAGTAAAATCTCCCTTTTCCCATATTCCAAGGTCTCTGTTGCGGGATCCTCTACATTTGCTGACTTCAACAGGGTGCTGGCAAATACAGTAATATATGACAGCTGAGTCAAATCGAAGCATGCTGCAGCTATATCTATTCAGAAGTCAGCTATCATTTCTGTACGGCAGGCCGATGCTCACTATAAGCTAGATTGAGCGTCGCATGCAATGCAGATATTCATGTAGTTGAGTCACTTTTGCAACTCCTATGGCAAATGCATTACAAAGAGGACCTCATTCAGAGTCGGTCGTTGCGGCCGCTCGGTCGTACGCCACCTATGTTCGCTAAACTGCGCATGCATAAAATTCGCAATGCGCGTGCGCAAACTAGCTATTACGATCAGAAATTGAACACAGCCAGGTCGTTAGTTTGAGTGACAGGATGAGGCGTTTGTGGGTGGTAACAGGGGAAGGTGCTTGTGAACGGGGGAGTGGAGATCCGAACGCAGGCGTGCCTGACTATGCAAACAGCGTTTTATAGGAGTGCATAATTAACTAAGTAGTGTCATGGCACTTGTGACATGGGAGGTTTTTACACTGACTTGATCGGTGAGCTTAAGAGAGGGTATGGTCAACCTTAAGCTCTACGAACAGCTCCGATGGTCTCGATTAATCCTTATATGCCCGGAGATGACGTGTAATGCGAACGAGAAGGGGGCGTATTTTTAGTCTTACGGCCGCATTTTCCCCTTGCTCATCCAGCTAACGATCCCATCTTAACGACGCAACTTGCGAGCGCTTCATTTGCATATCCGGCCCCTTTTACCTTACGACCGAGCGGCCGAAACGACCGACTCTGAATGAGGTCCAGAGTGTGCACAAAAAGGTCTATGCAGTCTGCCCAATCAATGCAGACTAACTTGTGGTTAGCTGCATTTCATTTTGCCTTTAAAAAAAAATAAAACATGTCACTTTTAAATCCCGTTGTAAAAATAGATGAAATTCTGTCATTTGTACAAATCACTGTTCATTGCATCTCCCGTTACGGGAATTTTTCAGAGGCAGGTCCAGAGGGGCCCCTGCACAGCACACCCTGCACCCATATTATCTAAAACTCACTGGTCCATGGTACCACGTCGGGTGTCAGTGCTGCACAGAACACCGGAAAATGGCCGCAGCGGCCATTTTTCCGGCGCTCGGGGCATGCGCGGTAGACTCTGGGCACACTCTAGTGCCTAGAGTCTACTGACTCTGCAGAGGCCGGCTGGCCAGCCATGTCAGTCGGCTGCCGGCTGCCGGGGAGAGAGGAGGGGACTCGGCAAGGGGAATGCACACGGGCCCCCACCTCTCTTAAGACGCCCCTGTTCAGAGGCATATATTGGAGCATGCGAAAAATCAAACAATCTATACTTTAATTTCTGATTTGTCCTCTTGGTTTAAAAAACTCTTCAGAATAAGGCTCTATGGGCCTGATTCAGACCCATTTGCTAAGCCACGGACGCACGCTAGGGCCGATAGTCGCCCATCTGTGCATGCGTATGCGGCAAAATACGCATGGGTGAGCCAGTCACTGTGATTGGGAATTGTACGCTCGTAGTACACAGACTGGACGCTACTTTGAGTGACAGAATGTGCTGTTTGTGGGTGGTAACAGGGAAAGGTGCTTGTGAACGGGGGAATGGTGTTGTGAACGCAGGCGTGTCTGGGCGTCAAAAGTGAGTTTTATGGGTGTGCATAATTAGCAAAGATGCGTCATTGTACACGTCATCTGGTTGTATTTCACACTGAAGTGATCGCAGTGCTTGCGGTAGGGTAGTCAACCTCAAGTGCTGCGTTCGCTTCCGATGGTAACTGATGTACCAATGGTTGCATACACTTCCTGGAGATGACGTGCGCAAGTGGGCGTCTTAAGACAGGCCGGGTGGGCGATTACATACACAAAGCGATCGCACGCCAAGACATAGTGGGTGTGCTTATGCCTTGCCGTGCGATCACCTGCCTTGCTGGGTATGTGCCGGATTTGCATATGCTGGGTGCGAGCGAACGCATCTAGAGAGTGGGTCTGAATGAGCTCCTATGTCCACAATAAGTACAGTATGTTGACATGACAATGCCGGTGCCGAGGTCACAACATGGGTGTATGCTACTTACATTTTTACCGTACCGGTGTTATAACTTTAAACATGCACCATTAAAAAAAATTATTTCCTGGCCAGTATTGTACCAGGTGCATGGTAGGGATTAGGGAAGCAATATATACTGTATCTAAGACCTTTAGCCTCATAGACAAGATCTGAGAAATGAGTGGTTGTTCTTCACCGCAGAAGGATGCAGCAAGCAAGTCTTCTCCATCCAGGGACCCACTCCTCATAGAGAAGGTTATTAACCATGCCTCGCAGATCATCCAACTTGTGACCAGCAAGGTGAGGTTATTAAAGATGTTCTGGCCGTCTACACCATGAGGAGGATTATTCCTTGTGAAGTCAGATAGAATTTCATGATAGAGTCTATGGTACTCCTGCTGAGTATAGAAGTAAGGGCAGGGCTATTTGGGCTAAAAGGAGCCTATTAAAAATGTAGTCTGTGTGGAAGCATGCACTTTGCTTCTAAATTAATATGTATATACTGTACATTAGAGATCAGTGTGTAAAATATCCAGAATATAAGAAAATAAAAAGATTGTATTACCTAACTTTTTAGACAAAGCTCCCGACTGCTGGTGGTTGCAGCCTTAGAAACGATAGTTGGTAGTGCTGGGGATCCATACTGTACCTTTGCATGCAGCTTCTGAGTGGAAAGGGGGAACAACTAATTGATTCAGATGTCACATTTACTAAACCCCTGCATAAATAGGTTCTGCAGTACTGACACTCTATCCTATCCTGGCTTTCAGTGCTATAGAAATCTCAATGCTGCTTGGGTGTTCTACACTAATGTAAGAATCTCAATGCTGCTTTGGTGTTCTACATTGATGCCCACCAGAGGTTAAAATCTGAATATGGCATCAACAGAAAGGGTTCCTCTGATCCCTAACTGGCCTCCAAGCTCCCTCATTTCATTCTATGCACTGACTTATGGCTACACAGAACCAGAAGTGATAGCTTCTGATAGAGTGATAGCTCCTACATGAGCCATTGTCCTGACTACCAGGTTTTTTTGATAAATGCAGACAAAATGCAACAATATGAAATTATACTTTACCACAAATGATAATCACAGTTCTAGGAAAACAAAGATCAGACAGGAAAGCTTTTGCCATTTGTGCTGTGTGAAACACCGGTTTGCAATGAAAGGATCATCGACATTTGTTAATCCTAGGAAGTGCTTGGAGGTCACTCTATACAGTTCAAAAATAACTACAGTATCCTGTTTTTTTTTATTTAGGAACCCTTATCTTTTGAAGAATTCTTAGACAACATCAAGGAGAGTCAGGATTATGGACAAAAAAACACTTCAAATACTCTAGAACACTTCAAGCTCCCAGGTTCATTGGGTAAGCACCAAGTTGAGTATTAAAATGTAGGTGTATTTTGGTATTCAGGAATTATTTACTAAAAAAATGGGAAAAACAAGAAAAAATGTGTTCTCTTTGTAATGTTAGACAGTTTTGTATATAATTTGAAAAATATATTTTATTTTGAGTTTAAAGAGACAGCATTCTAAACTTCTATATGAATTTATTGTAAGTAAGGGTATTGGGTTCCAAAAAAAACCTAAACATTTTCCTTTGCAGATATACAAAGCTAACGAGAATTTACTGGTGGCAATTTAGTCTGACAGATTAGTTTTGTTGGTTCTAGAGATGTGGAATTAAACTGGAGAACCGAATTTCAATACTAGACACACTTCACCATTTATCATATTCCAATACAAATGTAAAAATATACGGAAATGCATATGCATATGGGAAATGCATGTATAAATAATAGACTAATGTATTAAAATTGAAAATCTATATTTATAAAAAGACACAAATTCCATTCAATATTTTTTTATAAAATTCATAATGATGATAAATATGTAATTCATTATAATAAACAGGGCACCACTAAATGTAATTCATTACAATAGGGCGCCACTAATGTCTTTAGTGATGTAGTGTCTCCTCAGGTCATATCTCAAACTTCCTATGCTTGTAGGCATAGCAGGGACGGAATGGGGCGGGCAAGCAAAGGCTGAGTACAGTAAAGGCAGATTCATGTATGTGACCCAGTTAGATCTTGACCCGATGCTCATCTCCTAGTACAACATACACATTGATTATGATGATTGCAGCCACTTTTAGGGGTCAATCCAATTAGGTGCGAGTTGCTGTTTTCTCCTCGAAGTCGCATAGCGAATTCATTTTGCAATCCAATTAGAAACTTGCACTGAATCAGTCAAAGTGAGTCTGCATTTTTCCATTTGCACCTTCCGGAGGGTGAGAGATGGAAAGGAAAATCTTTATTTTAAGGTTAAAATGTCGGGACACTGTGCTGAACCCCTTAGACCCTCCCCCCCCCCCCCCAATGACTAATTAGGCAATTGAAAGTTTCCAATTAGCTTAATTAGACCAATAATTACATGTCCTTTTTTGGGGTTAAAAAGTGGCCTCAAATTACCCCAGAATAAACTTTTTCGTTAGTTTAGCCACTTCAAATTTAATGACAGCATTTTTTTTTAAATTAAAATAATTGTTTTTATTATATTTTTTTTTTACAATTTTTCAAAGTACCCCAAAATCTCTTTTTTTCATACCTATTTTTTGCATTTTTCATTTAATTTGTTTGAGATTACATGAAAATAATTATGTTTTTATTATTTTTTTGCATTTTTTAAAAAAGCACAAATCAGCCATTTGACACCATTTGAAAACCTTCAGTACTTTCCTAATGCCCACAAACAGCCTTCTATAAGGTCCTGCTAATGATATGATCAGTTTTGGGGGGTCCAGGATGGGATGATCTCCCCACTTTTTCATGCACTTCTATCACATCACATCGCATTTGCTAGTCAACTTGCACCCCTCCGCTGCGAGTACAGCGCATAGGCATTTTTTATTGGATTGGAGATTTCTCGGGAGGGCGCATCAATGCGAAGTCTGTGAGTTTCATGAAACAAACTTGCAATTCGCACCTAATAGGATTGACCCTCCTACTGTATATACATTAAATCGCTTTCCTGCACTGATGGATTGGCCTTCACTTTAGCCGCTTGTGTAGGAGACTGGTGGTGATGGAAGGAGAAGGATCTGTAGAGGGGCAGGCACAGTGCAATGAGGCTGGTGGTTACAGGAATGTCGGTGTCTCTGACTGATTGCATCAGATGCGACCATATCAGGGAAAGTTTGGCTTGGTCGCATCTGGCCAGGCAAGTGGTTAATAGACTGTGATCAGGTGCATCAGGCATCCTGCACACAACCATTCGGTTACTCAGATCTACAGCATGATGTATGATACCAGGAGAAATCCTACCAGCTGCTTGCCATCCACTGCCCTAGCAACAGGCACTTTGGGCATGATTTAGAGGCAGACGCTGATGCCGCTGTGACTGCGACTTTTTTATGCACCTTCCTGCTTATGCAACAGCCGATAAAGTTCGTACAGAGGCCCTGATTCAGAGCCGGACGCTCTGACAGAGCGCTCGCTCTGAATCAGGGCCGTCCCTGCTCCTTTTTGGAGCGGCCTCCTGGCCGCTCGCATAGCTGTGGGTGACCACCCACAGCTATAGCGAGCAGCCAAAATGATGGTCGCGATGGTCAAGACCATCGGGCTTGCGACGAGACCCTGCGGTAGGGTCTCGCTGCCGAAAGCCCAGGAGTGCTTTTGGCTCTATCAGAGCCAAAAGCAATTAACACTGACATTACTAATGATGTCAGTGGGGCCAGACCCAGACGGTAGGCGTTCCCATGGGAACGCCTCTGTCTGGGCAGCCACGCCCCCGGCACGCCCACCAAAGGGGGCATGCTGTCAATCACCATCGACAGCACGCCCCCTTTGGTGCGAGACCCTTAACGACGGCTCGGCCGTCGTTATTCGGGTCTCGCGAATGCGCACGAAGGAGGCGCCTCTGTCGTGCGCATGCGCACTTGGGCACCATCGACCCGCTTGCGAGCGCTCAGCGCTCGCAAGCGGGTCAGAATCAGGCCCAGAGACCCATCAACTGTGATGCTAATCCCCTGCTTTGTGTAAAAAGATATGCCATCGGTAGTACCATCGAAAATTGAACCAGCCCTATGGAGGTGCAGAATTTCCACCTGACCATGTCAGCAGAAATCAGTGCAACTGAAGAAAAAAAGTTGTAGTCACTGACCGCAATAATTCCCCTTCTCTGTATCCAAAGTAGCACTGCTTACTCCAACGTTTTCAGTCTGTGAGACTGGATGCATGCACAAACTGATAAAATCATCCGCTTCTGACATCGCACTGTCTACTGAATCAGGCCCACTAATGACTACTATTGTTCTGCAGTGCATTGCTAATGGTTACAATTTCCAGTCTGACAGGCCAGACCACTACAATGATGCAAGAACCTGATCTGACCACCCCTATTCATCACAAGTTTATCGTCTACTACAGGGGTGTCAAACTCCTGGCCATCCAGCAGCTGTGGACTATGTAGCCCAGCATGCCCTGCCACAGTTTTAGCATGCCGTAATAGCAAAACTATGGCAGGGCATGCTGGGATGTGTAGTTCCACTGCAGATGGATGGCCCAAGTTTGAGACCACTGGTGTACTGCTACCTGGATGTTCTTTGATCTCAGCCTTATTTATATCCCCATGCACCTGTTCATCTTAGGGTGGTAAAATTAACCAGCTAGCAAAACAACTACTTAATCTTCCTCAATATTTTTTTTCATGCAGAAAGGGACAAATATATGTCATGTGATATATTATAGCAAGTTTGTTTTATAGTTGCATACCACTGGTCTCCTGTTATCTTATTGTAGATGCAGCGCTAAACTATACCGGCAAAACAGGTAATCGGCTGCTCTTCATGCAGGATTGGAACCAGCCCATTACTCAAGCCTGTATTGGTAACAAGATCCAGAGAACATCAGTTCCAACACAGAAAGAGAAACAAGCAATCCAAAGTTCACTAGAAGAACTTATGTTGTGTCACAGCCAAGATCTCCAGGTTTCTCAAGGTACATCTGGTGGTATTGTGGAGCTAAGGATAAAACGTAAAGCGAGCACAGTAATAATTCCCAGTAGTCTTCAATCACAGAAACTTCAGAAAATAAGTTATAACAATGTTAAAGAAGAATGTGATGGTTCTAAGGATGATGCCACCAGAAAGCATGTCCCCGATGCTTACACCGAAAAGGCAAAGAGTTGTAGCAATGCTAATGGACAGCAAGTAGACCAACAAGATCACAGCCTGGTCAAATTGTTGGAATGTGGGGAAAGTCTTGGAAGCATTGCTCAAGAACCTCAAAACAACTTGGGAAGCCTGTATCCAGCTCCTGATCTTTATAGATGTTCCTCATTATTAGATAGAGGACCTCACAATGAAGAATTACCAAACTCTATTGCCAAAAGTGTAAAAGGTTTTGTCATCAGCGCCCATACATTGAAGGCTCAAGCAAACCACAATGTAGAGAAGTCCCATATCTGTAGCAAGTGTGGTAGTGCCTTTGTGAGCAGCTCGAGTCTTCTCAAACATCAAATAATCCACACTGGGGAGAAGCCGTTCATATGCAAAGACTGTGGGAAATGTTTTAGCTTTAGCTCAAGTCTCGTCAGACACCAGCGAGTCCACACGGGGGAGAAACCCTATGTATGTAATGACTGTGGGAAGAGTTTTAGTATCAGCACAACGCTGGTGAGACACCAGAGGATCCATACAGGGGAGAGACCTTATGTCTGTCTCCAGTGTGGTAAGAAATTCACGTGTAACTCACACCTTGTTATACATAAGAGGCGCCATACTGGTGAGAGACCCTATAATTGCATTGAATGCGGGAACTGCTTCAGCAATGGATCTGACCTAGTTAAGCATCAGAGAACACATACGGGAGAGAGGCCGTATTCTTGCAAAGGGTGCGGCAAGTGCTTCAGTATTATCTCCAACCTTATAACACATCAAAAAGGACATAATGGAAAGGGACACTGTAAAAATAGTCTTACTAAAAAGGACCAATAGCAACAAACAGGACAAATGAAGCATAAAACATAATGGAGAATTGTGCCTTAAATCAGGCCCTGAGTAACTATACATTTATATGACTTCGCATTCTACAAAAATATACTCCTTTTTATGTATTTGCTGTCAACGTTCATCATAGTTTTAACATATTTAATTTGTTTCTTCAGTCATAAATTATTTACAATAAATCAATAATAAGCTATCAAAATAATGTTTGCTCCTGAAATTCTATTGACATGTACAGGGTATCAAAGAAACTGAAGTATTAGAACATCCATTATATTCATATTACATCATATTATGGGTGGGATGTCCTAAGTGCAGAAATGCTGTGAAAATGCAGTTTTCGGGGGTATTACTGCATTTCTCATATGTACTAAGCATCGGAATGCATATACTGTATATACATACAGTATAGAGAGAGATATTTCACTGCCTCTAAACAGGGCTGCCATCAGTAATTGTGGGGCACAGGACTGACAAAATAGGCAGGGTCCCCCCCCAACCCCTCCTTCCCCAACCCCCCACAACCCAGCTACCTTAGTCATACACAATAAAAAAATGTACAATATTTTGAACAAACATTATTAAACCAGACTAGACCAGTTCTCAGACTGCCTTTCCCAGCATTTTCCTAATCCCCCCCTGGTTTATTACATATATGACTGTACCAGACCAGTGCTTAGACTGCCCTTCCCAGCATTTTCCCAACCCCCCCCCTGGTTTATTACATATATGACTGTACCAGACCAGTTCTCAGACTGACCTTCCCAGCATTTTCCCAATCCCCCCCTGGTTTATTATATATATGACTGTACCAGACCAGTGCTCAGCCTGCCCTCCCCAGCTTTTCCCAATCCCCCCTGGTTTATTATATATATATATAACTACCAGACCAGTGCTCAGCCTGCCCTCCCCAGCTTTTTCCAAATTCTCTACCCCCCCTGATTAAGTATGACTCGACCAGATCAGACCGCCCTCCCCAGCTCTTTCCCACTTACTGTACTTACCTTATTTCATTAAAAGCTCCGAGTCTCTTCTTCTCCTCTTTTCCCCTGGCAGACCTGCACCTCAACCTTCGGTGTCGTGGCTCTTCCAACCACGCCCTCCAAAAGCGCAGCACGACATGACATCATGATATCACGCGTGTCCAAAGCAAACTTTATTAGAAGCAGCATGTCCTTTAGCTGTAGGTTGGTGGAGCAGCCCATCCTCCAATGACTTAGTGGGAACCGGGCTAGTGGCGGCTGGGCGGTGGAAGTGGGCGGGCTTTTGTTAAAGCGGTAGTGTGGGGCTGCAGGCTGTGCTACCAGGGTCCAGTCCCGGCAGTCCCCCCTGATGGCGGCCCTGCCTCTAAACTCTGACACATCCTATACTATTGGGACTGGCTGAAGCGTGTGCCTGATAAACAACAAAATAAACCATCATCTGGCATTTAGACTGGCACATGTGATATCGTGAGGTGTTTTGGATATTATTTTTAAACCTTACTTATTATAAGAAGAAATGAAATAATTCACACCAATACCAACTCTAAAATAAATGACAATGGTTTATTTAAAAGCAAATTAATTATACATGTATTATTGTATTATTGACAAAGCAGACGTACAATATAAAAAAACATGCTTTCAGCAGCAGTAACAAAATGATTATTTGCAATGCCTAGCATAGACTCACAAGGTGACAGTCAGCCCTGTTTATACTTACAGCCCAGCGCCTCGCCACTCTCTCGACCTACGATCTCTCCTGCTCAGCCCGACTGACCGACCCCTCCCCTTTTTGATCAATCTTTTATACTTTTTTCCTCTCTGCTACTAATATATTATAAAATGGCGAATATTAATTAAGTCAATATTCATGCGCACTACACATTTCACTAATATGTTTTAATCATAACAAAACCTATAATCTCCTTTCTATGTTCTCAAAATACTGGTGACCGCATATAGGCCAAGGCTATTCTGATTAGCTCCCTTCTTGCGTAGACAGATCTGAGACCTGCTGTCTTCTAGTCTGTTAGTACTAAACTAACCCATGATTCTGTCTTGCTAGTGAAGAAATAGTTTTCCACAGTTCTGATTTATACCTATTTCCGTAATAAGACTTATATATTTTAGATTAAACAATATTAAACAATAATAACTGTTGCTTTGTTACTTCATACACACACCTGGCTACTTTAGATAGAGGGTAGGCCTCATCTCTAGGCCTGAGGCCATTCGACAAGTGACGTTCTTATAACTAATATATATCCTGAATCATTTCTATGTACTCTTAATTGCACTGAAAATAATAATGAAATACATAAGCATGCATATATTTGTGAATTGCTGAAGGAATATGTACGGTCACATATTCCGGCGTTATCACATGCACATAATGGGAATACTTTGTTGTGAAACCCAAACTGAATGATACCTGCACTGTGGACCTTATTCAGAGGTGGCCGTACGGTCTACGACCGCACGGCCACCTCAATGTTTTGCCAGTGCGCATGCGCACGAGGGAGCCGGCTCCCTCGTGCGCATGCGTGAGACCCTCTACGACCGACAGCACCGGTCGTAGCGGGTCTCTTTCCAAAGGGGGCGAGCTGTCGATGTTGATTGACAGCTCGCCCCGTTTGGAAGGCGTGCCGGGGGGTGGCAGCCCAAACGGAGGCGTTCCCATGGGAACGCCTGCCGTTTGGGGGAGGCCCCACTGACATCACTAGTGATGTCAGTGGAGAGCTTCCGGCTCTGACAGAGCCAGAAGCTCTCCGGGGCTTACGACAAGTGAGACCCTACCCTAGGGTCTCGTCGTAAGCCCCGATGGTCGCGATGGTCTCTGACCATCGCGACCATCACCCGAGCGGTCGTTAGAGCTGTGGGTGTTAGGCTGTGGGTTAACGACCTCAACAGAGGCGGGCGGTCAGGATGCAAGTGGCCGCCCAGTTTCTGAGTGACCGCTTGCATCCTCCGACCGCCTCTGAATGAGGCCCTGAATCTCAACATCTTAAGAGGAAATTAAAAGATACTTTACCAGGTATTGTGTCCTCAGTGGAGATACAGCCAGTCATGTAAAATCAAATTCTATTTAAATTTGTATTTCCATCTTCTGTAAGTGTGTACTAAGCAATGTGCCCATTTTATTTTCACTGTTTTTGCCGCATATTAATTAATTAACCTTGCTGGATGCCTATACAGTTATTCCCAGGTCATATAAAGGAGTATCCTAAGCCTGCTACAGGATACTTCTCTTATGGCCATAACTTAAATGTAACATTTCACTTTTTTTCATAGTGTCTTTTATGTATAAAGCAGGATACTGTGTCACCACACCCTTCACACTGTATTTTAGCACATATATCCATTTTGTTCAGTGTCATATTTAGTACAGTTTTGTTAAGTTTTTGACATTCACTGCCATTTATTTTGATGTAAATGAGCTATAATATGTTAAACCTCAGAGTTATCCAATCCTGACAGTCTGATTCCTAGGGGTAAATTTACTAAACTGAGAGTTTTTAGAAGTGAGTTTTAAAAGTGATGTTGCCCATAGCAACCAATCAGATTATAGGTATTATCTTCTAGAAGGTGCTAGTTGAATGTTAAGTAGAATCTGATTGGTTGCTATGGGCAACATCACTTCTAAAACTCACTTCTAAAAACTCTCACTTTAGTAAATTTACCCCTTACACTGGAAATGCAGAATCTAGCCTGGTGCTATTATTCAGCAGAGACCCCCTGCAAGGAGGTATGGACTTCATTACAACCGCCATGCAGATTGCTGGCATCTGTGTAAGTACCAGACATGACCGGCAGGTACAGTATAAGTGATGGAAAGCTTCCACAAAGGATGGTGTGGAAGAGTGTACACTAGGACAGGTCAGGATGTTGACATGGGAAGACTGAGCTGACTCAAATATGAAACTGAAGGATAGAATGTCCACCAGCGGAGAAATCCTGGACACCGGGACTGGCAATCAGGAGCAGTGAGATAAAACAGGATACCTGGCACAAGGAACCCAAAGAGATACTGGCTGCACTAGAACATAGACAATTCAGTTTAAGGATCCATTTAGAGCCTAGATGTAGGCAACACAGACAGTGATCTGACACCTAAAAACAATTATTGACTTGGAGGAACTAGCACTGATAGTGGTCATGTGACTGAGAGCTTAAAGGTAGACTGTGCATTAGAGATGTGCGCACACCCCATGTTTTGGTTCTAAATATCATCGTGTTTTGGTTTTGTCAAAACCGACCTCAAGTGTATTTGGGTTTGGTTTTGGATCTGGATTTCTTTAAAAATTAAAAAAAATTTAAATCATGTAACTTGGACCTGTTTTGTTCCTATAGTGTTATTATCATCAATGACATTAATGTCCAATCAAATTTGACCACCTCACAGCTCACAATATTGATTTCACCAGTATTGGCCAAAAGATGCAGCGAGCAGCGACAGAGCAGTGGCACAAACACACAGCAGTGTAAAAGAACATAGCACATATAGGAAAAACAATTGTAAGTACAGCTCACTTCAAGTTCACTTCTAACAGACATACACAAGAGCCTGTTTGCACTGGATGGCAGGGGCTAACTAGTATTTGACAAATAAACATACACAGTGACAAAGATTCCTGAGGGTATACCCATATTTACTAAAGTGGGGTTTTTTAGAAGTGTAGATGTTGCCCATAGCAACCAATCAGATTCTAGTTATTATCTTCTATAAGGTGCTAGATACATGTTAAGTAGAATGTGATTGGTTGCTATGGGCAACATCTCCACTTCTAAAAACTCTCGCTTTAGTAAATATACCCCCTGCAGTCTTTTACACGCTCCCCACCCACTCCATCTACCTACAGCTCTCTCTAATGGTGACTAGTATGTAGTACTGAAGTATCAACTACAGCCCACACCCTCTCCATACACTCTGCTGTGTGAAATGGTAGCTGAAATCACCAGGGAGGGACTTACACGCAATTCAAAAGACACAAGATCCGTTTTTGAGATCCGAAATCCAAACATGGCAAGCAGATCTGAGCTGGGACCGGGTTCTACTCTGACGCCAAAGCTCGGGTGTGTTCGGTTTTCAGCAAAACCAAACCACTCATCTCTGGTTTGTATACCATTATACCATGGGGGGGGGCTGTGCAAGAGTAAACATCGACTGGGCCATGAAGAAGAGTGGATCTGCTAAATGAAAAGTGTTTACAGCAGTTGTCAAAATGGGCCGGTATATGAGGGTATACTTATCCTACTGCAAGTATTGCCTGAGCCAGTGGATACAGCTCCGTGAAACACATTGTAGCAGTTGGACCCACTGATGCTAGGTGGTTTAACACTTGCACACAAAGAACATAATTCTTTAATATATTTTTTACCAGTTGCACAAGTGAATTTATATATCATTAGGACCTGAATGGAAAAGACATATATTTCCTCATTAAGGAGATGAGATCATCTGAAAGGACTGCACTCTTATTGTTCAGTTTGATTGCCTCACATAACTACTGAAAGGTGAGTATATTTAGCATCAGCTTTGTGCATGTAATGAAATATCTGAACAGTACATGCTATAATTATTTCTTCTGTGTTTGGGATCCATGTAAATGGTAAAGATGACCCACCTTACACACATTTTCAGTGGATGATTTTGGAAGCTTCCCTCTTTTCTTGGCTGCAATACTAAGACCTCATGATACATGAGCATTTCCTATTGGCACCAGTCACAGTCTACACTAGAGCATGCCTAGCACTTTTAAACATGCTGAGGACAAGTCACACTTATCCATAGCACTAATGGGCTTAAGCCAACAATGGGGCCCCTGTCTACTAAACAGTGGTCAGTCTTGAGGGAAAAGATTATTCTTATTCTTAGTACATGTTTATAATTAACAATAATGGTAACATTATCAAATAATTTTTGTAGCTAGCATAAATATATATATATATATATATATATATATATATACATATATATACAAGAGAACATAAGCCGGTGCCCTCCATAAGCCTGCTCCGTGGGTTAGGCTGTATGCAAGAAACTGTGTAGGCGGCACTCGGAAGAAGAACTCAGGTAGGCAGATATACCAACGTTTCAATGATTAATTGCTTTTTTGCCAGGGTGCTCAAAACAACAACACTAAAATAATTCACCTATATACCTAGAGGACTGTCCATGTCATTGCCCGCCGCGGACTCCTGAGCTGAAGAATGATGTCTCGTCACCGCGTCGTTCACGGACACGGAGGGAGCAAAACACCATGTGACCTGAAAAACCAATCACAGTAAATGAGTGTAGTTGCCAAGCAACAAAATATATATATAAATATATACACACCTACACTTATTTTTAATCAGATTTTCCATAATTGATATTTCAAAGCTGCAATAAAATATTAGTTAATCAAAATTCCAACAAATATTTTTTTCCTTTAATAAGTACTTTGGTTGATAATAATGACAGTATTATTATGTGTATTAACTTCTAAACTTTTAATTTTGTTAAGTCTTCACATTTTTCCCATGTTAAATAGTATCCCACATTCAGTATCACATCCCACTGACCACTATAATGTACTCAATGTCACATCTTTACTACTATTAATATCTCAGGAACACATGCATTATGATAATATCAAAGGATAGCAGATTTCAGTTACTTACAATGTATTATAGACTTATAGAAAAATATACAATTACAGGAATACACAAACTTCATGATGTGGAAACTGGCCTAGAGGCAGATTTGTTTCAATTTCTTTTTCTGAAGTCATAATAGATGACGACTTTTTTCCCCTTGGTATCTATTACATGATTGCAAAAAAAGACATTATACCTCTTGATTGGTCCTTGTTCTCTATGGCTCCTTTATATTAGTCACACCTATATATACTGTAGTATGATATAATGTAAATGAAACGATAGGAGTCTAGACAGTCACAAAAACTCTAGTTCAAGATGGAGTTGAGAATCTCTGCTGTTTTCCTCACGTGTATGATTGGTCTTGCAGAGGGTAAACCTTTACCTACAAAGGTGAGACACTATAGAGAGGAACACAAGTGCATTTACGTCTGTTATATTTAAAATGATTATATTATGCTCTTTAAATTGCAATATCTGGGATCTATATATTACACTCGTGATGGTTTGTCTCAATGTTTCCCTTATGACTAGAACCTTTTTAAATACTTTTAGTAGTAATTTGCACATTGACAAGTAGGACTATATAATTAATTTGAAAAAATTATAATGTATTTTTTTTAATTATTATTTTCTTTTAGATTTTTTTGGTTTAATGGATGTGCTCTATTATTTAATAATATTTTTGGGGGATATATATATATATATATATATATATATATATATAATTAACTATATATAGATACGTATGCTATTTTATATTTAGTTATATCTTGTATACTTATTTTTGGGGGATCTGTATATGTAAAGTTATATAGTTTATATTTTGATGTATATGAGTACATAATATTTGATTGATATTCATGTTAAGTCCTCCTTGAGCTCCTTTATTAGCTGCTGAATAGTCGTATGCTCTTTAATAGCACCGACCCTTGCTATTGGCTAAATATATATGTGTTTTAGATCTTGTTGTAATGATTAGCATTAGGTGGCACACAAGCGGGTAGTGAGTCTGGAACACATTGACACTCTGTATGACTCATTTCCCGTTATACCGGAGTATCCTCCAGAAGCGCGCCCGTCATTATGGAGTGATGCTGCGGAGATCCTCGGGACCTGACTCTTTGTAACCAACACGGGTGAGTGAATAATAGTACGTAATTTTGGCTGAGTACACCGCTACTCAGTTATGCTATTTCAGCCTATTTCTTTTGGCTGATGATTCCTTTGATAACATTGCATACTATACTTGTATGTTTGAGTTTCAATATCTGGAACTCATGGTAAGCTCTTCCTGTATCCCTTCTCAATTAATCAATTATTGTCTAATTAACTAGTTTTGCAGTGCTATATAAGGGAGCTCAGGAGTGAATGTCATTACACTTCCTGGCTGTCTGTTGTGCATACCTATTCTCCTGTATTGTGGTCTTGATAATGACCCTTTGGGGCCGAAACGTTGACCACTTTTTATGATGTAGGTGACCTAATAAATGCAACTTTTTTTACTTTACCTGGTGAGTGCCCTCATTTGGCTAAGAATTGGCCATACCCTAGATATAATTTGGAACCATTTGGTTACCATAGTAGAGCACCCAAACGCATGTGACTGTTTGGAAGATGTGAGTGCGGATTTCTACAAACTTATATATATTAAACTTCCAACATAGGGCGGCACTTCCTGGATTTGAAGAAAGTTCAGCCAAACACCAACTGTATCATCAATGTTTCAGATGTATTGTCACATCTATCATCAGAATGTGGATGTGACAATACATCTGAAAAGTTGATGATACAGTTGGTTTTTGTCTGAACTCTCTTCAAATCTGGGGAGTTCCACCCCATTTTGGAAGTTATGTACGATTGGAGTCTGAATGATTCCCGGGAGGGCACCCAGATTTAAGGTATATTTTATACGGAGTGCCGGTCATCTACCATTAATTACTTATATATATATATATACTGTATATATTACTGTATTATACTGTATTACCTGTACAGTCTTCTGTGTCTTGCCTCCTATCTCGACTAAAACTAGTTTTACATTATAAACTGGAAAAGTTATGTTAGGGGGGACTACTTTTACATCATGCTACCACTATCTTGTACAATCTGCTAATCTAACTTGTTCTTTTTGTTCTACCACAGACACCTTTTACAAGTATTGCCAATTATGGTGAGTTAATATATACAGATTTGTTTCACCCCATCTGTTTTTTACTACTTGCAATATTCCAATTATTTTTACAATAAGATAGAATCAACAAGTAGCAATTGACAGAGCACTTATATATGATAATTACAATACTCAAGGTCTAATATACAGTACCTGTGATTGTGTCCCATAAGTAGTCTATCAGTAGCAGTAGTAACAATACAGATGATCATTTGGAGTAATACAAAGTTATATGCACAATAATATCAGTGTTTCCAAAATAGAGGGTTATTAGTAGCTTTGATACCTTAAGCTAGGTACACATCAGACAATTTTTCAAAATATTTGACGATCAAATCGCCCAGTGTGTAAGCACTATGCGCACTCCCGCATTCGTTACATCTTCAGATTTGCCATACGTGCTGCTCAATCTGAAGATATCGGCAATGATTTTCCGCAAATTCGTGAAATGTGTATGCACTACCGGATAACCAGGCGATATGTCAAATGTTATATGGTTAACGATCTAAAGACCAAACGATGCACGATATATCGTCCGATTGTTTGGAAGATTGCACAGTGTGTACAGTACTCACTATATCGTTTGTCCGGGAGTTCAAGGGAAATTGGGTTGACCATTGCGTTGTTTGCACACGGTCAAATATGTACCCAGAAAGTATTCATGAGCAATAAGTTGCCAGTGGCTATAAAAGTGCCCAATAAAATGCAGGCCAGCCTGTAGTAGATAGATAGATAGATCTCCAAATTCATGAAGAAATGCACATACAAGCAAAAGGTATACTTTGTCAAATAACTCATACTTAAATGCAGCTACAATAGCAAATCATGGCAGACAGCAAACCTGTACAGTATATGAAAAAAATTGTTTGCAATTTATTTATGGTATAGTCATTAAAAAAGAAACATAGCAACAATAATACTCAAATAATCATAGTGAGGGATGGTATCTAGACCGGACAGCTGTTTCAATGCCATAGTACAGTATGCACCTAGCATAAAGCTAGTCTAATGTATGTTGCTAATCTGTGGGTCTTTCAGTTTCTTTTTACAACTATTTCTGTATTTTGATATATTTTCAACTTAACCACAGATCAGGGAGCATAACCATGACAATAAATGCAGAGACTACTATGTAGTATGTTCTAAAATGCTGAAATATGTGCAAATCCCATAATTACTGTATAACAACACCCAGGCCTTGTGCCATAAAAAAATGAGATTTCACCTATGATTTTAACAACCTCCCTTCAGACTGGTTGAAACGTGGCTCCCAGTCATGAGAGCTGTGAGATGTGACCTGATTAAAGAGCAAAGAGCACTCGCCTGAGTGTCTCTCGGGAATATCTCTCCTTTCCTTTAGACATTCTGTAAATGTATTGGACTTTCATGCAGGGAATTTAATACAGGCTATAGAAAATTAGGAAAACATTTAATATGGATAAAATCTACACAGAGTTTTCTTTTTTGACTTTGTACAGGTCACATGGGATCAAGTTGGCATGGAAGCCGTGTGTAAACAAAGAAGGTTACCTGTATTTGTCATGAGAGTGGCAGTGTCTAACCTGTTTTTCTATTGCCTACAGGAAATAATGGATCTTTAGAATATAAAGATATCTTCAACACAATAGTTCAATCAAACAAAGGTAAGATTGAACCCATTGTGAGTCTGTCTGTAGCTTTCACTGCAGTGAGTCATATGAACTCCTCATAATGTTTTATCAATGTGCAATTTAAACATGAATGAACAAAAGACACTGTACATTGGAAAACTCGTACTGTCAATTCTGTTTGCATATTTATGGTGACATATTTTGCCTAAAACCAGTATATACTCATTGACCTCCTGATTCATTTTTACACATTCACATAAATAGATTGTCACACAATTACTTGGAAAACTAGATTCAAATAAATCCTCCTGATTATGTGGGATCACTCCAGGGGCAGAATGGGAATTTAAATATTCTGAAAGGGCCTTATGTGTTCAGTGTAGTCAAAGTGTCCATCAACAGGATGTAGGTCACAAGTGTGGGTGCTGCCACGTATAGTCGGCACTCTACACATAGGTATGTTTCATTTCAACGCTTTATAGAGTGTTAGGTCATCATCTAACCACTTTGCCTTCAAACATGCTAGCAATGCTGCACTCACCACTGTTAAGGCAGTACAGCATGAAAAGGGACATATCTCCCTGCAGTTGAAACATGATTATGAGTGTGCAAGACTCCTACTACGATTACTGAAAGTTGACTGTCCCTCTCTTACCTGTACTTGCAACTTTCACTACAATACCTGCACCTGTCTTAAGATCATTTGCTGCTTTGCCAGATCCAGAAATAATGGGTTCCTGTTTAAAACACGATATACTGTATATTATTCACCTCCTGGATAAAATTTAATATACTGGTTGAATAAAAAATACTCTGAATTAATTCCAAAGCCAGATTCCTTCTACCCACAATAACAGTAAGTTTTCATTATCTGAGAAAGCGGTCAGCAACCCATGGAATGTGTTATACTGATGGAAACTCCCCTTTTTATTATCTGCTCAAAATGTATATGAATAATATAATAATAACACATTGTTTAGAAATCAATCCTTTGCTGGAACAATGGGGGTCATTCGGACCCGGTCGTTAGCGCCGATGCACTCGGACCGGGTCGATGGCCCCCCACAGAGCATGCGCACGACGGCGCCGTCGTGCGCATGCATGAGACCCGCTACGACCGGCGCTGTCTCGATCCAAAGGGGGCGAGCTGTCGATGTTGATTGACAGCTCGCCCCGTTTGGAAGGCGGGCCGGGGGGGGTGGCAGCCCAAACGGAGGCGTTCCCATGGGAACGCCTACTGTTTGGGGGCGGCCCCACTGACATCACTAGTGATGTCAGTGGAGAGCTTCCGGCTCAGACAGAGCCAGAAGCTCTCCGGGGCTTACGACAAGGGAGACCCTACCCTAGGGTCTCGTCGTAAGCCCCGGTGGTCGGGGCTTATGACCATCCCCGGAGAAGTCGTTAGAGCTGTGGGTGTTAACCCACAGCCTAACGACCGCAACAGAGGCAGGCGGTCAGGAGGCAAGTGGCCGCCCAGTTTCTGAGCGACCGCTTGCATCCTCCGACCGCCTCTGAATGAGGCCCTATGTCTTTTTCACATTAGATAAAATGTCCTACCAACCAAGGATCCCTCACATGAATATCCTTTGGAATGAATATTTGAACAATACTTATGAAACTGCACCCAAAGAGTTAACTTCTCATCTTCTACCAACCTTATATCAATAGCATTCACATTTAGCAATTAAAAAAAAAACAATTCTCCTAATGACCCTTGACATTACATAATTAGTTCTTCCATTGCATTGAGAAATATTCTTTCTATACACACTGTAGCAATTAGCAATGCCCCACATTACAGTACTATCCCTTAGCCAATTAACACCTCTCCCCACATATTATAACACCTCCACTCCCACATCTTTACCCACACATAACTCCACTACCAACCATACCGCTCACTCAAAATTAATCCCACTCATCTTGTGATTGATTTGTGAAAACACAAAGATGTTGCAGGGGGCCAGGTCTGGACTGCATGGCAGATTACCAAGCTCCTGGATGCATTTATGGGCCAGAAAATCCACCACTGTCCTGGACTTGTGGGCAGGTGCATTGCCATGAGGAAGAAGGGCACCAAAAGTGTGAGTTTTTGGATGGTGTCTGGAAATGGCTTCCAGCACTTGTGGCAGGCATTGGTTGGCATACCAGTCCCCGGTGATGGTGCACTGCTGCATGAGTGGTATGGTAGCTACATGACCAATCTTGGCCACAAAGAAAGCCACCATCTGCTTGGCCCTGCTGCGCTGACGTCGAAACTTCTGTTGTTTGGTCTCGGAGTCGAAACTGTAGATCCAGGAGCCATCACCACTGATGATCTCCCAGGCAGAGTTTGAGTGACCATCATCAAACTTGGCCAGCATGTTGCGGCACCTGAGTCTCCTTCTGCTCGTGAGTCAGCTGATGGGGCACCCAACATGGAGAAACCTTGCTCATGCCAAGCTTTCATGGAGTTTCAAGTGGATTGATCCCAATACCATGCCTATCTCCTTCTCTAACTGGGCCACAGTCACCCTTGCATCCACTTCTACAATGGCCTGCATGGTAGCAATGTCATCTTTGTTGATGGTGGACACAGGTTGTCTGCAGTGCTCCTCGTCTTGCAAGGACCATCTCCCTTCCTGAAATTCTGCAAACCACTCAAGCACAGTGGTTCTGGGTGGTGTTTCTTCCCCAAAAGCAGCTCACAGTTGGTCAAAACTCTGCTGCTACTGTAGACCAGTCTTGTAGTCATATAAGATCATGGCTCTTCATTGGCCTCTGTAGAGCTCCATAACAAGTTTGTGAAGGAAGTGAACAAGCTAACTTCTTTGGTATGCAGTGCTGCTTATATACTGTGCCCTGAAATTTCTCAAGAACTTTAGTCAGAGATTACAGTTCACAACCAGACAGTCAGATTGTGTCTACTCTACCTATGCACTGCACATCTGGAAACTTATTGCACACTCCTCGTACAACAATGCATACTTGACTACTCTTCCTGAATGTCAGGGACACACCAGAATATCTTTTAGTTGGACTACACACAAACTCCTGGAAGAGTAGATCACCCTCCCGCATCCTGCCCACAACTTAAATAGTCAGGAAATAGTCGAGGGCACAAAGATGCAATTCTCAAGAAACATGTTTTATTGTCCCAAGCCTACCTCATAGCATAATTTTTTAAGTACTAACAATAAACTGCATCTAATATGATAGAAAATGCTTAATGAAGAAGCCATTGGCTGATATTCCTGAAATATAACTTACAGATGAAATAACTGGTAACTGTTTATTTTTTAATGGAATACCCAGATAGCAAGATGATGATTCATGAGGGTGATATTGTCGTAATAAAAGGGCGCAGTGCTACCAGCTGCATACGATGCCTCTGGCCAAAATCTTCACTTGGGACAGTCAATGTGCCTTACATTCTGTCTTCTGTTTATGGTGAGTCTGCTCTATTGCTGTACTTGCTGTTGTTTATAGAGTGTCAATTAACTTGGAAATCTCAGTTAAATCCTGTTTCTTTATAATGCAGATAACCAAGAGGTGACTTTGTTCAAAACAGCCATGCAGGAGTATGAAACATTGACCTGTGTGCGATTTGTTCCCCGGCAGACAGAGAATGATTATATCAATATTACATCCTCAGTTGGGTAAGTTTTCATATAAAACACAACATAAAGGACAATGGGCCTGATTCAGACCCACTCGCGAGCGGCTGTCCGCTCGCAAGTGGGTCGATGTTATGGACTGAGCATGCGCACGGCGGAGGGAGCTCCGTCGTGCGCATGCGCCAGACGTGACGAGCGAAGGAAAGTCCTTCGCTCGTTGTGTCTGATCAAAGGGGGCGTGCTGTCGATGTTGATTGACAGCACGCACCCTTTGGTAGGCGTGCCGGGGGCGTGCCTCCCTGACGGGGGCGTTCCCACGGGAACGCCTCCCGTCAGAAGCCGGCCCACTGACATCACTAGTGATGTCAGTGGGAGTGATTTTGGCTCTGATAGATTATTGCTTATTGCCTGGGTTGGCCCCGCATACACAGGTGGTGTCATGACTTAAAAATGAGGATGATGCGTTGCCACCAGGATCTTAGGATGCTCTGGGGAACTCTGCTGTAGCTATCCAGGCTGCAGCGTGTCGTTCCAGATACCCTGCAAGACAAATGCAAGTGCAACTAGGGAAGCAATGGTGCTGTCCAATTGGCCTATCGCCCTGGGTGGTGGCACTGCTAGCACAACCTAGTTATGGCTCTGTTTATTGTTGTCATCACATTTTACATTTATAAGGCACAGCCGCATAGCCTAACAGGAAGACAGTTCTATTTTTATTTACAGAGAGGGTACTGCTCCTTATTCTTCTTTGGTTTATTTAATTTTTTTTTTTTTCATTTTTAGAAATACATATCTACAAAAATGAAAAATTGTTAATGAAACAAATTCACACAGTTCATCATACAAGCTGCTCCAGTGCCGAGTTTTAGGAATAACTTTTAAGTCTTTAGTTTTAGATACAGTGGCTCAATTAATCTTTTAATATACAGTTGTTTTTTTGTCTTCAGTATAATTTGTAAACTGTAGGCCTGGATCACTATGGATTGCTCCTGCGATCACTGCTGCGATTACACACACAGGTTTGCTGCAAAAATATGCTAATGAATGCAATCGTAAAGCTATCTTACAGCCAGCATAGAAACGCCCACTGCTGCCTACAATCGCTATCTCACATCCGTAATACCTGGCAGTCCTGCGTATACCTCGGAAACATCGAGTAACATTGGCCCCTCACATAAAATTCCACCGGTCAGACCTTATTGAGGAATTTGCTAATCTCGTCGCACGCAGTGAGTACTCAAGCTGCGTATGCCGTCGCAGTGGCTAATTTATGCACGCCCATGAACAGCATTCAAACAGACACGGGCGCGCCTGTGCTTCTCTGACCACTCCCCCATCACCAAACCCGAATGCTGACGTCCCATCACTCAATCTGCGCTGGCTCTCTTTCTGTGTGCGTAATCACAGAGTGATCGCCATATGCACCATCGGCATATCTGCATTCGCTGTTGCAGTTGATCTGCAATGAATTAGGCCCTGTGTGCGGTATAATGTATTAAATTGTTTGCCTGTAATTCCCCCAGTTGTGCATCTTACATTGGAAGAGTCGGTGGTGTACAGAAGGTGTTCTTATCAGCAGATTATTGCATGTCCAGAGGGATTATACAACACGAGCTAAACCACGCTGTTGGGTTTTTTCATGAACAGTCCCGGAGTGATCGTGATGACTATGTCACTATAATGATACAAAACATCTCACCAGGTAGCAGGATTCTATGTAAAATGTAACAGATTTCACAGGTTCTATGTAGATATAAAGAACATTGTATAGATAGACAGTCTGCTGTCGTTGGTGGGCCGGGAGGAGCGGTGACAGCCTCACCTTCCCAAAACTGAGGCGTGTCAATGTTACTGTTGGGGGGGGGTGAAGAGGCCAGGATCTCTGTAGGGTGCTAGAGATTTTCCTGGCCTCTTTCTCTCATCTGCATTGGCCAGCTTGCATGACCCCATGGGTCACTCAGCCGGCCGATGGTCACGCAGATTATCTAATGCTGCGTTGTACAATACAGCTCAGATAGGTAATGCATGCAGGGGGTGTGATGCCTCCTGCTGCTTTACCATAATATAGCTATAGGTCTTGCAACCAAAGCTGAATCAGTCCCCATATGTATTGTAGTAAACCTTCAAAAACAGCTGTTTAACTGCATTTTTTGCATTGATACATCCCACCCTTTGTGTGATACAGTAAGAGTCAGTCCCCTTCTTTAGACTAAACTCTACTAACCGATGAACACTGAGACCTAAGTTCTCACCTTCACTTATATTGATACTTTTTGATCTATTTATTAATATACTAATTCAACGAAAGCATCTGTTTTCAGAGAATTATTAAGTATTAAGGCAATTAAATATAAGGGTACCACCACAGGTATCAGAGATATCTGCAGTGTTACTTCTACATTTATTTGCCTCAACCATCCCTATAGCTATAGATGTTGTCAGGGGCTATTATCTACGCAACATGATATATTTATGTTTGATCATTGTTACCAAAAGTATTGTTGCCTCTACCAATTTATCCTGAATTCACCATATGGAAATATATTTTCTCTTTCACAGAATATTTGGCTAACTTTCAGAAATATCACACAAATAATCTGGGCCTTGAATATGATTATGCATCAGTAATGCATTATCCCAGGTAATTATTTTTTGTACATGTTTATATAGTATAAATAGAAGATGAGCAGTCATTATTATGTTGTGAATTATTATTATTATTATTATTAATATTATAACATGCATAGGGGTAAATCCAATTGTGTGTGAAGGGTGCGATGTGTTGTAATGGCGCTAAAATGCAGGCAACGGCACCGCATCTTGCACCCCTAGCGGCCCGCTCTGAGCCCAATTTTGCATAATTTTGCTCTGAGCATTATGGGGCTGTGAGCACTTTTATGCAGATTTGGGTAACCATAAAGTGTGGCTATACCACGATGACTCACACCCCGAGATCATCACGGCTAATTGGATCGAGTCCATAATGTCAGGTATATTTATGCAGAAAAGGTCTGGCTGCCTTGAATCATTGCTTACATGGTTATATAAGGAATTCTCTGAGCTCACAAATGATTGGTTAATCATATTTAACTGTAAATTCACCTATATATCTGAACTTGATATTTATAAAACAAAAAGCATCATCACCAGTGGCGAATTTTACCTAGGGTCTGGGGGACTGCAGCGCCCCCCAGTTAAATCTGCCACCTGCCGGGACTGCCTATGAGTGGTAGTGACTTCTCATTAAGGGGTCTATTTACTAAGCAGTGTTAGGAGACAGAGTGAAAAGTGATAAGAAAGTGATAAGGTGCCAGCCAATCAGCTCCCAACTGTCATCTCACAGGCTGTGTTTAAAAAATGACAGTTGGGAGCTGCTTGGCAGGCACCTTATCACTTTCTTATCACTTTTCACTCTGTCTCCTAACACTGCTTAGTAAATAGACCCCTAAAAGCACTCCCAGCTGATTACAGTAGTCCCAGATGGAGGTGGTTTCTCCCCGTGGGACAGCCAGTCTGGACTGCAATAGCAGACAGAGTGCATCCCATGGGAAGCCAGTCCCCTGCTATTATGGCAGCCCTATATGGCTTCTAGGGGCTGCAACTGATGCAGCACTGGGCTTAAGCCAAGCCCCCTTATTTAGGCTTTGCCCCTAACTGCCGCTAGACTTAATCAGCTGTCAATCATCGGGATGGCAGGGGGGAGAGTGCTGCAGAGACTGCAACCTATAACATGCAGAACCCCAGCAAGAGAGGTAAGGAGCCTCTGCTGATAATCACCATTACAACTGTTTAATTATAAGGCGACAGCTGTTACAAAAAATGATAAAATAAAGCAAATCATACCTACTGTAGAAACAGAACAAGAAAATAAGAAGGTGACAGAGAAGAAGCCGATGGTAGACAGGACCCAGCTGGTGAAAGTTTAGCATTTGGGTGAAATGTTTTGATTTGCTGTTCCTCATTGTATGTTCTTGGTTATCTCCATGCTGCATTTACAGCAACACAAAATATGCTCATATAACATTATGAATAGCACATGTCATACATTCACTTCAGGTACTCATGTATGTAATCTGTCCAGGCATGTGGTTTCAGGCTCAGACACTCAATCACATACACTGTAGGCAATACCAAGATGGAGAGTCTGCACCTACAATGGTGGATGGCACATGTCCCGATGGTGCTTCCGATGTTGCTCAAAATCGGCTTCCCAGCCACATTCAGATACACGCTTGTACACCAGAGGAAGGGCTTGTACTAGCCATACTTACCAACTCTCCTGCAGGGTGTGGGAGACTCATGATTTTTCAGAAAGTCCCCAGCACCCCTGGAAGAGTAGGCAGATCTCCTGCATCCCACTCACTCTCTAGCCAAGTGGGCAGGATGGGGCGATACTAGCAGGAACCGTGGCTCTATATGGAAGATGTAAGGCTAACATGATGCAAATTACATCATTTTAGCCCCTCACTACAGAGGCGGGATACGTGGCATTTTGCCACATCCGGCACAAATCCTGATGATGTAAAGACCCCATCCCCATAGTGGTCATTTGCATTCTCCCAGAGAGTAGAATTAAAAAGTAGGCAAGTATGCTACTAGCTACAGCATAAAGTCATAGTCGCAAATATGGCAAAAGATGATTAAACTGCCACAGCAGCAGCCGACTTAGAATCATCCCCTATGCTTTTGTTTTAATTTGTAATAAGTTGATTATTTAGATAAATATATACAGACCATGTCCTTTATCTTCTGTATCTCAGGAATGCGTTTAGCACGATCCCAGGACATGACACTATCATACCCAAACCTGACCCAAATGTACCCATCGGACAAAGACATGGACTAAGTGTCCTGGATGTTTCTAAAATTAACAAGCTTTATAACTGCAGTAAGTGCTTCCAGCAATGATAAGACCAAATGTTGGAAACTGTTCCACGAAATGCGTGTCTCGTTCAGCATATAGCTGTGGAATTTATTATTACTGTTGTGTTGTAAGGTTGGCAGTAACTTTTTGTTTACTGATGCAGGTATGCATTTTCCCTTTTGTTTCTCAGGCGCTTGGTATACTTCAATTTATTATTCTTTGTGTTATTGCCAACCAAGCAGCCGAGAAACAAAGGAGACCAACATGACAGAATTCACCTGGGTTAAGGATAGAAGAATGAGAGGAGATTAGCACCTTTCTAAATTCGATACAGATGAATTACCTATCACCCCAGAACTTGATATGAAAAGGGTTGTTTTAGAATAGGAATCGCTAATGTTAACTTGGAGAGAGCTGAACTGGAAAGAGATAACGTATCAACCATTCTGCTCCTAACTGTCATTTTTAAAACACAGCCTGTAAAATGGCAGTTAGAACCTGATTGGTTGGTACTTTGTCTCTCTCCACTTTATCTCCAAGCTTTGGTAAATCTCCCCCTATGCGTCACATTTATTTCATGTTCTAATATTATTCCCTGCCTCTTCCCAGCTTTAACGCTGCAACAGCTAACACTAGACAATCAGGTGACCCCCATTCATGCAGGATGGTGTCGGAGGGGAACCAAATAACAGATTTGTTGTATGGTTTTATTTATTTATTATTTATTAAAATTGATTTATATAGCACACACATATACCGCAGTACTTTACAGAGAATATTCACATCAGTCCAGTGAAACAATCTCTATTCCCTATAACATGGATACACATAGACATTACTATTACATTTTTAACAGATGACATGTAACCTACTAGCATTTTTATGGACTATCGTAGAAAATAAGAGCACCCGCAGGAACCCATATGCATGTTTACCCATATAAACAACACTCAGATGGGTCTTTATCAGAATAGAACCCATGACACCATTGATGGTCCATCATCTCTAAAACTTGAAATCAAACACAAAATTGCCTGCAAAGTTATTAGAATTTTCCAAAAGTCTTGTAAATAATTAATTAAATAATACATAATTATGGTGTGATTTCAGATCTCTGTGCTAATTTGCTTAATAATCTGAATGGAATATTTACTTCAGCCAACTACCCTTCATCATATCCTAATAATACAAACTGTGTTTGGTTGATCAGGACCCCAGCTGGACAGGTGAGTACTCATCTGCATGAGGTGTATATTGTATACATGGACAGCAATCTTTATGATATAGGTATTTTTCATCACACATTATGTGACAAATTTACTGCAAGCATAAAATTATTGTTGCGATAGTAGCTTGATGTTAGGTCTCGTAGGTGGTGATCATAAAAATTTTATGTGGTTTTGGCATTATTGGAATTCAGTCTGAGACAACTACAGTAATATTAAATTCAGTGTAGAGACCAATGATAAAGTGGGCATTGACCGAATAGAAAGTGGTCCTCCTTGAAATGAGCATAGTTGTGTTTGTATATTGCCATGGCAACCAAATATTTATCTGACGTATGATTGTGGTTTCTGAATGATACAAAGTTATGAGACAGTAACACAGGGAATTTATTCAGATAGTGATAAGATCTAATGATGCATGCACAAGTTCAGATGTCATTATAAAGTGTATTATTTTATAATAATTGCCGGTTTCATCAAAATATGATCAATATCAATTTATTAATATGCATTTGCTATATTTTAAGTAGAGATATGCGTAGAACCCCATGTTTTCGGCTTTAGTTTACGTTTTGCTTCTGATTCATCATCATGTTTTGTTTTTGGCAAAACCACCCTCAAGTGTTTTGGTTTGGACTCTATTTTGGTTTGGTTTTGGATTACTTATTAGTGAAAAATCGATGAAAAAAGCGATAAAAACAGCTACAATCATGTAATTTGGACCTGTTTACATGCAATCTAAAACCCAAATTCGTTTTTTAAATCCGAGTTTTGAACCGACAGCAGAATCGAGCTGGGGCTCGGTTTGACTCTGCACCCAAAGTGATTCTGAAATGGGACTCGATTTGACTCAGAGCTTCTAAGTTCGAGTGTGTTTGTATTTCATGAAAACTGTATCGCACATCTCTAATTTTAAGTGTGATTTACCCTAAACCAGTGCATTGTGATCAGTCATACATATGAAAATGTACCATAAATGGATTTTATAGGGGCAGGGCTCCAGAATGTACAGTACTAGATTGAGAATCACTGGCTTATATATTTCTAATAATTGTTTAAACACCTTAAATGCTGGTTTTACCAGCACACAAATGAGAGAATTAGGGGTGTGCACCGGCCACTTTTCGTGTTTTGTGTTTTGGTTTTGGATCTGGATCTTTCTTCGTGTTTTGGATCTGGATTGGTTTTGCCAAAACCACCCTTCCGTGTTTTGGGTTCTGGGTTTTGTGTTTTGGATCTGTATTTTTTTTTAAAAAAGCATAAAAACAGCTAAAATCACAGAATTTGTAGGTTTTTCTGCTCCTATGCTATTATTAACCTCAATAACCTTAATTTCCACTCATTTCCAGTCTATTCTGAACACCTCACACCTCACAATAGTGTTTTTATGTCCAAAACGTTGCACCGAGGTAGCTGGATGACTATGCTAAGCGACACGAGTGGGCGGCACAAACACGTGACCCATCTAGGCGTGAAACTGCAGTGGCAGACAGGATGGCAGTTTGAAAAACTAGGCCCCAAACTGTACATAATGCAAAGAAAAAAAAGAGGTGCAAGATGGAATTGTCCTTGGGCCCTCCCACCCACCCTTATGTTGTATAAACAGGACATGCACACTTTAACAAACCAATCATTTCAGCGCCAGGGTCTGCCACACAACTGTGGCTGAAATGATTGGTTCGTTTGGGCCCCCACAAAACAAGCTGGCAATTAATGTGTCCCTGCACAAACTGGCTCTATGGAGGCAAGATGTCATCCTCATCCTCCTCATCCACCGATTCCTCACCCTCTTCAGTGTGTACATCCTCATCCTCACAAAGTATTAACTCGTCCCCACTTGAATCCACCACCACAGGTCCCTCTGTACCTTCTGGAGGCTGGTCTCCCTGGAAGAGCTGATAATTCATTTTGATGAACATCATCTTCTCCACATTCTGTGGAACCAACCTCCTACGCCTTTCGCTGACAAGGTTCCCGGCTGCACTAAACACTCTTTCGGAGTACACACTGGAGGGGGGGCAACTCAGGTAAAATAGAGCCAGTTTGTACAGGGGCCTCCAAATTGCCTCTTTTTCCTGCCAGTACAGGTATGGACTGTCTGCCATGCCTACTTGGATGCTGTCACCGATGTAATCCTCCACCATTCTGTCAATGGTGACAGTATCATATGCAGTGACAGTAGACATGTCAGAAATTGTTGCCAGGTCCTTCAGTCCGGACCAGATGTCCAAACTTGGTCCTGCCTGCCCTGCATCACCGCCAGCGGGTTGCTTAGGATACCTAAGTTTTTTCCTGGCAGCCCCAGTTGCAGGAGAAAATGAAGAAGGAGCCGTTGACGTGTCACGTTCCGCTTCAGCTGACAGTGTGTTCACCAGCAGGTCTTTGCACCTCTGCAGGCTTGTGTCGGCCGGAAAGAGAGACACCACATAGGCTTTAAACCTAGGATCGAGCACGGTGGCCAAAACGTAGTGGTCTGATTTCAACAGATTGACCACCCTGGAATCCTGGCAAAGCGAATGAAGGGCTTCATCCACAAGTCCCACATGCCGAGCGGAATCGCTCCGTCTTAGCTCCTCCTTCACTTTCTCCAGCTGCTTCTGCAAAAGCCTGATGAGGGGAATGACCTGACTCAAGCTGGCAGTGTCTGAACTGACTTCACGTGTGGCAAGTTCGAAGGGCTGGAGAACCTTGCACAACACGGAAATCATTCTCCACTGCGCTTGAGTCAGGTGCATACCCCCTCCTTTGCCTATGTCATAGGTGGATGTATAGGCTTGTATGGCCTTTTGCTGCTCCTCCATCCTCTGAAGCATATAGAGGGTTGAGTTCCACCGCGTCACAACCTCTTGCTTCAGGTGATGGCGGGGCAGGTTCAAGAGTGTTTGCTGGCGCTCCAGTCTTCGGCACGCAGTCGCTGAACGGCGAAAGTGGCCAGAAATTTTTCGGGCCACCCAAAGCGTCTCCTGCACGCCCCTATCGCTTTTCAGAAAATTCTGCACCACCAAGTTTATTGTGTGAGCAAAACATGGGACGTGCTGGAATTTGCCCAGATGTAATGCCCGCACAATATTGGTGGCGTTGTCAGATATCACAAATCCCCAGGAGAGTCTAAGTGGGGTAAGCCACTGGGCGATGATTTCCCTCAGTTTCTCTAAGAGGTTGTCGGCGGTGTGCCTCTTACTGAAACCGGTGATACACAGCGTAGCCTGCCTTGTAACGAGCTGGCATTTCTGAGATGCTGCTACTGGTGACGCTGCTGCTGTTGCTGCGTAAGGTGATACATCTACCCAGTGGGCTGTCACAGTCATATAGTCCTTAGTCTGCCCTGTTCCACTTGTCCACATGTCCGTGGTTAAGTGGACATTGTGTACAACGGCATTTTTCAGGACACTGAGGACACTTTTTCTGACGTTTCTGTACAGTCTCGGTATCGCCTGCCTAGTGAAGTGGAATCTAGACGGGATTTGGAACCGGGGACACACTACCTCCATCAATTGTCTAAATCCCACTGCACTAATGGCGGATACCGGACGCACGTCTAACACCAACATAGCAGTCAAGGCCTCAGTTATACGTTTTGCTTCAGGATGACTGCTGTCGTACTTCATCCTCCTCGCTAAGGACTGTTGGAGGGTCAATTGTTTAGTAAAAGTAGTGGTGTTCCTACTTCCTCTCTGGGATGATGAACGACTCCCAGCAGCAGCAACAGCAGCAGCGGCAGCAGTAGGTGTAGCAATGCAGGATCCTCCAGAGGAATCCCGGATAGGAGAGTCAGTCATGCCAGTGACATGGCCTGCAGGACTACTTCCGATCCTGACTAAGGAGGAAATTGACGAGGAGGGAGTTGACGGTGTGGTTTGCAGGCGCTTGGATACAACAGGACAACGGGATTTAGGTGTCCCTGGACTGCTTACGGTCTTAGCCAAAGTTTCTGAACTTGACAGTAACTTTTTATGAACGCGCTGCAGGTGCCGTATAAGGGAGGATGTTCCTAGGTGGTTGACGTCCCTACCCCTACTTATTTCACCTTTACATATGGTACATATGGCAAGACAGTTGTTGTCCGGATTTGGATAGAAATATTGCCAGACCAAAGAGGTGGAATGTTTGGTCTTCTGCCCAGGCATGACCGTGATGGGCTTTTTCATCCCACGGACAACAACTGTCTCCCCCGGAGCCTGATTTAAACAAACCACATCACCATCAGAATCCTCCTCGCCAACTTCCTCCTCAGCGCCAGCTACACCAGTATCCTCATCCTGTTGTACTTCAACAGTGACATCTTCAATTTGCATATCAGCAAGTGGACTGTGGGTGCTCCTTTCAGCACTTGCAGGGGGCGTGCAAATGGTGGAAAGAGCCACCTCTTCCCGTCCAGTGCTGGGAAGGTCAGGCATCGCAACCACCACCACACTTGGACTCTCCTTGGGGATTTGTGATATCTTCTTAGAAAGCACAGTTCTTCGCTGTGCTTTTGCCAGCTTAACTCTTTTGATTTTTTTAGTGGGAGGAGGGCTTCCATCGTCATGTGAAGCTGAACCACTAGTCATGAACATACTAGGGATCGACCTTAGCCGTTCCTTGCCACTCCGTGTCGTAAATGGCATATTGGCAAGTTTACGTTTCTCTTCAGCTGATTTAAATGTCTTTTTCAAGGTCATTTTCCTGAACTTTGCCATTTGGGATTGTATGTGCCCTCTACTATGACATTGGGCATCGGCCTTGGCAGACGACGTTGATGGCATGTTATCGTCTATGTCATGACTAGTGGCAGCAGCTTCAGCACTAGGAGGAAGTGGTTCTTGATCTTTCTCTATTTTATTTTTATCGGAGAAAGTTTGGTCCTCCATTTATGTTATATCGATTTGATATATACGTGCGGCTAAACACAGAAAATAATTTTTTTTTTGGTTTGGACTGGAGTGTACTTTGTGGGTTACAGCACCCTTTAACGGTCAAGCCAGCCGGCCCTTTACTTATGACACAGGCGCACGCTTGGCACTACTTTGTTGATGCACGTGCGGCTACTGCGCACACAATTCACAAACACAGAAAATAAATTTTTTTTGGTTTGGACTGGAGTGTACTTTCGGGGGTTACAGCACCCTTTAACGGTCAAGCCAGCCGGCCCTTTATTTATGACACAGGTGCACGCTTGGCACTACTTTGTTGATGCACGTGCGGCTACTGCGCACACAATTCACAAACACAGAAAATAATTTTTTTTTTGGTTTGGACTGGAGTGTACTTTCAGGGGTTACAGCACCCTTTAACGGTCAAGCCAGCCGGCCCTTTACTTATGACACAGGCGCACGCTTGGCACTACTTTGTTGATGCACGTGCGGCTACTGCGCACACAATTCACAAACACAGAAAATTATTTTTTTTTGGTTTGGACTGGAGTGTACTTTCGGGGGTTACAGCACCCTTAACGGTCAAGCCAGCCGGCCCTTTACTTATGACACAGGTGCACGCTTGGCACTACTTTGTTGATGCACGTGCGGCTACTGCGCACACAATTCACAAACACAGAAAATAATTTTTTTTTTGGTTTGGACTGGAGTGTACTTTCGGGGGTTACAGCACCCTTTAACGGTCAAGCCAGCCGGCCCTTTACTTATGACACAGGCGCACGCTTGGCACTAATTTGTTGATGCACGTGCGGCTACTGCGCACACAATTCACAAACACAGAAAATAATTTTTTTTTGGTTTGGACTGGAGTGTACTTTCGGGGGTTACAGCACCCTTAACGGTCAAGCCAGCCGGCCCTTTACTTATGACACAGGCGCACGCTTGGCACTACTTTGTTGATGCACGTGCGGCTACTGCGCACACAATTCACAAACACAGAAAATAATTTTTTTTTGGTTTGGACTGGAGTGTACTTTCGGGGGATACAGCACCCTTTAACGGTCAAGCCAGCCGGCCCTTTACTTATGACACAGGCGCACGCTTGGCACTACTTTGTTGATGCACGTGCGGCTACTGCGCACACAATTCACAAACACAGAAAATAATTTTTTTTTGGTTTGGACTGGAGTGTACTTTCGGGGGTTACAGCACCCTTTAACGGTCAAGCCAGCCGGCCCTTTACTTATGACACAGGCGCACGCTTGGCACTACTTTGTTGATGCACGTGCGGCTACTGCGCACACAATTCACAAACACAGAAAATAATTTTTTTTTGGTTTGGACTGGAGTGTACTTTCGGGGGTTACAGCACCCTTTAACGGTCAAGCCAGCCGGCCCTTTACTTATGACACAGGCGCACGCTTGGCACTACTTTGTTGATGCACGTGCGGCTACTGCGCACACAATTCACAAACACAGAAAATAATTTTTTTTTTGGTTTGGACTGGAGTGTACTTTGGGGGTTACAGCACCCTTTAACGGTCAAGCCAGCCGGCCCTTTACTTATGACACAGGCGCACGCTTGGCACTACTTTGTTGATGCACGTGCGGCTACTGCGCACACAATTCACAAACACAGAAAATAATTTTTTTTTTGGTTTGGACTGGAGTGTACTTTCGGGGGTTACAGCACCCTTAACGGTCAAGCCAGCCGGCCCTTTACTTATGACACAGGCGCACGCTTGGCACTACTTTGTTGATGCACGTGCGGCTACTGCGCACACAATTCACAAACACAGAAAATATATTATTTTTTTAGCACTTGGGGGGAGCACCCCTGATGGACAGAGCACCCCCTGGACAACACTGCAGCACTCCTTTAGGACTGGGACACTGCACAGGACTTTGGAGTGGACACAGCCCCTATGGAGAACTGACTGCACAACACAGTCCAGCCAGCCCCTATGGACTTTGAAGTAGTGGACACAGCCCCTATTAACAACAGCAGCACAGCACAACACAGCCAGCCCCTATGGACTTTGAAGTAGTGGACAACAGCAGCACTACACTACACTACACTACACAGCCCTAACTCCCACCCTCCCTCTTCACTGTCCACAGCCGAGTGAGAAAATGGCGCCGACGTGGGTACCTTATATAGGATCCAAAACCCGCGAGACTCGGAAGGCGGGATGATGACGTTTTGCCTCGATTTCAGATCCGAGTCAGGCGGGAAAAGTCGAGCCTGATTCGGATCGGACTCGGATCGGGGGGGCTCGGGGGGGTTCGGATTTCAGAAATCCGAACCCGCTCACCCCTAGAGAGAATGCACAGGGATTTGACTTTTGCAGATCCACAGTGGGTTTTTTTGGCCTGCAGGAAGGAGAATAGATAAAAGGAGACCTAGAATACTGAGAGAGAAATACTACTACCATGTTTCTATCAAGATATCCTATGTCTCTCCAGTATTTCTCCAGCATTAAAAAGTTTATTCTAATGCTGGCCATGCACTAGTATGACCAGCTGGATGCAGTCAGGAAGCCGACGGTCAAAATGCCGACCGCCGGCTTCCTGACTGTTAAATCCCGGTAAGGTAGTAATGACAGGCGTCGAAATCCCGACACCTGTCATTAGACCTACGCCGGGAGCCCGACGCCTGGCATACCAACCGAAGGTAAACCGGGCGCGGACAGCCGCGGGCTGGGAGGGTTAGGGTTTAGGGCTCCTGAGGGGACTTAGGCTTAGGCACCCCCCGAGGAGGGTTAGGTTTAGGCTAGGGGAAGGGGGAGTTAGGGTTAGGCACCCCCGGGGGGGAGGTTAAGGTTAGGCACCCCCCCCCAAGAGACTTAGGTTTAGGCTGCGAGGAAGGGGGGGTTAAAGTTAGGCACTAGGGGGGAAAGTAAGGGTTAGGCACTCCTAAAGGAGGTTTAGGGATAAGGTAGGAAATTAGGTTAGCGGTACTTACCTAAATTAGCAGTCGGGATCTTCACCCCTGCCGGGCCTCCGCTGTCGGGATTAGAACCGCCGGCCGCATAAGATGCGATTCAACATATTATTTCCCTTGAACTCCCCGAGAGCTCCCTGGCAGTCCTGGCCACATGACTTGGTGCTTTTTGACACAAGATGTACATACGATCTCGCGTACAATCATTCGCCGCTATACGACGGGTTGTGATACAATCGATCATGTACCTCACTAAAAACATGCAATCATAATAGATTTAAATAGAGGAAAATGTCACTGAAATGATGCTGCTTGGACAGTCGGACGCACAATGCGTCCAATGCGCAAATTCACGGCACGATCTGCATACGTTTATGATGGATAATATGGGCTGCACGTCTGATCGAAGGATACGATATAAGAGCGGCGGGAGCTCGCATTGAATCGTATTCATACCTAAATACTACACGATTTGCACACAATGAATCGTAAGAGGCTTCTAAAATCGTGCAATCAACACAAAATCACGCTAGTGTATGGCCAGTATTACTAGAGTATCATGAAACTGTCAGTCTACCACTGGTGCCAATAATCACATTGCCTTGCCTACTTAAGTGCAATTCTTTAAGGTGTTCCCAAGGGCAGTTAAAGAGAGGAGAGCGCCTGTGTTCAGAATCTGTGGGCTTCCTCCTCTGTGATCGTACAGTATGGAACCTGGCACCAGCACTGTTATAATAGAAGTGGGGATTATAAATGCAAAAAAAAAAAAACATTGCAGCTAACACATGTAAAAACCAAGGGAAACCACCAACTTGTTCCCTGATAGACATCAATAATTTACCTATGCTGCACAATTTACTTCCCTTATGGATGAAAGTGGTCACAGGATCAGTCCTAACTTCAGTTGTACCTTACAATAAATACAAAAAGGAGAATATTGTGTAACAACATAGTGTGTCCCAATCCAATCAATCCTGGAGGAGTATGAAGTTGTAAACTGGTGAAGAAATTCCCTTTATCTTTTCCAAGGTGTGCTCTAATGATTAGATATTAAGAATTCCCCAGAGTGATAAAGTTAGACTTTGAAATATGGGGAGGAGATCCTCTCTGTGAATTTCCCTTATGAAATGACAACTTGTATGTAGTCCTATAAGTAGTTTCCTGATGAGTACAATATGGTAATATTGTACCAGTCACTCCAGAGATCATTAATGCATGTAGAGAGGAAGACTCAACATAGTGTAATCATTCACTCACAAGCAACATTAAAAAAGTGTATAACCACTCTTTTGAACAAGCAGCGTACCAAAAATCATTTAAAAACATAACATCACATAACAGTTCTGTTAAAATCTGCGGAGTTCTGGAGTAAAGACTTTAAAAGCCTTGAAATTAATCTACAAAATCCGGAACGTGCAGAGTTCTTCAAGGGGGGCATTCAGGTAATAAACTCCAGGCAGCTGGAAAATTGCTAGTTCAGTATGCACAAGTACTGTTAATGCATTTCCATTTTCCACTGACATTTTTTTCAAAATTGTACTTTGCATCTCCCTGGTTTCCTATTTTTTCCTGGTTTCCTAATTTTGAATCGCATCGGCCAATCAGAATGGTTTTTCGAGGCCCCCAATTTGGAACTCATGTGTACAGTAGCTTATGTTCAAGCATGGGGGAGAGAAGGAAGTTGATATGCGTTCCACTTCAACAACTTCCCTTAACATATTTCCACACACTGAGGCTGGGTACACACTTAATGATGTGTACCCAGCGCAATGTTGTGAGTGGCAGCTGGGGGTGCCGGCATCGGCAAGTGTGTATGACAGAGATGGAATGATGGCGGGGCCATGCTGAATTCGGCAGCATGGCCCCCCGCTGACAATATCACCCATCATACTTGCATTCACTGGCCGATATGGACGATATATCATTCGATCCGCTGGATCGGACAACATATTGTCCGTGTGTAACCTGCTTAAGAAGCAGATACTAAGCAGTTTAAAAGTTCACATTCCATAATAAAAACATAATAAGGCAAATTAGTGCAATTAAACAAATAAAGTTCTTTAAATCACCACTCATATTCCTCTGATTTAAAAAGAAATGTACTTATTTTATAAATTTTACAGACAAAATAGTGGTATAGAGGGGACTCACATCAGCCATTACTAAAACACAATTTTCATCCCACTCCACATCTATAACTTTGCATAAAAAGTCACTTGTATCACTTAAATAGGATTTATTTACTACTGCAAAGGGTTGGAGATAAGGATCCATAAATGCTGAAAGGTTACAAGTCAATCTCCCTGTAACCAAAATTACTTTTCTGTTCCCAGTGACTTCTCTACTGCACACTCACAAATCTTCAGGAAACTGGCCACGCACCATTTTCCTGATGATTTCTGCACCAGCCGATGCAGGACTCTGGAGAGGTAAGTATAATGATACGGGTGAAGGAGTGGAGTGCAATGAGGGCCCCCTGGACCCAGAGGTACATCTGTACCACTTACCTTGCACCCATTAATGTTCCAATTATAGTTATTAGTATGTTAATAAAGAAAACCTCCTAATGATCACCATACAATACAGAGAGCAGCCTGCATCCTAGTGGCCACCATACAATACAAAGAGCATCTGAGAGACTGACATACAATGCAGCAAGCATTCTAATGACTGTTTGGTAGGTTCCTTCTCAGATATCCACACAGACACACATGTGTACATACACTGATAAACACAGACATATACTTGCATGAATGCATATGCAATCACATTTCTGGATATACACAGACACTCATGTTTTCACATGAGTATCAAATATTATAGATACTGTGAGTAAAACACTTCTACAAATGTATTCACAAACATATATACAGAGACAGGCATGTCTCCATACACACTCAGACACACATGCTCTCAGAGACAAAGATACATGCATGTCCACACCCATGTACACCATATTTAACATCCTATTCCCTGCATACTGCTTCCCCTTCCCTGATACTTGCAGATACTGCACTAAGCACCTTTATTGTCACTGGTATGGGCACTAGGGTATTGGCAATATAACCAGGCAAGTGGGATAGAGCACACACTACAGCTACAGCTTTCTAGGTTACAAAATGTTTCATGCATAGCAAACTACTGAACATTACCAAATTCATCAAGAGTCCCCTGCCCTAGGAAACTTGAGACAGGGCTGCCAACATTTCTCAGAGAATCACAACTTTGTGACATCCTGCCTTTTTTAGAAGGAAGTGGAAGGTTTTCATACTCTTCCAGGATGTCGAGTAACTCCACAAAAAGTCTCCCAGATTTTCCAGGAAAGTGGGCAAATATGTCTTGGTATCTCCTCCTAGGGGTCTGTGATCATTGCCATTATAGGTAATTTATGCAAAAATATGTTTCTTGAAGGTCACATTTTAGAATAGGTTTGGAACTATCTTTCATGTCAAATCAAGCTGATATTTGCATAGTTTTTTCTTGTGTTGGCTTATTTTTGCTTATTTTTTACTTAATCCTTACAGTATTTCTGGACTATTAAGTTAACATCTAAAATCACCTTCAACCCACAAACTATTTTGACAATACTGACTGGGTTACTTTTGTTATTTTCAACATATACACAAATAAGTTTGAGTTAGCCACATCTGCATTTGTTAAATTATATTTTAAAATGTAACCACCAACTTATTATATTTTATTATGTCATTTTGGCTATATTTTTGAACACATTCTGTAATACAAAAATATATTCTTCTCAATGTAACTGTCAATTATGTTTGTCATACTTCTTTCTGTAATCATATTCCTGTAGCTCTACATCAGCAGTGTCGGACTGCAGCATGAAAGGCCCACTGGGGGACTTTGGGGTGTGGTCAGTTATCACAGGGATGAGGCCAGCCCCCACAGGCTTGGACAGACATTAGAGACCATGTAACTGACCCTCTAATAGAGTAACAATGTATAATTTAAGTGCACAGTCTGGAACATGACATTAGAGTAAGTGATGGGGCCCTCATGCACTGGGGCCCACCGGGGATTTCCCCTGTACCCCTGTGGGCCAGTCCAACCCTGTACATCAGTAACATCTTTTCAACCTTTCCACAGTAGTTATTATTTTACAGTTGTTATGCCAAATCTAATCTGGTCTGACAGTCTGTAGGTCTATAGAAACAGATCCCACCCACAAGGGACATGGCATCAGATATTTGAGAATTGTTCACACAGTGCAAGGGGCTCCAGTCACTTGATTGGATTTTTCTTCTCTATTTCTCTATTTATTTGCACACAACTAGCAATGATGAGTTGTTTAGTCTTCTGTGACATAACACACTAGCTCAGCCCCACTGACATTGTAAACCTCCAGGTACAGAGTCCTGAAGAACATACCTAGAGGGCCAACAGGTGATGGAAAAAAATGGACTTCTATTTTAATTCAAAACTTCAGGACAGTTGCTAAGCTTGTAAAAGCCCTATGACCTGGGAAGCACTATATAATCCATTTTGTTTTATTTAGGTAGCACTGCAGTTCAAAGCCTTCGATCTCCAGTCCTCAACAGGATGTGTTTCTGACTACCTAATGGTTTATGATGGTCCCAGTAAAACTTCACCTCTGTTACTGAACAAGACTTGTGGTGCAGGACTGGTTCCTTTATTGGTTTCTTCAACAAACCAGATGCTGCTGGAGTTTGTCAGTAATAAGGACATTACAGGGACTGGCTTTAAAGCTGTATACACTGCAGGTATCTGGCAGATGTTTTCTTCAGTGTTAAGCATACTTGAGCAGTTGAAATCCACTACAAGTAGATGCTTCAATAACTTTTGCTCATTAGTATTTACTTATTTGTTATACATATGTTGTATTTTTTAACTTAGATCCTACATTTTGCTGTCCCTCAAAGATCTGCTGTCTATTGTAGCATAATTAGATTTCTAGCCTTCAAAAGTATAAATTCAAATTATCTGATAAAAGCCAACTGTATTTGGTCTGTTTTCCAGATTACCCCGCAAAAGTGTAATGGTGCCCACACACATAGCGATGTGCTCACGATCAGCCGATGTGTACGATTTCCCTTGAAACTGTGCCCGGCAGCTCTGCACACGATTTGGTGTCCAATCTTCATACGATCTCTCCTGCATCCAGACTTTTTACAGTTCATCGCGTCCTAGATTGTCAGAGCTGCCCCACAGCACGGCAGATCTGACGATGCGATGTGCGACCAGCGGGGACGCGCATTGCATCATGATCGTGAGTGGGGACTCACGATTTACTCACGATTTGGGCTTATTTTGCATGATTTGTCATCACGATTCGTCGAAATCGGCCAAATCGTGTAAAATATCGCTATGTGTGTGGGCACCTTTAGTCAGAGTTTATCTAAATATAAGTTTGTTATTAGTAGAGATATGTGTGGACCCCCGTGCTTTGGTTTTGGTTCTAATTCTAATGCATCATAGTGTTTTGGTTTTGGCAAAACCACCCTCACGTTTTTGGTTCGGTTTTGGATTCCCTAAAAATAGATGAAAATCGATAAAAATAAATTCTATAAATAATTGATAAAATAGCTATTTTGGACCTGTTCACATTCAATCCAAATCCAGAATTAGTTTCTTAAATATGAAGTCTATACTGACTGCAGATACAAACCGGGACTCAGAGCCCGATTCAGACCCGTTCGCACGCAGCCATCCGCATTCAAAGTATGCAAATCTGGCGATCGCAAGCAAAACATCAGCATGCCCACTATGTTTTGCCATACGATCACGGTATGAAATGAGATGCCCAACAGCCTGACACAAGACGCCCACTTGCTCTTAGCAACATACGTCATCTCCAGGAAGTGTATTAAACCATCGGTAACATCGGACATCGGCCAACATCGGATTCATACGCAGCACTTGTGGCTGCCCATACCCTACAGCAAGCACTGCGAACGCTTCTGTTTTTTTTCAGCTGTGTGAAGTGTATGCTGAAGATGCGTCTTAATTATGTACGCCCCTGAAATGGCGTTTTGATGCTCAGACACGCCTGCGTTCACACCACCACACCCCCGTTACCATCAACCACCACCTGTCACCACCCACAAACGGCACGTCCTGTCACTCATGCTTGCGGAGCATCTCTGTACTGGCTGCGATCGCATCACGATTGCAGCAACTGGTTCGCGCACGTGCACTGCATCTTATATGCATGTGCAGATTGTGAATATCGACCGGCTGCGTGCGAACGCAGCTTTGCGAATGGGTTTGAATTGGGCCCTCAGTTCGGTTTGGAACCCCAAAGTAATTTCGAACTAGGACTTGATTGGACTCAGAACCTCTAAGTTCGGGTGTGTTCATATTTCAGAAAACCGAAACGCACATCTCTAGTTATTAATATGTACTATATACTTTGGAATCTCATGTGAGTAGTTACACATGTAGATGGAGTTCCAGCAGCCAAGTCAGGTCAGTGTACTGTTTTTACATTTAGGGTGCATGAGAAAAAGTTACACGCTCATGAGATATTCATTAAGGCACTAAACTTTAACCACAAGTAATTAATACATAAATAAGTATAATACATAAAAATCGATATGATCCCTATTCATTCTGACATCTGCCATGATGGAACGCTTCTTATAAGAAATGTTTATGCAAGCCTTGAATAAGGACATTACTGCATAAAAATCAAAATTTGGGAAAGAATCAAACAGTGCTCTATGTTGATGTATTTAGGTGTACAAATGTATACTTAATATTGTCCAAAGTAATATCCTTGTGGTGGTGTTTGATTTATTTCTTTGACGTTCTTTTCCTCAATGATTTTTAACATGAAAAGAAAAGAGAACCAACAATGTGTAGAGTCTTCATTGTAACAATCACTCAAAGTTAATGATGCAAACACCACGTGAGATAAAAGGTAATTAATAGCCCACAAGTGGTCTACGTATCCCAGAAAGTTAGAAGTGACATACCATACTTACTTTACAACTACTTTAAGACACGCATATAGAGGTATCTTTATAATATGGATCCTAAGGATAGACACCAACAGTGTAATAAATACCCAATGTGGATCATCCAATTGTAGCATTCCCTGCTCACTTAAAGAGATGTAATAAAGTGCATATACCCTGTATCTTTAATAAACTGCGTACCCTACTCACACAATTGGAGTGTTGATTTCTCATAAAAAGGTATATCTAGTCACTTAGTATATAATCATCATGATATCTATATGAAGTAAAACAGGATTTATTCCATATTATAATAAAAACATTAGAACAATATTAAAGTGCTATAAGTCCAAATAAAAAATTTCGAAAACAAATGAGGCCAAGATATTTCTGGATGGCTTAGATACAGTGTCTGGATCAGTTATATAGCCACAAAGTGACCTCTAATAGTTCAGGGATCCAGAATGTTCAGTCCTCTTAATTGCACTTATCCCATGGCCAACGCGTTTTGAATCAACCTATTTCAAGGCATAAATGGGGATCATGCCACATACCATCCTTTAAAGTTCCGGTCTGACTGACAATGCCCTATAGGGAACTCTTTGTGCTCCACAGCAAGAATGAAGATCCCATTTGATTTTTTTTAAGGCAAAGAAAATGGATAGTTGTATTTAACTTATGCGAGTCTAGCAAGCCAATCCCGATTCCCCGATGCCGATCCAATCCAGTGATCGGTGATCCGATCTGCCAATTGGCGGGCTCCGATGATTGGCAATGTCTTGGGGGATCAGCAAAATATTACATAAAAATTCATAAGTTGCCAATTCCAATCATTTTGGGTTGGAATCAGTGAATCGAGATTGTACAACATTTTGGATTTTGCAGATCGCCAGATCCCCAGGCATCAGTATAACGGGGAATTGCCTCGATAAATGCCTGATGAATGGCCAGCACAAGTTATTTCATTTTGTATTTGCGTCTGTATTTAATTGGTAAATGTAACTTTAAATGTAACTTTAGTATTTACTAATAACACCGTCCAGAAACAGATTGTCTTATGTATGTTATACTTCATTATAGTACTATATGGGCACAATTTGGGTACCAGTAACAGTATCATTTACTACTAATGCTGCCACCTCTCCTGGTGTAAACCAGGCTCATGTGTTACTGTTAAGCTCACCAAATTTCCGCCTATATTCGCCATGTCTATGTATGGACCACAATAAAACAGATTATATAATAACCTGATATATGTATTGACCATGTATTTGTTGCTGCATATGCAAATACATTATTAGGTGCATATGTAATTTTTATTTACAATACATTTATTTATTCGAATGGTTTATGTACGGATTATTTTTATCTGATTGTGCTGCGCAAATCCGTTTTTCTACCATGTACAAGTTCATACAATGCTACAGTACAATGCTTACTTTGCTATTTCCTATTGCAGTGCAATGTGGAGGAGCTTACTATGCCTCCACAAAGACTTTCTCCTCCCCTGGTTATCCCGTCCACTATTATGCAGATTTAGACTGTGACTGGATAATCATGGCTCCTGCACACTACAAGGTAAAAGGATAACAATAGCAGGATGAACTATCTATAATACATTGAACATTTTTGGTGCTGCATTGTCATCTTATAGCCACATGTTAACCAACAAAAAAAATACTTATATTGTAGAGATCAGACTAAGGGCTCCATGTACTAAGCCTTGGACCAATCAGCTCCTAACTGTAACTTTACAGACTGTGTTTGAAAAAATGACAGTTAGGAGCTGATTGGTTCATACTTTATATTTCACAATTGTATCTCGCTCCAAGGCTTAGTACATAGACCATAGTTGCCTACCTTTTAATATCTCTTCCCGGGAGAAGCCTGGGTAAGAGAAGCAGGAGGGTGGTGACGGGGTTGGGGTCTGACGATTTGTGCCATTAAGCCATGCCCCCTCACGGTAAAATTTACGCGATTGGCAAAAATTTACATATGGGCGGGGCCAAATTACATGATTTTTTTTTAGAATCACATCTTAAGCCCCACCCCCTACACAGAGACCCGCGATCACCACGGGAATTCTCATTCTGCCCACTTCACTAAGAAGTGGGCAGAATGCGGGAGAAATGCCTACCCTTCCGGGGGTGCGGGGGATTACCCGAAAAATCGGAAGCCTCCCGCGAAGACCGGGACGGTAGAAATAGACCCATAAGATTTCTGTAGGGTTATAGGTGTGAAACTTTCAATATATCTTGTGCAACTACAGTACATAAACAGTGCAATTACATACCCGCCAGCATTTAGGCTGGAAGGTCCTTGAGGTATGTAATGAAGTGCCCACATGTCAAACTATCGCACATCCTTTTGGGCCCATGACCATACCATGCACGCCATTCCCTGTCATGCTGGGGGCATGCCAAGCGCTCTCCAAGCAGCTGGGCCACCCCCTACCTGTTGTGTATGAATGTAGCACAGGTCAAACAAAAGCAAAAGGAGCCTGTGCAGATTTCTAGCTATAGTGTTTGTCCCTTTATCTCCCCTTAACATATACAGTTTAAAAGACAGTTGGCCTGATTCAGCAAGGATCGCAGTTGCTAATACGCACGCAATCGGCCGATTAACTCACACTCAGTGGCGTAACTAGGGCAGGGCGAGCGGGGTTCGTGCCCTGGGCGCCGTTGGACCGGCGGCGCGGGGGGGCGCCGCCGGCCACGGTACCGGCCCGCCCGCCCTAGTTAGCCAGTGTAGCGCCGACCGCAATGAGTACGGTCAGCGCTACACATTTGCACAGGACCGGTGCTAGGCTTCCAGCGCCGGCCCTGTGCTGCACGCCTGAGCCCGTTCCCTCCCCCTGAGCACTTGCCCAATAGCGCCAGGAGGCGGGCTCAGGCTGTGCATAACACACGCATCGCCGCCAGCACTGGCGGCGATGCGTGTGTTAAACAGCAGCCAATGAGAGTCAGATAGACTCTCTCATTGACTGCTGCAGCACCCACTGCAAGAGCCGGACTTCCGTCCGGCTCCTGCAGTGGGTAATGGGACTGACGTCATGACGTCAGTCCCATAATGCTGAGCGCGCCAGCCCGGGCGGACTGGAGGGCGGGAGCGGCATCGCGGACAGGAGCAGCGTGGAATCAGGTAAGTATATTTTTATATATATTTATTTATTTTTAAACCTATATGCACAACGGGGGAGGGGTTGGCTACTACTGGGGGGGGACATCTACTGGGGGTGCCATTGGGAGGACCTCTACTGGGGGGGGCTACTCTACTGGGGACTACTACTTGGGGGGGGACTAACACTGGGGGCATTCTAAAAGGGGCCTAGTATTACTAGAGGCACTGCACTCGGGGGACCACTAATGGGGGCAATAATAGGAAGGGCCACTACAGGGACCACTGGATAGGGGGGGGGTCACTACTGGGAGCCTGCATCTGGGGGCACTGCATGGGAGGGGGGGACACTACTGCTGGGGGCACTATATAAGGGGCTTACTGCAAGGGGCACTGCGGGGACCACTACAGGGGGCACTAGATAGGGGGGATCACTACAGGGTGCCTGCATAAGGGGACCACTACTGGGCGCACTGCATTGTGGGGACTGCTACTGGGGGCACTGCATAAGGGGGAACACTACGTGGGGCACTGCATTTGGGGGGCCACTACTGGGGGTACTGAGTAAGGGGAACTAATTGGGGGCTGAATAAGAGGGTAAGAGGGACCACTACTGGGGATACTGTATAAGGGGCACTACTATGGGCCTGCATGAGAGGGACCACAACTGCATACTGGGGGTACTACTGGGGTTAAGGTGCATATGGATAGGAATGTTCAGTTTGAAAATAAAGGGGTGTGTCATGTTGACACGCCCCATTTTTAAGTGACCACGCCCGTTTTTTGCCGCACGCGCCTTCGGCGCGCGCGCATGGGGGGGGCTCCTTTTTCAAATTTGCCCTGGGCTCCAAATACCCTAGTTACGCCACTGCTCACACTGCACATGCGTATGCATCACAGTGTGTGTGTGTGCGACTTGACCACTGCGGTCAGGACAGCAATCGCAGTGACCACACAGACCCATAGTAGAGTGATTGACAGGAGGTGCCATTTGTGGGTGGTGATGGGGGTGGTGGTCAGGTGAACGCAGGCGTGCCAGTGCATCTGAGCACTGTTGCACGGGCAAGCACAAATTATCCACAGTGTAGCCATACGCAGTGTGAGGTCACATAGCGTGCGTGGCTGTTAGCAATTTCTTAGTAAGGTCAGGGCTTGTGCAAGTGTGTGTATGGGTCAGATGGTACTCCATTGTACCAATGGTTTTGCTATTCTGCTAAGTGTTAAGAATGTGAGTAAAGGGGAAGTGGGCGTCAATTGCAATTGTTTGCATATCACCGCTGATATTAGCAACCGCGTTATGTGCGCATCAGCAAAATGAATTAGGCCCAGTTGAGCAAATTAGATCTTTGTTCAGCTAAGCTGGAAATCACAGTACTGTTTCTGCCCGCATAGACCATATATACTGTAGATAGACACCCTTGTGAAAACAATTGTAAGTGCAGCTCACTTTCAAACATACACAGGAGTAGCCTGCAGTGCAGATTGCCTGCTGCAGTGTCTGCCCTCACAGACACACAGATTAAAGATGCCTTAACTTCCACCCTTTTCACCTACTCCAACCACATCCACTCTCTCCAATGGTCACTATTGCAGCAAAGCTACAGCCAACAACTGTCTCTAAGCACTCTCCTATCTAAAATGGCACCTGAAATCACATGGGGCGGACTTATATACAATCCCAAACACACAAGATCCGACAATTCCGGGAAAATTACATTTTGCTTTGTTTTGAGAACAGACTATGGTGGAAGGAACCAAGCCATACCTTGGTTCAACTTGGTACCCCAAAATTCGTTTCTATTGGATTTCTCCAAATCTGAACAGCTTATTTCTAGTGTATAGGTTCTAAAACATTTACAAAGAAACACAGGAAGCACCAAAACTAAGTGCATTCAAAATCTCTATAATAATTGTCTAATTCTGTCCTGTCTCTGACATGGTCAGTAGGTGTCGGAACTCTCAGGTAGTGATGTAACTTCCACTGGTGGGAGGGATCAGAGTTCAGACCAAATGTCAGTAACTGTTATGTAGCTGTTACTAAATAAAGTTGTTGTTTACTGTTACTCCTTTCATTAGAACCAAACTAGAGAAACAGTGGAAAGATGGGGAGGCATTTTTTCAGAAATGCTTTGTGAAACAGTATGTCCACCTAATGGCCTACATAGAGACTGAGCCAAAAAAGATTGCTCTGCTCACCCTTTAAATCTCTCGCAACACAAATGTATACTGTACATATACCACCATTTTGAGCCAGCTTGGCCAGGCAACACGTCAACCTATCCCCTAATGTAAACATTTATTGGCTTGCAAGCCTCTATCAGGAAACTTTTTCTCTGTCTAGGTTGGCACAAGTAGGGGTGGGGTGGCGGGAGGGCATTTGTCAGGTCCTTTTACTAGAATATATATGAATAAGTCTGCCATGTCTCTGAGACATGACATATGAGGAAAGTCAGTATAATGGGGGTGGGGGGCAGGGACTCAGTGGGGATGGCCCATGGCCATAGGACTACCTCGAAAGACCTGTGGCCAAAGGACTCCCCCAAAAGGGATATTAAGTAGGTTTTTTTTATTGTTTAATACATTCCTTAATAGTTTTTTTTTTTTACAATTTTAATCTTATCTACTTAAAAGAAAAATACACATACCCCATTTTCTTGCACACTCAATGTACTCATGGATTCACAACCGTCCATCAGAAAACTCAGCGACAACATCATTAAAATACTGATAAAAAAATATATACTGTATATATATATATATATATATATATATATATGCAATTTACACAGTGGAGAGCTAGAAAAACAAGCAGTACTTGATCTTCTACCACAGGTGGGGTGAAATTCTTGGTGGTGGAGCACAGAGGATATAGGTGAGATCAGAGGTGAAGCAGGGGCTGATCTGGACCTGTCATAGGATAGGTCCAAAACTACTAGTTCTAAAATACTGTGTCAAAATAATTAGGGCCAATAAAAAAATGGGTTCAGAAAATAAATGATATGCTCATCTGTTAGCAGTGTCCTGGACTTCTCATGTGTTCTTATCATGACGAGCTATACCCCCAAAGTAATGGAAAGTATATACTGTAGTAGTACATTGAGTTATTATTTAGATATTCATATATTTATCTTCATACTTTATAGAAATTCAAAAAAGGTTTATATAATTCCAGGTTACATAAATGCTAAAGTCTTTTGGCTACATAACATCCTACAAAGTTTATCCAAAAAGGTAACAGATTGTGCTGGCAATGTCTAAGAAGATGTCCCATGAGATAATCCCAGGAGATGCGTTTCATTGTCCAATATACTTCCTCAGGGGGTTAGAAGTAATTGGAAAAAGAGCTCAACTTCAGGAAAAAGAGATCAACTTCAGTTGGTCTCATTTACATAACATTAGGACACATACATCTGTCTGATTTGTTGCCGTTCCTGCTACTTAAAATATATTTTTGTATGAACAATCTCCACTAATTCCTGCTCATGTAAACATTATGGGCCTGATTCAGAGCCGCTCGCTAGCAAGCCGCCGTTTATTGCAGACGATGTTCGCTGATGTGCACATGGCTGTAGTTCGCAGTGCGCATGGAATGTGCTCACTCGCCCTGCCAAGACTGTCCTGTGGAATGAGTGACAGAAGAGGCTGTTTGTGGGTGGTAACAGGGGCAGGGCAGTGGTAATGGGGGAGTGGAGTTGCAGTCACAGGCGTGCCAGAGTGTTTCAATGCCATTTCAGAGGTGTGCATAATTAACAGGCAGCATCATAGTACACGTCACCTGTTTGTTTTTTACACTGAACTGCTCGCAGTGCTTGTGGTAGGGTACAGTCAACCACAAGCGCTGCGGTCTGATCCGATGGTTCCCGATGTACCGATGGTTGTATATACTTCCTGGAGATGACGTACACTAGTGGGCTGCTAAAGACAGGCTGGTTGTCGTCTAAAAACACAAAGTGATCGCTCGGCAAGACATAGTGGGCATGCTTATGTCTTGCTGTGCGAGTGGATGCCTTGACGTCACTTAGCTGAATTTCCATACGCTAGGAGCAAGCGGTCGCATCTAGCGAGTGGGTCTGAATCAGGCCTTATGTTTCATAAAATTAAATCTTGGTTTCCTGGATTTCAAATAGCAAGGGTCATTATTGCATCTAACCCAGAGCACTTTGGAAAGTCCATGTTACACCCAGGTTTACCCATCACTATGTGCAAAGTTTTCTTTGCAATAATAAGTCCTATGTACTTTGATTTCTTATATTATTTAATGCAATATGTTTTGGTACCACCTGACTTTCTTTATGAATGTTTCTGTGTATACATACAGTATGTTTACACCCACAGTAAGCATGTCCTACAGTGCTCATCTGATGTGCACAATAATTATGCCTTGCCTATACAATGTCAAACACCAGCAGTAAACATACCTTACTATGACACCTGGTTTACCCCAATCAATCATTTAAAGACTTTGTTATTTACAGCAATATATCACTTGTTAGATAATTATTCATGTTTAATCTAACTAATCAATCTACTGAAACATTGAGACTAGCACTATTTCAAATAGCAATTATTTGAATTTCCAAATATTATACGCGTGTGTTTTATATATATTAGGGGTGTGCACCGGCCACTTTTCGTGTTTTGTGTTTTGGTTTGGGATCTGGATCTTTCTTCGTGTTTTGGATCTGGATTGGTTTTGCCAAAAACACCCTTCCGTGTTTTGGGTTCTGGGTTTTGTGTTTTGGATCTGTATTTTTTTTTAAAAAAGCATAAAAACAGCTAAAATCACAGAATTTGTAGGTTTTTCTGCTCCTATGCTATTATTAACCTCAATAACCTTAATTTCCACTCATTTCCAGTCTATTCTGAACACCTCACACCTCACAATAGTGTTTTTATGTCCAAAAGGTTGCACCGAGGTAGCTGGATGACTATGCTAAGCGACACGAGTGGGCGGCACAAACACGTGACCCATCTAGGAGTGACACTGCAGTGGCAGACAGGATGGCAGTTAGAAAAACTAGGCCCCAAACTGTACATAATGCAAAGAAAAAAAAGAAGTGCAAGATGGAATTGTCCTTGGGCCCTCCCACCCACCCTTATATTGTATAAACAGGACATGCACACTTTAACAAATCAATCATTTCAGCGCCAGGGTCTGCCACACAACTGTGGCTGAAATGATTGGTTCATTTGGGCCCCCACAAAACAAGCTGGCAATTAATGTGTCCCAGCACAAACTGGCTCTACGGAGGCAAGATGTCATCCTCATCCTCCTCATTCACCGATTCCTCACCCTCTTCAGTGTGTACATCCTCATCCTCACAAAGTATTAACTCGTCCACACTTGAATCCACCACCACAGGTCCCTCAGTACCTTCTGGAGGCTGGTCTCCCTGGAAGAGCTGATAATTCATTTTGATGAACATCATCTTCTCCACATTCTGTGGAAGCAACCTCCTACGCCTTTCGCTGACAAGGTTCCCGGCTGCACTAAACACTCTTTCGGAGTACACACTGGAGGGGGGGCAACTCAGGTAAAATAGAGCCAGTTTGTACAGGGGCCTCCAAATTGCCTCTTTTTCCTGCCAGTACAGGTATGGACTGTCTGACATGCCTACTTGAATGCTGTCACCGATGTAATCCTCCACCATTCTGTCAATGGTGACAGTATCATATGCAGTGACAGTAGACATGTCAGAAATTGTTGCCAGGTCCTTCAGTCCGGACCAGATGTCCAAACTTGGTCCTGCCTGCCCTGCATCACCGCCAGTGGGTTGCTTAGGATACCTAAGTTTTTTCCTGGCAGCCCCAGTTGCGGGAGAAAATGAAGAAGGAGCCGTTGACGTGTCACGTTCCGCTTCAGCTGACAGTGTTCACCAGCAGGTCTTTGCACCTCTGCAGGCTTGTGTCGGCCGGAAAGAGAGACACCACATAGGCTTTAAACCTAGGATCAAGCACGGTGGCCAAAATGTAGTGGTCTGATTTCAACAGATTGACCACCCTGGAATCCTGGCAAAGCGAATGAAGGGCTTCATCCACAAGTCCCACATGCCGAGCGGAATCGCTCCGTCTTAGCTCCTCCTTCACTTTCTCCAGCTGCTTCTGCAAAAGCCTGATGAGGGGAATGACCTGACTCAAGCTGGCTGTGTCTGAACTGACTTCACGTGTGGCAAGTTCGAAGGGCTGGAGAACCTTGCACAACACGGAAATCATTCTCCACTGCGCTTGAGTCAGGTGCATACCCCCTCCTTTGCCTATGTCATAGGTGGATGTATAGGCTTGTATGGCCTTTTGCTGCTCCTCCATCCTCTGAAGCATATAGAGGGTTGAGTTCCACCGCGTCACAACCTCTTGCTTCAGGTGAATGGCGGGGCAGGTTCAAGAGTGTTTGCTGGCGCTCCAGTCTTCAGCACGCAGTCGCTGAATGGCAAAAGTGGCCAGAAATTTTTCGGGCCACCCAAAGCGTCTCCTGCTCGCCCCTGTCGCTTTTCAGAAAATTCTGCACCACCAAGTTTATTGTGTGAGCAAAACATGGGACGTGCTGGAATTTGCCCAGATGTAATGCCCGCACAATATTGGTGGTGTTGTCAGATATCACAAATCCCCAGGAGAATCTAAGTGAGGTAAGCCACTGGGCGATGATTTCCCTCAGTTTCTCTAAGAGGTTGTCGGCGGTGTGCCTCTTACTGAAACCGGTGATACACAGCGTAGCCTGCCTTGTAACGAGCTGGCGTTTCTGAGATGCTGCTACTGGTGACGCTGCTGCTGTTGCTGCGTAAGGTGATACATCTACCCAGTGGGCTGTCACAGTCATATAGTCCTTAGTCTGCCCTGTTCCACTTGTCCACATGTCCGTGGTTAAGTGGACATTGTGTACAACGGCATTTTTCAGGACACTGAGGACACTTTTTCTGACGTTTCTGTACAGTCTCGGTATCGCCTGCCTAGTGAAGTGGAATCTAGACGGGATTTGGAACCGGGGACACACTACCTCCATCAATTGTCTAAATCCCACTGCACTAATGGCGGATACCGGACGCACGTCTAACACCAACATAGCAGTCAAGGCCTCAGTTATACGTTTTGCTTCAGGATGACTGCTGTCGTACTTCATCCTCCTCGCTAAGGACTGTTGGAGGGTCAATTGTTTAGTAAAGTAGTGGTGTTCCTACTTCCTCTCTGGGATGATGAATGACTCCCAGCAGCAGCAACAGCAGCAGCGGCAGCAGTAGGCGTAGCAATGCAGGATCCTCCGGAGGAATCCCGGATAGGAGAGTCAGTCATGCCAGTGACATGGCCTGCAGGACTACTTCCGATCCTGACTAAGGAGGAAATTGACGAGGAGGGAGTTGACGGTGTGGTTTGCAGGCGCTTGGATACAACAGGACAACGGGATTTAGGTGTCCCTGGACTGCTTACGGTCTTAGCCAAAGTTTCTGAACTTGACAGTAACTTTTTATGAATGCGCTGCAGGTGCCGTATAAGGGAGAATGTTCCTAGGTGGTTGACGTCCCTACCCCTACTTATTTCACCTTTACATATGGTACATATGGAAAGACAGTTGTTGTCCGGATTTGGATAGAAATATTGCCAGACCAAAGAGGTGGAATGTTTGGTCTTCTGCCCAGGCATGACCGTGATGGGCTTTTTCATCCCACGGACAACAACTGTCTCCCCCGGAGCCTGATTTAAACAAACCACATCACCATCAGAATCCTCCTCGCCAACTTCCTCCTCAGCGCCAGCTACACCAGTATCCTCATCCTGTTGTACTTCAACAGTGACATCTTCAATTTGCATATCAGCAAGTGGACTGTGGGTGCTCCTTTCAGCACTTGCAGGGGGCGTGCAAATGGTGAAAAGAGCCACCTCTTCCCGTCCAGTGCTGGGAAGGTCAGGCATCGCAACCACCACCACACTTGGACTCTCCTTGGGGATTTGTGATATCTTCTTAGAAAAGCACAGTTCTTCGCTGTGCTTTTGCCAGCTTAACTCTTTTGATTTTTTTAGTGGGAGGAGGGCTTCTGTCGTCATGTGAAGCTGAACCACTAGTCATGAACATACTAGGGATCGACCTTAGCCGTTCCTTGCCACTCCGTGTCGTAAATGGCATATTGGCAAGTTTACGTTTCTCTTCAGCTGATTTAAATGTCTTTTTCAAGGTAATTTTCCTGAACTTTGCCATTTGGGATTGTATGTGCCCTCTACTATGACATTGGGCATCGGCCTTGGCAGACGACGTTGATGGCATGTTATCGTCTATGTCATGACTAGTGGCAGCAGCTTCAGCACTAGGAGGAAGTGGTTCTTGATCTTTCTCTATTTTATTTTTATCGGAGAAAGTTTGGTCCTCCATTTATGTTATTTCGATTTGATATATACGTGCGGCTAAACACAGAAAATAATTTTTTTTTTGGTTTGTACTGGAGTGTACTTTCAGGGGTTACAGCACCCTTAACGGTCAAGCCAGCCGGCCCTTTACTTATGACACAGGCGCACGCTTGGCACTACTTTGTTGATGCACGTGCGGCTACTGCGCACACAATTCACAAACACAGAAAATAATTTTTTTTTGGTTTGGACTGGAGTGTACTTTGGGGGTTACAGCACCCTTTAACGGTCAAGCCAGCCGGCCCTTTACTTATGACACAGGCGCACGCTTGGCACTACTTTGTTGATGCACGTGCGGCTACTGCGCACACAATTCACAAACACAGAAAATAATTTTTTTTTTGGTTTGGACTGGAGTGTACTTTCAGGGGTTACAGCACCCTTAAGGGTCAAGCCAGCCGGCCCTTTACTTATGACACAGGCGCACGCTTGGAACTACTTTGTTGATGCACGTGCGGCTACTGCGCACACAATTCACAAACACAGAAAATAATTTTTTTTTTGGTTTGGACTGGAGTGTACTTTCGGGGGTTACAGCACCCTTAACGGTCAAGCCAGCTGGCCCTTTACTTATGACACAGGCGCACGCTTGGCACTACTTTGTTGATGCACGTGCGGCTACTGCGCACACAATTCACAAACACAGAAAATAATTTTTTTTTTGGTTTGGACTGGAGTGTACTTTCGGGGGTTACAGCACCCTTAACGGTCAAGCCAGCCGGCCCTTTACTTATGACACAGGCGCACGCTTGGCACTACTTTGTTGATGCACGTGCGGTTACTGTGCACACAATTCACAAACACAGAAAATAATTTTTTTTCTTGTTTGGATTGGAGTGTACTTTCGGGGGTTACAGCACCCTTTAACGGTCAAGCCAGCCGGCCCTTTACTTATGACACAGGCGCACGCTTGGCACTACTTTGTTGATGCACGTGCGGCTACTGCGCACACAATTCACAAACACAGAAAATAATTTTTTTTTTGGTTTGGACTGGAGTGTACTTTGGGGGTTACAGCACCCTTTAACGGTCAAGCCAGCCGGCCCTTTACTTATGACACAGGCGCACGCTTGGCACTACTTTGTTGATGCACGTGCGGCTACTGCGCACACAATTCACAAACACAGAAAATATATTATTTTTTTAGCACTTGGGGGGAGCACCCCTGATGGACAGAGCACCCCCTGGACAACACTACAGCACCCCTTTAGGACTGGGATACTGCACAGGACTTTGGAGTGGACACAGCCCCTATGGAGAACTGACTGCACAACACAGTCCAGCCAGCCCCTATGGACTTTGAAGTAGTGGACACAGCCCCTATTAACAACAGCAGCACAGCACAACACAGCCAGCCCCTATGGACTTTGAAGTAGTCGACAACAGCAGCACTACACTACACTACACTACACTACACAGCCCTAACTCCCACCCTCCCTCTTCACTGTCCACAGCCGAGTGAGAAAATGGCGCCGACGCGGGTACCTTATATAGGATCCAAAACCCGCGAGACTTGGAAGGCGGGATGATGACGTTTTGCCTCGATTTCAGATCCGAGTCAGGCGGGAAAAGTCGAGGCTGACTCGGATCGGACTCGGATCGGGGGGGCTCGGGGGGGTTCGGATTTCAGAAATCCGAACCCGCTCACCCCTAATATATATATATATATATATATATATATATATATATAACTCTATATATATATATAAATATATATATATATAAATACATGTTTATTTATATATATATATATATATATATATATATATACTGTATATATATATAATGTATGTATGTGAGTGTATATATGTGTGTGTATATATATATATATATATATATATATATATAGTCAGTTCTTGGTGGAGGTTATATAGGTAAGTGTTCTGTGTGTTACATGTTATGTCCTGATGAAAATTCTTTGAATGGAATTGAAACGTTGACTTGACTTATTCTACGGAGTTTCCGTGTCATTCTTTTTGGTATATGGTTTGAGTGCCGCCTGCCACTTCTCTTGAATATATATATATATATATATATATATATATATATATAGCAGGAAATAAGGAGCCAGCACTTCCAAGGTTAAATATCTGACACATTTTTGTATATCCATAAAGTGCATGCCGAAGTGCAAAATAATGCGGGGAGCCGATTATAACATAACAGCAGAGCTCAAGCAAGGCATATCATTTGTAGTGGCAAAGAAAACTGATACTTATCAGCAACATGTTCCCCTCAAAGAGACAGGATCAGCTCGACAGCTGTTTCGGTGTGAGTTCACCATCGCCAGGAGCACAACTGACCCAGCGTCTCAGACCTCTGTTTGTACCAACCCCAATAAACAAACAATCAACTCACCTGCAAAGAATCATGTATATAATCAGACACAGTTACTATGTACCGGCATCTCATAGACACCAGCAGACACCGGAAATTACATTGCGCTTCTCCAGCCAAAACGGAGTACATGTGTAAGCAATGGTCATTTAGTGATCCAGTGTCAAATATTGTACATTAATAAAGAATAACAATGATAATCCCTAATCTACGAGGAATTGTACATTTTTAGAGGTTTTGCTTGTCATAAAAATTCCATGTAAATTACTTTTATTATATGAATAAACTCCACCCATTCTGATCATATAGACAATTTGTTTTATAATATTAAATCTCGTTTTTATGGATTTTGAGCATAGAAAGTCAGCTAACCCTAAGCACTTGTGCCGAAACTTTAATTGAACTTGACATACAGTCCCATTAGTTGCATTGTGTATCAGCATTTCGGCACTGTTGTTGCGTATTCAGTTACTAAATTATTTTTCATTTAATATGTGGGTCATACTGTAGACAAGGCAGAAAATGCTTGATGGGACACAGGCACATGGAGACAAATTACTGATGCAAAAGAAAGGGGCAAACAACTGTAAATGTCAACAGACTTCACTTTAGAACAATGTTATATCAACTGTAAACAATTATTTCTTTCTTCTTACAGATTATTCTTAATGTACACGACTTTGCCATTGAGTATGAACCTACCTGTGGTTATGACTACTTAGCTGTTTTTGATGGAGCACAGACCACCTCTCCACTAATAGGAAAATATTGCTTACATGTGCCACCTCCTCTGGTATCCACTGGCAATTCCATGTTGGTCAAATTTCATAGCGATAACTTTGTTCAACTAAAGGGGTTCCAGGCATCATATACGATCAGTGAGTATCATAGTCTCATATACATCTCCATAATTATTGTGTAAGCTGTTTTGTCTCCTAAATGTGTGAGCCCATGGCCGCCGTCAGGGGGGGACTGCGGGTACTGGAGTCCCGGGCCCGGACCCTGGCTGAAGGAGGGGGGGCCCGCCGGGGCCTGCCCACTATAGGTACTGCGCAGCCTGCAGCCCGTGAACAGAAGAAAAAGGGCACAGCCGCCGGCTCCGCTGTTACCGGCCACCAACCCGGTCCCCATAAATGGAGGAGGCAGCAGGCCCTCTCGAGCCGCTCCTCCACCAAACTACATGATAAACACCCACCTGCGCCTGAGCCCTATGGTCAATAAAGTTTTCTAGTTTGAAGTTGGCACGCGTGATGTCATTACGTCGCGCCGCGCCGCTGGAGGGAGAGCCTGGAGGAGGAGCCGCAGATCGAGAGGAGCTGGAGCAGCCAGCGTCTGCAGTGCTGGGGAAGAGGCAGAGAAGTAGGACATAAGGTAAGTGAAATCGAAAGCTGTGCACAGCAGGCAGAGACTGGGTTTAATACCCTGGGGGGGTGTGGTAAAAAAAAAAAGCTGGGCAGAGACTGGGTTTAATAACTTGGGGGGGGGGGGTTACACAAAAAAGCTGGGCAGAAACTACTGACTTTAACAACCTGGGGGGGGTACACAAAAAAGCTGGGCAGAGACTGGGTTTAACAACCTGGGGGGGTGGTTAAAAAAAAAAGCTGGGCAGAGACTGGGTTTAATAACTTGGGGGGGGGGTTACACAAAAAAGCTGGGCAGAAACTACTGACTTTAACAACCTGGGGGGGGTACACAAAAAAGCTGGGCAGAGACTGGGTTTAACAACCTGGGGGGGGGGTAAAAAAAAAAAGCTAGGCAGAGACTGGGTCTAATAACCTGGGGGGGGGGCTGCCTATTTTGTCAGTCCCGGGCCCCACCATTACTGATGGCAGCCCTGTGTGAGCCACTAATGGAACTCACTGCGTGCGAGATGGGACAGCCTTAGGAAAGGAGGATCGGCTGCCGGGGTAAGTATGGGAGATGGGGGAGGGGTGTTGGTACGGAACCACATGTTGGGCAAGAAGGGGGGTCGGAGCTGCGATTCTGTGAAGAAACCTGGAAAACATGCACTGTTTTAGTGTGTCCCGAGGACTGGATTTGAGTAGCACTGACTTACATATACCAATTGTCTGTCCTGTTCAATTACTGTATAATTGCTTCTATTTTAAAATCTTTTGTCTTTAATTCCTATTTTTAATTTTCAGGTCCAATATAAAGAACAAAATGGAATACAAGGAAATCCACCATATGAGAACACACACAGAAAGCCCCACCTCCAAGTAGAAGCGACAGAATTTATATTTCTATTTAAATGAAAAATAGACTTTTATTATAAAATGTTGCAGTTCGCATTATTGCAAAATATTTAAAGAAATAAATTGAATGAACATATCCTATTTGTGGGAGAAAGCAATTATTTGTGTAATAGCATTTTGAACACTTGTGTATTTTACCATATAAATCCAAGATGCAATTGAATATTTTTAAATTAGTTTAATTTAAATGTTTTCATTTTATGATGATGTTGATGATGATGATGATTTATGACTTAGCAACAATTTATTCAAATCAATAAATATAAAGGAAGAGTTGGATGTGCATGTGTGGTTGACAATGATTAATTTGGGCATATTCGCTCCCAGGTGCTGACTCAGAGGTGAATTTTAATAGCCTAGACCAGTGGTAGCCAACCCTGGTCCTCAAGAGCTACCAACGGTGCATGTTTTACAGGTCATCTCACAGAATCACAAGTGATATAATTAGCTCCACCTGTGGATCTTTTCAAATGTGTTAGTTAGTAATGAATACACCTGTGCACCTGCTAGGTCGTCTGGAAAACATGAACTGTTGGTAGCTCACGAGGACTGAGGTTGGCTACCCCTGGCATAAACAATGCATCTTTGTATGTAGCGGCTATGCAAAATCCGCACAAGGTGTCTTTAATAAAAAAAACACCCACTGCAACCTTCTGTAATCTGCTGCACCTGAAGACGCAGCATCGGATCAACTGTGTGAACATTGGACATTTGAGTAACCCTCAGGTAACCATAGGCAATATCTCAACACTATTCATTTACAAAATGGGGTTATTATCACTCCCCTGAAGCTAACATGGTTGCCATTTCTCCTTGGACCCCCAAAAGGGTGGGGTCCTAGGATTTCTGGTAGTGTTATATCCACAACTACCCATAACTTGGAAGGTGCTCCAAAATGGGTTCCATACAGAATGTCAACAATAACACCACAAGGTCGATATGTACAAAAAGTCGACAGGTTCAAAAAGTCAACAAGGAATTGGTTGACACAAAAATGGTCAACACTTGTTTTTTTTTAAACAATTTAGGGTCAGGTTTAGGGTTAGGCACTTACCGGAGGGTTAGGGTTAGGTTGTGAAAGGGACAGTTAGGTGTAGACATCAAGGGGGACAGTTAGGTTTAGGCACCAAAAGTAAAGGTAAAGGATTAGGGTGAAGACCATTTCTGTGTTGACCATTTCCATGTCAACCTTTTAAACCTGTCAATCATTTGCACCAGACGACTTTCTCTATTGTAGAACTTTTTTCATGTCAACCTTCTTCCGTGTTGACCTTCTGTGTCAACCAAATGATTGTCGAACTTTTCATTGTCGATCTTTTGTTTTACTGCCCAAGCAAAGTAAAATAGTCAAGGATATTCCAGTCAACATAAGCTAGAGTCTACCCACTTAAGTATATATTCCTGGAATCCACTGCTTACATCCCATTGGCTCTCCCATACACCATTCATTCAGTTAACTCTTCACCACTCAAAACACATTTCTAGTTAAATAACTCAGACTCTGCATTGTGGTCTCATTTCCTTCTTGCTCAATCAGCCTTCTGATTATAATTGTTGTTAAACCCCATGACTCACAATACTGGGAAAAATTCAAAGTATCCAAGTACATTTTGGGGCTAATTGTCAGTCGCACAAAAAGTTCTGTAGTGCGTTTGTGTAATGTCATGGAAGCCTGATTTACCACCTTATGCTAATGCACATTTCTGTAGCACTGATGGAGGACCCATGTAGTTTCCAGTGGAAAACTGCTCTGTCCACTTGTTACCCATCCACCGCAGGTGGGTGTGGTATAAGAGATAGACTGTAAAAAGATCGACAATGTCTAGATACCAGACACCATATGTTAGACAGTCAATACGTCGACAGGGATAAAAGGTAGACACACTGAAGGTCAATAGGGACAAAAGGTTGACACAAAAATGGTCAACACATTTTGTTTTTGTTTTCTAACCCTAATCTTCACCCTTACACTCCCCTTGGTGCCTAACCATAACTGTTGGGGCATATTTTTGCAGCAGGTCTGTGTGCATAATCGCAGCTGCAATCGATCGCAATATCGATCCATAGTGAACATCCCTATACATGTTCACCAGTCAAGTCAAGTATAAGTCCCATCACAAAAATATTTTACTTTATTAAACACTGCATGTGCAACAGATTCACAGTCGGTTTTACCACTTGCGGCTGTGAAAAATATAAAAATACATTCTGCGACTGTCGCAGGGACTCACCTATGTGGCTGCAACATGATTCAAATTTATTCTCAATACCCCTGTCCTCAAAAGGAATCAAACAAAAAGTTAAGGCCATTCTAGACAGTCAATATACAAGAAGCCAACTACCGTATTCAGATGCTACACAAACCCTTTCTGATGGCCCTGATTATTCTCACTGTTATTGCATAGGGGCCTGAGCAGTATGAGACTCTCATGCTTTCAATAAGGCCGCTGTCTGCAACATTACTGCAAACAATAAGATACTGTAAAGTAAGCTATTAGGGGATATGTCAGCATTTATCTAGAGGGGATCGGTATGAAACACCGCCGGAAGACCAGCGCCAGTGAAGATCCCGACAGCTGTTAAGGTAAGTACTAACTAACCTAACCGCCCCCCTAACCCTCACTTAGGGGTGCCTAACTCGAACCTCCCCCCCAAGTGCCTAACCCTAACCCCCCCTGTAAGTACCTAAACCTAACCCCCCTACCCCACAGCCTAAACCTAAGTCTCTCAGGGGGGTGCCTAACCCTAACCTCCCCCTGGGGGTGCCTAACCCTAACCCCCCCTTCCCCTAACCGTAACCCTCCCGGGGGGTGTATAACCCTAAGGCCCCTCCCCGGGAGCCCCTAGCCTAACCCTTTCCCCCCGCGGCTGTCCGCACCCACCGCCCGGCTTACCTTTGATCAGTATGCTGGGTATCAGGCTCCCACCGTAGGTAAAATGACAGGCGTCAGGATTTCGACGCCTGTCATTAGACCCCTGTCGGGATGTTGGCATTTGGACCATTGGCATCATGACTGCCACCCATCTAGAGTTAGTTTCATTATGAAAGTATCTAATTTTATTACAAACTGCCCGTGAATCATATTAGCAGCCACATTTGAGACTTTTATGCAGAGATCCCTATGCACAGCTGCTATGGTGGTTTGCTGCATTCTACAACTGTGGCTTTATAGCAGCTACATCCACAAGCAGTACGCCTGTCAGGGCTTGCTATACTGTACAGCAGTGACATCTCCATCTACTGCTTCTGTTTTCAGTTCCAAAGTTTACGTCAGGGAGCACTAGCCACCTAGTGGTTAAGCTGTGTATTGCATACCGTGGATTCAGTTGCGTCTCACTGCACCTTTCCACGGTACAGTATATTTCATAACATGACTAAGACGCCTGTATGACACAACCTGAGCAACAAATGGGGAGGACACATCTATAGTTCTTTCACTTTTGTTTAAAACAGTGTTTTCCTGGTTATAAGGACAATTATTAATGTAGATAATATTAATACTGATAAATCAGGAATAATTATTACATAACTTCAATATACAAAAATCTATCCAACTTTTTAGTGAAAACATCATGGGGGAGATTCACAATGATAAAGCGAAGAGTGATAAAGTACCAACCAATCTGCTACTGGCTACAGGCTGGGTTTGAAAAATAACTGCTAGGAGCTGATTGGTTGGTACTTTATTGCTTTCCACTTTATTTCTCTTAGAGGCTTTGTGCATCTCCACCCTTTTCTGAGAAAATAAATAGGAACACTTGAAATGTGTCCAAGACCTTCGGTATTAATACCATTATGTTAATTTTACCCAAGAATTAACATTTTTATTTAACATTCATACTTCTCACTGTGCAACAAGCAAAGGCAAAACCACTTTCTCTTGCTTTATTTTTAAAACTTAATTTACAGTATACTCAGTTAGCAAACATGTAAAATTCACCCGCAAACTGCTCATGCTATATACAGTATAAATTAATGGGGCTACAAACAGTATTGAAAAAATACATTGAATAAATAACAAATGTCTTATATATTTTGGAACAGCAGGTAATATCCTAAGGGAGGAGTCCAATCCAGTATAATGTGCACGTAATGCCTCCAAAGCATTCGACAAAGGCCCACTGGGCCCAAGCTCTTTTTTTCACTATCCTTGCACCCCACAGAGTGCACAAGAAGTAGAGATGTGTGGGTTCGGATTTACTCTGATATGTTTGGATCTCAAAAATGGCATTTTATCACGTGTTTTGGATAGCCAATAAAATAAATCAGAACTAATCCGAACTTGCGATAATTTTGGCGTAAAGAACCGAGTAAATCTGAGTAAAACCAAACCTGCTCATCTCTACCAAGAAGATGAGCTACTGTAGGATCACCTACTGTAATAAATGGTTATGTGCACTGCCGGACATTGCGGTGATGTCAAGTGGCGCTTCACATAGAACTGAAGTATGCCCTATGTAAAATCAATGCCACATGAAGGAATAGACACAAATTAAACAAAAACATCAAACTTTTATGGCTAGAAAGTTGTAAACAAGTCTACAATTGTATTAATAGTTTTGTTTTCACAAGAATGCATTTGAGATCTGACAATAAAGAGACCTAAAATAATATTCTGTTAACATACGGGAACCATTATAGTAGTTATTTTAATATAGTTTAAGCAGCGGAACAATGGATATAACTCAACAGTTTACTGAGAGTCTTATCCAGCTTACGATTTCCTTTTATCAGTCTCCAATAACACATGATTCCCCAAAGTGCATTTAAAGGATAGATGATATGAATCAATATTGAATCAACTCTTATTAAACTTATTAAAATCACATTGACAAATGAAAGCAGGTTAAGAATGAATATAGTCATCACAGTCTTGGATGCCCCGATATGAGCTTGCACGTTGGGACTTCGAAAGTTTTCAGAATTTTGTTTTATCTGTTTTATGTGCCTGTAAAGAGAGGTGATGATGGTCACAGCTGAACTGAAGTATAATACACATGCAAATAACCATAGCATTAAATAAACTAATATAGTCTTAGATTGCAGGATGTTTTGTGGCATGTTTCCCAAAGAGATATTAAGATTTGTATTTGCTGAAGTTCCTTCCGTGTCAAATACAATAGGTAGACTCGCCAACACAGACAGCACAACTGACATAATTAATAGACACGGTGACATCTTATGGAAATTCCTCTGAAGGTAGATGTAGAATTTGTGTTTGACATTCACAATCTTCAGACAGAAATGCACGCAGAGCCAGGTGGAGAATAAAATATTGCAAGAAAGTGACATAAAGGATACACTATGAAAGATATGTTTCTCTTCTTGAATGTTATATATTTTGTAAAACAATCTTGTAATTTTGCCTGTTCCTTGTATAAGGTTACACACGCTAATGCCAGTAAGGAGTTGATCACTTAGTTGAATTGTTTTGTTCTTCATCCAGTCCAGAACATTTACAAGACAGATAAACATGTTAAATAGGAATAAGAAAAACAAATAAAAAGGATCAAAAATGATTATAAACCTATTAAGCGTCAACATCTTCCTGGGATCACACCAAGCGATAATTTGGTTTTAGAGGATTCTATTTTCTGCCATCCACATATATATATTAGTCTATGATGCTTAAATTTGATATGTTTCAAATGCAAATACAATTTGTTTGAAATTAAATATATATATTTTTTTTTTATATTTAGCCATTCATGGAAATAGAGAAATGCAAATGAAGATTTGAATAAAGTGTTCATGAGACAAATTGCCTGTCCAGCCTGAGATATCCAGCAATAATATTCAGAGGAAAGTAACAATCCAGTATTTTACAAGTTATTTGAGAAATTCTTAACAGAGTGAGGGTGAGTGAGTGAGCGAGTGAATGTGTAATAAAGATTTACAATATAAAATCACTGGGCAGACGATTTCTGCCCCATACTTTAATAAAACTTGGGAAACCGCTGTCCTTTTTAGCAACAATCTGAAATATTCCATTCGTAGGAAATTCTTAGACCCAAAAGGGCGGTTTATCTTACTTAATGTTCTTACTGACAAGGTGGATTATAATTTGCTTAGTTTGTGTGCCCAAAATATGCCTAACCAGTCTTTCTTAGCAGTGTTACTACAAAAATTCATTGATTGGGGAGGTCAGAACCTTATAATAGGTGGAGACTTTAACACAGTCGGAGAGCCATCCATGGACAGATCGGGGCTAAGGACTCGGAGATCTAATCCTCACTGTAACATCATCCCTTCTCACTGTACACATCTTGATCTGATAGACTCATGGCAACTCCATAACTCCTTTCACTCCCACCCACACTCCACCCACTCTCATATTGACTACTTTCTAATATCACAACACCTTTTCTCTAAAGTCACACATACATCTATAAAGGACATAATCATATCTGATCATGCTCCGATACTTTTAAACTTTCAATTAACTTTGCCTCAATGGTTCTCCAAATGCTGGCACTTTCCGGCACACTTGGCACAATTATGTCAATGACAATTTAGACCAGATTGATGATCCACCAATATTTTGGGGGAGCCTCCAATGCTCCATAGAGGACATATTATGTCTTACACTCAATCCAAGCATAAATTGCTCATGTCTAAACTCCAGGAGCTTAGTACTGCACTCACCACAGCTTACTGCATTTATAAATGCTCTGCCACTCCTGTCCATAGAACTGACTACTTAAATGCAAAACAATTATAACTACCAAAGAAATAAATTCCACAGATGGGGAAATAAGTCAGGAAATACTTGCATATCTGGTAAATTTCTGACCCTGTCGCTAATGTGAGTAATTTATGCGGTTCTATAAATCTTTTTATGCTGCAGTCCATGATAACATAGATGAGGGTTACAAATTTTTATTGAAGATCCACCTTCCTAGACTCTCCCCAGAGGAAAAGGAATTTCTTGATGGCCCCATCAATGATGAGGAGGTCCTTAAGGTTATTAAAGCTTTACCCAATGGTAAAAGCCTTGGCCCTGATGGTTTTGGAGCCATGTTTTTTAAAGCTCTTGGTACTAAATTGGTTCCAACTTGAACAAAACTGTATAATCATATCCTTACCTCTGGCGAGGCCCCACTTAGATTTATTGACGCTAAAATAAATGTGCTAGCGAAATCGGGTAAAGATCTTTCCATTCCTATCATCCCATTTCAGTCATTACTCATTACTCACTCATTTCACTTTAAAATCCTAACTAAATTGATGGCCAATAGATTGCAATCCTTTCTGCCCTGCCTGATCTCGCCTGATCTCTGTTCAGGGAATCCGAGCGGCCATTGCAGCTATAACCCACACCCGTCTGCACAAGGCCAAGGACAATAGTCTTATTAATTAAACTTCGGAAATAAAATAAAAAAATAGCTTATGGTCTGATTCAGCTTTGATTGCTATTGCGATCGCAGCTGCGATTACGCACGAAGTTCAACTGCGATAGTATGCTAACTCATTGTGATCGCAATGCAAACTCAGCACATCATAAGGACGCCCACTTTACCGTTCACATATCAGTAATGTTTAGCAGGACTGCCATCGCAGCCTCACGCACACTTGCACAAGCCTTGACCTCACTCAGAAATTGCTAACTTCATCACACACTATCACACCTCAGGTTATGTAGGGCATTGCAGTGGGTAATTTATGCACGCCCCTGCAACAGTGTTCTAACGCACTGGCACGCCTGCGTTCGGCCGACCGCCCCCTGTTACAACCCACAAATGGCACTTCCTGTCAATCACTCTACGATGGGTCTGCGTAGTTATTGCGATCGCAGTCCCAATCGCTAGTTCGTGCACTGCAATGCATACGCATGTTCAGAACGCAACAAGCAGGCAATTGTGTGCATATTAGCAACTGTGTCTCTTGCTGAATCAGGCCCTTAGTTCCATCTTGCTAGAGTGCTAAGTTTTCAGCATTTTGGCTCTGTTTTCCATAGTCTTATACATACCCTTTTTACCATGCCCACTGCACAGGTTGTGGTTAATAATGTTACCTCCCCTACCTTTAATCTAGAAAGAGGCACCAGACAAGGCTGCCTTCTTTCTTTACTCCTTTTCAACTTTGCTTTGGAGCCACTCCTAAGATACCTGATGCCTTTGTGGACACCAAGGTATAAAGATAGGGGATAGATAATTCTGTGTCATTGCTTTTGCAGAGGATTTACTTCTTTTTACATCAAATCCCAAATACTCAATCCCATTATGGACCACAACCATACAACAAATTTCCTCTGTTGCTGGTTTCTCAGTAAATTTTGACCAATCGGAAGCTTTTGCTGTGTTTGGAAGGGTGAGATCGAAGTGGATTGATACCTCCCCCTTTCAATGGGTGCACACTCATATCACTTATCTGGGGATTGCATTGCCATCTCATCCTTCCTACCTTTATACTGTACATACAATGGGCCTGATTCAGACCCGGACGCTAAGCTGCGATCGCTCGCTGCCTAAAGAGGCCGGGTATGCAAATTCCGCGATCACACTGTGTGGCGTAAGGACGAGCATACGCTGGTGTATAAAGACGCCCACTTTCCTTTCTTAACACACATCATCTCCAGTAGGTGTATGATTAATCGGTAACATCGAGAGCCATCGGAGCTGCATGCAGCGCTTGAGGTAGCCCCTACCCCACCGCAATAACTGAGATCATTGCAGGTTGAAATACAACCAAGTGACGTGTACAGTGACGCTTCAATGCTAATTATGCACGCCCATAAAACTCTGTTTTGATGCCCAGACATGCCTGCATTCGCAGTACCGCTCCCCCATTCACAAGCACCTTCCCCTGTTACCACCAACACACGACGCTATCTGTCACTCAAGGTAGCGCACAGTCTTTGTGCTACAAGCGCACGATTCCTGATCACAGTGACTGGCTCGCGCATGTGCACTGCGATGCATATGAATGTGCAGACGGGGGACAATCGCCCATAGCGAGCGATTGCATCTTAGTGTCCGGGTCTGAACCAGTTCTCCATAAAACCCAGCCTAAACTCAGTCTTTGGCAAAGCTTATGCCTTACTTTACTGTGACATTGCAATCTGATCAATATGGCCAGCTTCCTATAACTTTTATATGTTTTACAAATTACCGCTTTTCTTCTCATGTGACATGACTTGTCTCAGCTTAATATTTCTAAACTTGTGTGTAGTAATAAAAAATCTAGAATTAGTTTACACAAGTTGACGCAACCTGTGCAATGAGGAGGGGTCAATCTGCCTGACATTTAGACACCTCCTTGCTGCATTTGCAAGCACCCTCACGACCAATGGTAGCTCCTTTGGTCAGGCATGAAACAGCAGTAGCTGGACCAGCACTCACAAAGGAAGGCCATGAGCCTTTCCTTGCCTCTGCATGTGGTGTATATTCCAATTGTCAATTTTACATTTTTCGGCAGTCTTTTTTCTTTTTATTAATAGAGGTGATGTTTTCTTTAACATTGTGAAATATTGTATAGATTTCAGGTGCCCTTTCTTAAACTATGTTTCCCCTTGACCACCTTTAGTAGATTTTGAAATACTATCATTACTGGTAGCATCCGCAGCACTAGTACTGGGTTGCTGTTCCTGCTCTTCTATCGATTGATCTATATCAATTCACAGTGTTTCTAGTAATGGCACACTGATGATGTTATTTTTAACACAGTGGGCCTGATTCATTATGGATCGCAACTGCGATTGCAATAGCGATTACGTACTCATTCTCACTGCAATAGTATGCTAATCCTTTGCAATCGCTATGATATCGCAGTACAACAAAAGGACACCCACTTTACCTTACACACATCCGTAATCCTAAACAAGACTGCTAAACCATTGGTAACATCGAGTACGATTGCAGCCTCACACACACTTGTACAAGCTCTGACCTTACTCAAGAATTTTTAACCTCAACTCATGCTATGAGTACTAAGGCTGCATAAGACATTGCAGTGGATAATTATACACACCCATGCAACAGCGTTCAAACACACTGGCACGCCTACGTTTTGCTGACCACCCCCAAATGACACTTCCTTTCAATCACTCTGTGATGGGTCTGCGTAGTCACTGTGATCACAGTCCCGATTTGTGCACGTGCACTGCTAAGAATACGCATGCGCAGTATGCAACAAATGGCTGATTGCGTGCATATTAGCAGTTGCGATCCTTGCTGAATCAGGCCCAGTACCTGAACTCACAACACAGTGTCTCACAGCGCTCCTAGTAATGGCACCCTAATGATGTTATTTTGTAGCACAGTTCTTGAAGACACAACAGTTTTATTTTAATATTTTTAATACAGTGCCTGAACACACAACACAGTACAAATGCAAAAAAAAAAAGGTGAAATACAAGCGCTCCTCCTCTGAGGTATAGGGTATAGTCGCTACTGCATATTTTTAGTAGGGGTGAGCGGGTTCGGTTTTACTCGGTTTTACTCGGTTCTTATCACCACTTTACCGCAAATTTGGCTAGATTTTATTCACTATCCAAAACACATGTTCGGCGATAGCCAATAAAAAGATCTGAGTAAAACCGAGTAAAACCGAACCCGCTCACCCCTAATTTTTAGTAGTTAAGTCTCTTCATATAAAAGTCAATGAATAATACAGTGAAAACTGGTTTCTTAAATTCTCCAAACAAGTATTTTCTTTGTTTCAACACACTCCAGAGACACCCTTTCAGTGTCAACTAGCACCTAAAAAAAAATCACAATATGGATTCCACCATCGTGAAGTATTGTCACATTTATTTCTCACAAGGTAAAAACATATCATTTAATATAACAAAACCAAGGTGGCAGCATACCAGAATTTACCTTTTCAGAAAGGCCCAGTGTTAGAGCGATAGGGGTTAAATGCCACCCCAACAGCAATTCACCTTCCCTGCAGAATGACAGGTCCCTCTTAGTAATGGTGAATACTGGCAGTTCCCACAGGTTACCAATGCGTTTTGGCCCACAGCCTTTATCAAGGTATCCTGCCTCACAACACTTCTAGTAATAGAACCCTAATGACAGTAAATTTTAACACAGTGCCTAAACACATAACACAGAGCTTCTTTAACACAGTGCTCCTAATGGCAGTTTTTAGTGCCTGAAAATGAAGTAACAGTACCTCACAGTGCTACAGCCCAAAGTCCACACCCTCCGATCTCCTGTGTGAAATGACGACTGAGGGCTGGACTTTTACACTCAATCCAAAACATTGTGAGACCAGATGCCGGGGAGATGACGCAGTCTAAAACACACAGGACTCTGTCTCCTAACACTGCTTAGTAAATAGATCCCTTAGATTTAATGAAGCTTTCTATTTTGTGTCATCCATATATATATATATATATATTTATGAAGCTTAAACTTAATATTATTCAAATTAAAACACAATTTGTTTGAAATTAAATATTTTTGCAAATATTTAAGCATTCACTGGCAACAGAAAAATGCAAATGCAAGTTTTGAATAAAGTGTTTATGAGACAGATCAACAGTTCTTCAGGAGATTTAAAGCAATTATATACAGAAGAATGCACCAATCCAGTAATGTATAATGTGTTTGAGGATCTCTAAGTATACACGTCAGTGAATTGTAATATCAAAACGTTACATTTTTGAGCATGTTTTGATTTTACAATTCACTGGCATGTAGCCTAACATCTTTCTGGATTTCTCCATTGTTCCTGGTTTTGAGGAGATCTGTTTTGTAAGTACACCGCCCTTTCAACAGCGAGGTTATCACTAGGAGATCCTGCATCCACTCTCTTGTTCTATTTGAGAAACTCTTACCGGAAAATAAAGATTTAAAGAAAACATACTTGATATATTATATGAAGGGTTGACAAATGTGACCAGTTCTAGCATGTCAATATTTTCATACATAAACACAGTCACCACATAACCACCTTATATTCATATGTACATTTATAACATACTAGCTCGAGTACCCGGCGTTGCCTGGGATTTTAAGAATGTTTGTTTACACATCATCCTCCAACCAACCTCTCCTTAGGCAGGCCTCACGAAAAGTGTGACAAACTTCCCCATCAACAGTCCTGAGGTCTTCAAAACAAGTAGGACCTGTAATGGAGTAAAGTAAACTTCAGAGATAGAAGCATTCAAAATTTGTAGGATGTACAGTGTAAATACGGCCAAGAGCTTCTGTTGCTCTGATACCAGGATGACCATCTACTGCGACTCCCTGTTTTCTGCGCAGAAAAACTTTGAGAGAAGCATTCCATGTGTAATATTTTGGCAGCTCCCAGTACAGCAGGGTCCTTTCAAAGTCATCATTTTGACACAGTTGGAAGAAAGAAGTAAATGTTGTTGCGTAATTTGGTATAGTCAGATAGCTGAGAATGCTGGCAAAGCCTACTAAAGTTCTCTTCGATAATAAACATTAAGATCATGACAAAACATGACAACACAAAACGCTTGCTCTGAGGCCCTACACATATGTCATGAGGCCCCACAATGAGCGTCCAGCAAAAATTGTGGTTTTACTTAATTAAAAATTAACAGTAATTCATTTTGATTGAAAAAATGTTTAGTTGCCTCCGCAGTGTTTTAATACGCTTGTATGTAAAATGTCATGATCTTTGCTTGTAAACTGTGAATTTGTATAGAAAGACAGAAGTACAGAAGGACAAAATGTTGCTTTGATATAGTAGAGAAGATAGAAAAGAAAAAATAGTAGATAAGCTAAATCCTTTTGTAATTCCATACCTGACCTGTAGAGGGTGAATGCTATGCAAAAATTGTGTTTTATAATTAATTAAAAAGTAACAGTAATTAATTTAGATTTAGTAGAGAAGACAGAAAAGAAAACTAGTAGATAAGCTAAATCCTTTTGTAATTCCGTACCTGACCTGTAGAGGGCGAATGCTATGCAAAAATTGTGATTTTTCATTAATTAAAAATTAACAGTAATTCAGTAATTCGTATGTAAAATTTCACGATCATGGCTTGTAAACTGTGGATTTGTATAGAAACAGAAAAAAGAAGAAAGAATATTCCTTAACGGGGCACTCACGGACATTAATTGTAATTGTTCTGACAGAAATTGTGTCACTATATGTGAATTAGTAGTAAATTAAAATATAACCTTTAATCTCATGTATAAAATATAGCTAGCGAAATATCTTGACAAAGACCACACAAAATATAAAATAAATGTACTGTTATTCTCCAATTATCAATGTTGTCTCTATTCTCACCACATTGGTGTTATGTCATACCAAAGATGATGTCCGTATAATACATATATTGACCTCATAAAGGGTCCTCTATTCAGGCCAAATATAATAAACATATGATATTAATATCATCTATTGGTAGTGTTGACTGTGTACATTAAACCCAAATAACCAACATGGGAATGGGTTAATTCAATATATGATGATTTTATCAGATCCATTTATAATATCAATCCTAATGTGGGTACAATTAGTAACGCTTTATTATTGATATGGAATCTACTCCACTTAAACCTACAAACCCATGTTAATAAATGGGCTGTGATTCCCCCCTATAAACAAATCCCCTACATTTTATGTAGGGATAGCAATAATGACACTATGAAGGTGTGGATCACTTGTCCAACGCACACTTCAATTAATAACTGTGTATTCTTATATTATTATAATCTAAGTGTGAATTTATGTGGCCATGACAATTTTGTATATCATTTCAGTGCTTAGTACAAATTGGCATCAATGCTTGGCTCACATACATATATGATATAGGGGGGAATCACAGCCCATTTATTAACATGGGTTTGTAGGTTTAAGTGGAGTAGATTCCATATCAATAATAAAGTGTTACTAATTGTACCCACATTAGGATTGATATTATAAACGGATCCGATAAAATCATCATATATTGAATTAACCCATTCCCATGTTGGTTATTTGGGTTTAATGTACACAGTCAACACTACCAATAGATGATATTAATATCATATGTTTATTATATTTGGCCTGAATAGAGGACCCTTTATGAGGTCAATATATGTATTATACGGACATCATCTTTGGTATGACATAACACCAATGTGGTGAGAATAGAGACAACATTGATAATTGGAGAATAACAGTACATTTATTTTATATTTTGTGTGGTCTTTGTCAAGATATTTCGCTAGCTATATTTTATACATGAGATTAAAGGTTATATTTTAATTTACTACTAATTCACATATAGTGACACAATTTCTGTCAGAACAATTACAATTAATGTCCGTGAGTGCCCCGTTAAGGAATATTCTTTCTTCTTTTTTCTCTTTCAATCGTATTTATTATTCCTGGGAGCACCTCCCTATTATCAAAATTGTAAATAAGATTTGTACTAAGGGAAGGACAAATTCATACTGAGAATCTGTGCGGGTATTCTGTTTTGCTTCTACATATTTTCTGAGGTCTATCTCAGACTCCTTGTACCCTGCACGATTGGTAATAATAATTAAAGTCTGATAGAACTATTATACTATTAAATACCAATAATGGCCAGTTTCAGTCTCTCTGCGGAGATAACTAATAGAAGAGACAAATGGAATGATGAATTAGGTACTATCTTTCCTGAAAATGTAGGTGAAACGAGTGAACAAACCAAAAATTGGAGTGAAGGACTTATACAATTGAAACAATGTCTCTTAAAACAAACTAGAACTTGGTGGGAAATGACAACTTTTGAAAACTATTTAAAACAAAAAATCACACCAAGGGGCCTTCGACCAAAAGTCTTCCCTTCCTTTGAACTTGGAACAAAAAATTTGAAATTAGAGTGGGAAGAGGCCCTCAAAAAATGCACTCAGGAACTCATGTTAGTACTGATCAAACATGATAACCTATTACTTGAAAAGTATAGTAAAGATATTGATCAATTAACTACACAACTTAAACCATACGAACATGAAGTCAAATTTCAACAGACATTTGAAAAATATAAAAAAGACCTTGCAGATTTTGAAGCTAGTTTAATTGAGAGAAAGAAAAATAAATTTGGTCGTGATAAAAGGGACTATGCCTTAAATCAAGTCTTTAGATGGAATCTGAAAAGAAGTAACCCTATGATAGAAGGGAGGAGACCCTCACAAGGATATACATCCTCGGATCAAGAATCAATTGAGACAGAGGATTCAAATCAGTCATTCCAATTGAAAAATAATCTATCCACATATTCTACTAGAGATTTTTTAGATCAACATCCAGGTCCAATTTTGGACCAAAGACCACGAAGAGAAAGATCAGGAGGAGTAAGAAACATCAGAAACAGGGAGGAATGGGAAGAACGAGATACTCCCAGATATCAGAAGAGAGTTCAGAAGAGACGTTGAAATCTCTAAAGGAGAATGATAGCAAATTGAGAATAATCAACCTTACTAATAAACAATTGGATAATATTCATATAGATGTTTTAAGTAAGGGTCTATCTTTCTCCCCTGATAACAAATTTGATCGATTTGGGTGGGAGAAAGATCTCCATCTATTCGGGAGAAAATTGTTACTAAAAAAATTTTACTCTAATAGACAGGATATTGAATCTAATCAAATTTCTACTGTTGATAAACCAAATTTGGAGGATTGCAGCTCATCTAATGTTTCAAATATCTTTTCTTCAGAAGATATACAAGCTATACAAATGTTAGAAGATTTACAGGGAGATGTAATCGACCCCACCCCTACCACTAGACCTATCTGTAGAAAGAAGGGTACATTCTACCCACAAACTAATATTTGTCCTGTGGTAGGAACTTTCATTGATTTAGTGTCTAGAGATCTTGATAATTTATGGACTGAGAGATCAAAACATGTAAGGTCCAGAAATAATCTCAGCAAAAAGGAAACGGTTGCCCTCAGAGATATACAATCTTGGGAGGACGTTATAATTAAACCCTCAGACAAGGGGGGCAATGTGGTACTCTGGTCGAAAGAAAAATATATAGGGGAAGCAAATAAACAATTACAAGATCCAACTTGCTATAAACAGTTACTCTTTAACCCACTGGAGGATTATAAAAAACAATATGGGAATATAATCAAAAAAGCCCTGGATAATGGTACTATCACTAAGATTGAATATCAATTTTTGGAGGTAGTGGAACCAGTGATAGCAACATTTTATATGCTTCCAAAAATACATAAAAATGAACGAAATCCTCCTGGATGTCCGATTGTATCAAGTATTAAGAGTCTGATGGAGAAAGCCAGTAACTTTTTGGACACTCATTTGAGGAAGTTTGTTATTGAATTACCATCGTATACTAGAGATACTATGGAAGTGTTACAAAATTAAATGAAATACATGTGGAGGAAGGGGTGATACTCACAACATGCGATGTCGAATCCCTGTACACTAGCATTATACATGAGAAAGGCATAGAATCAGTGAAATACTATCTTGATAAAGAGGGGATTACACCCTTTGGATACTTTTTGATAGATCTTTTGAAATTTGTTTTGACCAAATTTTTTTTCGTTTTTAACGATAAATTCTTTTTGCAAATTCGTGGCACGGCGATGGGGGCAGCATGTGACCCCACTTATGCCAATATCTATTTAGGTTGGTGGGAGGAGGTCATGGTATTTAATGAAACAAACGAGAGATATACCCGACACGTATTGATCTGGTTGAGGTACATAGATGACCTACTGATCATGTGGGATGGTCCTGAACATCAATTTAGGGAATTTATTGATCTCCTGAATTTAAATGATTTGAATCTGAAACTCACATATGAGCTTAGTAAAACAGAGGTTACATTTTTGGATCTCAAAATCCAGAGGACTGAAGATGGGAATATTCAGATGGATCTTTATCGTAAACATACAGCTACAAATAGTGTATTGCATCGGTCCAGTTCACACTTCCCACCGGTATTAAAAGGAATTCCAAGAGGGGAATTCTTAAGACTCAGAAGAAATTGTTCAAGCCTGGAATTGTTTATAAATCGAGCAGAAGAATTGTCTGATAGATTAATTAATAGAGGCTATAGTAAGAGGTCCATCAAACAGGCGAAACATCAAGCCCTGATGAGGGATAGAGATGGATTACTATATCCGAATACAGTACATAATATCAAGGAAGATCAAACTGTTCGATTTGTAGGTGACTTCTGTACGGAGTGGCAGGACATCCAGAATATCATCCAAAAACACTGCTCTACTCTAACATTGGACCCAGATTTGAAAGCAACCCTGGGACCTAGAGCATTGATTAGCTGGAGACGATCACCTAATTTAAAGGATAAGTTAGTACATAGTCACTTCACTAATATGAGGAATAAAAAACCAATTGCAGAAGGCTCCTTTAAATGTGAAAATTGCAAAGCGTGCAGTTACATGCAACGTACTACTGAATTTGAAGACAGATATAATAGACTACACAAGATAAGACATTTCATCAACTGTAATACAACAGGTGTAGTCTATTGTATCACATGCCCATGTGAAAAAAGATACATAGGGATGACCACCAGACCTCTAAAACAAAGAGTGTTAGAACATGTGGGCACAATCAAGAATGCCAAGTTAGATTTGGCAAAGTTCAAAAAATTAACAAGTGTGGCGAGACATTTTTATGACAAACATCAGGGAAGCCCAATAGGACTGAGAATATTTGGACTAGAACAACTCAGGATGGGCATTAGAGGAGGTAACATCACACAAGAACTTTTGAAAAAAGAAAGCCACTGGACATTCTTGATGGGAGGTCTTCAGCCCATAGGTCTTAACGAACAGATCTATTACGGAGCATTTTTATAAATATCTATAATAGTAACTGAGATGATCAACTGCAGGTTGACTTTGCTAAATAACCATCAATCGAAATGATATTAATCATGCAAAAGAATAATATACTATTTTAATGTATATATTTTATATATATTTTTTATTAGTGTCTTTCATTCATTGTATAGTGACGATTTATTCATTTTATTATTTATACTACCTTCCTTTATTAGTATGGTCAGAATCATTGTGTGAGGTCAATGAGACAAACAATAGTATTTTATTGATTATGTGAGATAATATATTGTGTAGGTGGTCGATATTTTTAGTTATACACTAGAGGGCATTATAAATATATATATTTGTTATATTTGGATCATGGGTTAAGTTTGACAAGATGGCCACCTATATTTGGAGATATATAAGATAAACCACAATAATAATAATTTTTGTTTAATAGTATTGTAACTAACCTTAAACACTTATTAAATACACGTTTATATTGGAGTATTTATTGTAATTTTGCACCATTTCACATTTTTATTCACTTTAGTTGTGATATTATCATGTTTTATATATATATATATATACATATTTTATTTTATTATCTTTATTAATTTTAATTATAAGAGATCACATTATACTAATTATTACACAATACATCTTCACTAATTCATAAATTCATATTTTAGTTGTAGTCACAGCACTTTATACACAAGAGCTAATAATATTGTTAGTTCCTGTAATATTGACAATGGATTATTGACATATCAGTACATAACATAATTTGGATTTAGGTTATAGTTGATCTCACATAGTATTCTGCCATAATCTTAGTAAATGTTTGAGTATTAGGATTATTTATTTTTAATATTATTGGTATTATTATTATTAATAATATTATTTTTATTTTAGTTTTGTATAATAATGGGTTAATATGGTATATATTTATTGTGTATATAATGAATGAGATATACTGGTATAGATTAATATTTAAAGCATGAAGAGTATGAGGGTTGTTAGAGCCATAAATAGTGTGAGGATATTTATAGTGAAGAGACTCTAGTGGACATTATCATTTTATTTGATTAATTTCAATGAAACATTCCGTTTTCTCAGTTTTAATATACATACTAATATTGTGAAGTAACCTAGCCGATGAGTGAACTGACAGGCAAACCTAATAGGCCTTTATTACAGTCAGTCAGTGAGGACTTCAGCTGACTGGCCATGAGGAATGCCAATCATCCAGCAATATATGTGATTGGCTGACCGCTGGTATATGAGATCTGTCAACCCAGAGCACGGGTTGACTCTATGATTAAGCTATTGTGTGAAACACGCGTCAGATGACACGCGGCAGGCGGCACACGCTGCTGCAATATCTATGCTAATGTTTATCTAATGTTTGTCAGTTACTGTTAAATGTTTGTCTGTGTATGTACATTAACCCAATCGGGGTTTGAGCGCCGGACGGAGGCATGCGGCATGCGATACACGCTGCCAGGATACATAGGTCTCACTCCCTCTGAATAAGATACTAATGCTGGGCTGAGATACACTTTAACCTCCAGTAACAAATCCCATGACCACTAATAATACTGATCAGGATAACCATCAGGCTAACCTTATGTGATACTAAATTGCTATGATTGGCAACAATGTATAAAGGTGATCAAGGGATTATAGAGTTTAGACACTAGTTGATTTCTTGGGATACATTTGGTTACTGAGTCAGACCATCCTCAATAGTAACATGCGATAGGGGATCATATATGTATGTGAGCCAAGCATTGATGCCAATTTGTACTAAGCACTGAAATTATATACAAAATTGTCATGGCCACATAAATTCACACTTAGATTAGAATAATATAAGAATACACAGTTATTAATTGAAGTGTGCGTAGGACAAGTGAACCACACCTCATGAATTCATAGTGTCATTATTGCTATCCCTACATAAAATGTAGGGGATTTGTTTATAGGGGGGAAGCACAGCCCATTTATTAACATGGGTTTGTAGGTTTAAGTGGAGTAGATTCCATATCAATAATAAAGCGTTACTAATTGTACCCACATTAGGATTGATATTATAAACGGATCTGATAAAATCATCATATATTGAATTAACCCATTCCCATGTTGGTTATTTGGGTTTAATGTACACAGTCAACACTACCAATAGATGATATTAATATCATATGTTTATTATATTTGGCCTGAATAGAGGACCCTTTATGAGGTCAATATATGTATTATACGGACATCATCTTTGGTATGACATAACACCAATGTGGTGAGAATAGAGACAACATTGATAATTGGAGAATAACAGTACATTTATTTTATATTTTGTGTGGTCTTTGTCAAGATATTTCGCTAGCTATATTTTATACATGAGATTAAAGGTTATATTTTAATTTACTACTAATTCACATATAGTGACAATTTCTGTCAGAACAATTACAATTAATGTCCGTGAGTGCCCCGTTAAGGAATATTCTTTCTTCTTTTTTCTCTTTCAATCGTATTTATTATTCCTGGGAGCACCTCCCTATTATCAAAATTGTAAATAAGATTTGTACTAAGGGAAGGACAAATTCATACTGAGAATCTGTGCGGGTATTCTGTTTTGATCTGTATAGAAAGACAGATGGACAAATTTCCGCTTTTATATAGTAGATAAAAATCAAAATTCGGAAACTGTAGTAAGTATTTCTTGTGTTAAGAAATTGAGAATTAAAAATAAGATAAAAGATAGGTCAGACAAGCAATGCTGCCGTACTATATATACAGCTGCAATATGCAGCTAATTCAGTATACAGACAAGTGTACAGTAATCCTTTAATACTAAGCAGCATAATCAGTGTTTCTGACGCGGTAAAGGGGGAGAAGGAGTGAATGCTGTCAACATGACAACAGAGCTTATTCTAAAACCTGTCTGCTCAGTACATTATGTGCAGGGTGACTGTGGTTGCCATGGTAGGAACATCACAATGTTGAAAATGTGCAGAGATAATGTATGAAGAAAAAGACTAAGGAAAAGGTTATTTTCCCAGCTACTTTTCTAAACCTGTAATCTAAGGGCCTGATTCAGACCCGCTCGCTAGGAAGCGTACGCACACCGCCAGCTGATGATGCATCATAACGCGCGTGCACGAACCAATGCGAGTGAGATCGGGAAGCGCACACTAACTGCGCATAGACAGCCCTGCTGAATGAGTGACAGGACAAGCCGTTTGTGGGTGGTGACAGGTGCTGGCCACTAGAAACTGGGGAGTGGAGGTGAGAACGCAGGCGTGCCTGAGCTTCTCAACACCGCTCAGAGGCGTGCATAATTAAGAGGCCGCATAATAGTACACGTCACCTGGTTGTATTTCACAATGAATCACTCGCAGTGCTTGCGGCAGGGTATGGTCAGACACAAGTGCTGCGATGGTATTTGATGTACCAATGGTTGCATACACTTCCTGGAGATGACGTACGCAATTAGGCGTCTTAAGACAGGCTTGTGGGCATCTGCATACACAGAGCGATCACTCACCAAGACTTAGTGGGCCTGCTAATGCCTTGCCATGCGATCGCTTGCCTTGCCGAAATTTGCATACGCATCTTGCATGCAAACGCATCTAGCGAGCGGGTCTGAATCGAGCCCTATATTCAAAGTAAGGCTTAAGCTGTGATTTATACAATACAATGTATTATTGACAGCCAATTGCATGTATTACAGACATGTATTAGTTTTTGTATTTACCTGATACAGAGTGATGTCTACTAGTGTTACATTTCAACTCAGTTCTTCCACATTTTGTATACAGTATGTAACATAGCTTTGTAATTGCCTACATTAATTACCTTATATGTTTCTATGTTAACTTGATATTTTCTCTCATGCACAAAGTTCAAAAATATACCTCACCTCTACCTCGTCTTTTTCTAATCAACTACATTTTTTTTTTTTTTTACCCCCTGTCCCAAACATACATATATGCATAGGAACCTTCAGGATATTCAGATGTTGCTGCTTTCTGCTGCAAATGTAACTCTATATCCAAGCGCTAGCTCCCACACATGCTCTGATCTGGTTACTTTAGCACAAATTAAACTGTTTTATTAGCAACTATTAACAACTAATTTACTTTAATTCTAAAGTTTCTTCTGTGATTCAAAGTAGTATCCAAGTCCAAAAGGGCAGTCCTAAGTTGGAAAGGAGATAATAAACTGAAAAGCATGCTGAGACTGGAACTATATATTCTGGCAGTGGTTTCAGGTCTTTGTACTAATCTAATGAGAGATATAAATTGGACAGAGATTAAGTACCAACCAATCTGCTCCTAACTGTCATTTTTCAAGCACAACCTTAATAGTGACAGTTAGGAGCTGATTGGTTGGTACTTCATCTTGGTCCAGTTTGTCTCTCTCTCTCTCTCACACCAAGGCTTAGTACATAGTTATTGTCAGATTAATTCCCTTCCTTTATCTTGTGTTATTTCTGCCTCAGTCTTGTCTGTTATCCTTTGTTGAATCACTGTTAGCATTGACTCCTGGTATTAACACCTGATTGGCTGATTGCATTTAGTGACACTAAGGTGTGTGGCTGTGGTATTGGAAGCATTGAAAACAGGAGATTATCTCTGGCTCTTATTGATTAAAGCTTTGTTGTGACACTTCTGCTCTGTAAAGCCAGTCCCTTACTCTCTATAAATGGGAGCCTATCTATATGTGACTGTTTAAGGTAGTGTCAGCACTTAAGATATGAGTGGTCAAACATCCTCTTACCCAAACATGAAATATGGGCTGCAATTAGCCAATAAGGGATGACCCAACAAAAATTTGGTAATCAATAGTAAAAATTATTTTATTTGGCATTTTAATAGAAATCCTAATTGACATGGATAAAGTGAGGTTTACAAAATAGTTTTCACTATTGAAGACAACAAATTCATTTTAGTATTGGATACATGACTACTCTTTGGGGAGGTTAATTTACTAAAGGTCAATTTAGATTGATTTAAACTTGATCTAAATCCATCAACATCGTCAGGTTTTCCAACTGCAGAATTAGTATTTTTATCATGTGCAGAGTTTCAACTTTAATTGTTCCAATCTATTTGTCCTGGTCATTTGTATGAATTCCTCTCTTGGTTTCTGTTCTCCCTCAGTTATACCTCTTTTCCACCAAAAACCCAGGTCCGACCTGGGTTTTTGGACATGGTTCCAACCCTGGTCAGACCCAGGTCAGACCCATTTACACTGCACCTTTGATCTGGGTTACTCCCTGGTCAGCCCTGTTCACACTGAAATCAGGTCTACCCTGTTAAACCTGTGAGGTCATAAAAAGTGGGAGGTGAATGCTCCACAACCACCAATCAGCTCATTTTAGGCATGATCCAGGTCAGATAACCCGGGTTGCACCGTTTACACTGCACCATTACCTGGGTCCATCCTGGGTCCAACCCTGGTAGCTACCTGGGTTGGATTGCAGGGTCACTTGACCCAGGTTATTTTTCAGGGACCCTTTTACACTGAGCTGCAACCCAGGTAGACCCAGCAAAAACCCAGGTTTTTGCTCTGGTGTAAAAGGGGTATAAATGATCATCAATCCCTTGTTCATCATTATAGTGTGCCTATGCTTGTCTGTGTTTGTATGCAAGTGTGTATGTCTCTGTATGTTTCTCTATATTCAAGTGTCTCTGTGTGTCTATCTGTTTATTAGTGAGAGACTATATTTATCATGTTAATTTAATAAAAATGTATAATTCCCAACATGGTTTGGTCTCCCTATTGTATAAATCAGTACTTAACTTGTTACATTGACATTTATTAATTTAGGGTCTTATTTAGCACTGATGAATGCAGATTCCCGATGTTAGGGAATTTGCACAAGTGCTGGACCCATGCTGCACATGTGCAGTACGTGTCCTGTGTGATCCACACAGAGCGGCAGCAGACTGTCAGTGATTGACAGTCTGCTGCCATTTGTGGATCGGGAGGTGACAGACTCCATTTCCAAAAATGAAGACATGTCGCCGCCATTGGGGGGAGGGAAGAGGAAAGGATCTCTGTCGGCCCATTTGTTGTATCTGTGACGGTCGGCTTGCGTGACCTCAATGGTCACTCAGTCGGCCAATGGGATCGCAGATTACCCGATGCTGCATCCTTGGATGCAGTTTGGATAACTAATGCATGCAGGAGGTGTGATGCCTCCTGCTGCATTACCATATTACAGCTATCACAGCTGCTATGATAGCTACTGTGTTTTCTGCTAATTCACCCCCTTAGACAATAAATAATTTTTTAACTCCTTCACTGGTTCCCCTTCCCTTGCATAATGCAGCTAAAGCCCCTTCTCTTTTTTAAGGCACTCAATAGATACTCCACCTCTTACATTGTGAAAGTCATCTCAGTCCATACTTCTTTTTGCCCTCACTTCTCTTCCTGTGAGAATTTTCTTTTTCATTAATCACCTCATCCCGCTGCCTCATCCAAGACTTTTCCTGTGTTGCTCCCCTTTTCTAGAATGTACTCCCCACCCTATACAACTCTTTACCAGTTTGCAGGGTTTTAAACTAGGGATGTGCGGGCTAGGATTAGTTAAGATTTTCCCACCAAATTAGGCTTTTCATTCCTGGACAAAAGTCCATGAAAGATGATGTTTGTCCATGAAAGATGACGTTTTCCCTCTTTCTGAGTCCCGATTTTTGGTGAGAAAATCCATACTAATCCAAGCCCGCACATCCCTACTTTAAACATGCCCAGAAAATGCACCTACATTAATCATCAAAGCTTACAAGCCTTCCTCACAAACGTAATTCTTGCCCTTCATCTCTTCTCCTTGTATCTTCCCATTTCACCTCACAGTTATCCCCATCTCCCTAGACCATAAGCTTTCACAGGCAGGGCCCTCCACCTGTTTAGTTCTCACTTTGCACTATCCTTTTCTCCAGCTTGCTCCATTCACTCAGCTCCTCTGATCCAGGTCACTGGGTCACTAACTGGTATCATTGTTATCTGTCACTCAGTTGTATATAAATCTCCCTCTTTGTTTTCCTCTTGTACTTTCAGTTTGGTCTTATTGTATTATTTGTACTTTAATGTAATTTCCCTTTACTGTGTTACATACACTTTGTGGCAACATGTAAGTTAATAATAACAATGATAATAGTAATTGGGACCCCTGTCCATTATGCCAGGACCACTGAGAGGAAATAGTGGCACTTTTCTTAATATCCCTGGTTCTAGCAGATCATGGAGTCATAAAGAGATACAATGCTTTGCATTATGGTTTTTATAGACTCTTGAAGGGGGTTATGTTATTTTGCTTTTTTTGCAGTCTTTATGACCAGCGTGTGATCTCTCTATTATAGTGGATACAAGCTCAGGCTTTCTAGCTCTGTGACTATTTCAGGATTTGTTACTTTTATATTGTACAGGGCACAGTGCAATTCTCAAGTGCATACACATAAAGGCTTGAGCTGACACACATTCCCCATCACATGTAGTAGGGTTGGTAGTATTGTTTAGTATTTAATAATAATAATACATCTCTTACTAATAAATTAGTCCCATGCCTTAAAATTCTTAAGCTTATATTTGTCGTCCTTAGACATTGTCAAAGCTGTAATCCGCATTCAAGGTTCAACCTAACTGGTGGTTTATTTAATGGTATAACAACTACATTTACTTGATTCTCATGCATTATTGTTTCTCTTAATGCATTACTTTGCAGTTACCTGACACTGAGTTGTGCTACTTTGAATACTGACTACTAATATTTATTAATAAAATTGTATAACAATAAATTGATGAATATAATGAATGTAGCAATTTTTTGTCAGGTCCAAAATTAATTATCTTCTAAGTTTTGGTCACAGGATACATACTAATTTATGATTCGAGTTGTTAGAGATTGCAATTTCTAACTGAAGTTAACAATCAGCACTTACTTGAACCTGCATAACATATATGTGACAAAGAGTGTATCTAAACTAGAAAACACATAATTTGTCTAAAAATTATTACACTACCTGCTTTCTCATGCACTCACTGTTAATTCCAAAAATATCTCAGTACCGAGGTTTTATCAGGTGCTGGACACTCCAAATAGGAAGCTTTCAGTTCTTCCTACACAACTGCAATTAGACATTTAGTCAGTCCCAGTTACCATTATTCAAATTCACAAGCTAATGAATTTGATAATAATCACAGGGACCAAGCTTATTAAACAAAGTTTAATATGAGAAAATATAAAGCTTAAAAGAAATACAAAAACAATTAATAAAAAGATGTCACTAATGGTTGTGGACTTGGACCTGGAGTGGAATCAGGAGTAGGTTTAAGAACAGTCTTCTGATGCTGGCTTGAGAGGAGTACTGCTCATGAGTGGCTTGTTTGATAGTGAGTGTCTGAGATGGCCGTTTACCCATAAAGGCACATGGGTACCGACTGTAGGTAACTGGATAGCCGGAAGGGATGTTAATGCCGTGGACTTTAGCAGAGATCCCAACTGGGAGCAAGAGCAAGGAGACACACTGCTGCACACAGAGGTAAACGATGGTAGCTGGATCCTGAAGCAAGTAGAGTCGTAATGGTAAACTGGACTGGAAACACAGCAAAGGAGCTCAGATAACTAGCACCCAGCAAGAGCTGGGAATAACATAGCACTGGCAATGAATGGACTGCAGATCAGCCCTTAAATACCCAGAGGATGTGCAGGATTGGTTGCTAGAACTCCTGGAATGTTCTGCCTGGATTGGCTGGAATGTGTCAAATGCTGAAATCACAAGAGAAAAGAAATTCCTTAGGTGGGGCACTCACGGATCAGAATTAATTGCATCTGCATATAGAAGATATATGACTGAAATCCAAGATGGCAGCCCCCATGTCATGCTGCACCACTGCCAAATCTGACCCAGACTCACAACAAGCATTCAAACCAGTATGTCTCTGGAACCCCCTGGCATGCAGCGCAGATCGCCAAGTGCCCACACCTCCACCAGCAGGACCCCGCCATAGCATCCAGACAGGTAAGGTCTGCTGCCCCCGAGCACACACAGCCGTGGTGATGACAGTATCCCCTACTTTATGGGTGACCTCTGGGCACCTCTTGGGTTTCCCTGGGTTTTCAGAATTACATTTTTTAATGATACAGGGTGCATGACATCTCCTTCTTTCACCCAACATCTTTCTTCTGGGCCATAGCCCTTCCAGTCCAACAGGTACTGAAGCTGTCCATAATGGAATCGAGAATCCAAGACCTGCTTTACCTCGAACTCCACTCCTCTCTCAGTCTGGACTTTTAAGAATTGGTTAAGAACAAGTGGCTTGAGTAAGGAGATGTGAAAGGAGTTTGGAACCTTGAGTAAAGTAGGTAGCCTTAGCTTGTAAGCTACAGAATTAATTACCTCCGTGATGGTAAATGGGCCGATGAAGAGGGGGGGCAAACTTCATGGAGGGAACCCTTAAATGTAGGTTATGGGTGGAGAGCCATACCTGATCCCCTGCTTTCATGCTAGGAGCAACTCTTCTCTTGCTATCCACCCCTAATTTATATCGATGGGACGTTTTCAACGGCGAAGAATGAATCCAGGCCAAATTTGGGAAAAGTTCTGTAAAGAAGTAGTTGCTGTTGGTACGTCAAAGGCTGGCAAACTTGTGAACTGTGGAACTCTGGGATGGTAGCCATAGACTGTAAGGAATGGAGTTAATCCAGTAGAAGAGTGATATTAACTGTTATGTGCAAATTCTGCCTATGGTAAGCAATCTGGCCAATTGTCTTGAGAGGAAGACATGTAGATCCTCAAAAATGTCTCAAGGTCCTGGTTCACTCTCTCTCTCTCGCTGTGTTTGCAACATGCAATTATATGGAGTTGAGGGTGCGAATGTAGTGTGCATACCTGTTCGTGGGTGTGCTACTCATGCCGTGTGTGGTGCGATTTGACACTCAAGCGGGAAACATGCAACAGGAAACAGCTGTACTGTTCGATTTGCATGAAAATTCAGTGTTTCCTGATTGGAATTATCATTTGAAATGGTGAAATATATATATTACACAAATGAGTGATGGATTCCCAGGTAACTAGATACCCATTAGGGAAATGGACTTGCTTTCCCTGACTTACTTCCCTTATGTTCTTTTTATACTTACACATGTTGCACAGCTATCAACCTGATACCACTGCCAGACCTCTACAACAAAAACACAATAAATAAAATAAATACCAGACTGACAGTGCCAATATTGTGTTTCACATGGAGTCATTCCCCAGACTGCACTATCATACCTCACTTCTGGCACCAAATACAATAGGATGAAAACTAATTTATGATTCAAGGTATAAGACTACAATAAATGATACTCAAGACATGTCTCAAAATCAAATAGACAGTTTAGTTCATAAATAGAAACATACTGCAGATGTTTATGCAAAGAAGCATTTTCAGCTGAAGAGCCCATTTGTGAGTAAGCACTAAAGAAAAAGAAAGCCTTTAACAGGACACCAATTCAGTATAGAAGGTGAAGCAACTTTAACTAGACATTTACTGCCTTTTTACCTGTCAAACACTCCCTTTGAAAAAAAACTGACCAGTCCTCAACTGTATATTATTATTATTATTATATTATTATTATTATTATTATTACTATTATTATTTATTTATATGGCACCACAAGTGCTCCGCAGTACCTTACAAAGTACATAAACAAATAAGTAACCAGCAACTTACAATACAATACAATGCAGGACACAGACATGGATAATAAACATAGCTATATATTAGAGACCTTTACACCCACATAAGCAGCCAAGTGTTAGTTGCCCTAGTGGGGAGTAAGAGATAAATGAAAATACAGTAGGGAGAAGCACAAGAGGGTAGAGGGCCCTGCTCAAAAGAGCTTACATTCTAAAAGGAAGGGGCAGACAAACAGTAGTGACACAGATGGGGTAGGCGGGGAGGAAGGAAGATGTAGCAGCAAGTTAGGATGAGAGCTGGAAGGCTTTATTGAAGTAGCATGTCTTAATAGCTTGTTTGAATGATTGTAGAGAGGTGCCAAGTCTGATGGGGTGAGGGAGGGAGTTCCAAAGGTGGGGAGCAGCATGGGTAAAATCTAGCAGGCATGAGTGGGAGGAAGTAATCAATTGATATGAAAGGCGGCATGTATTAAGTGAACAAAGAGGGTGGACAGAAGACTGAAGGGGAGATCAGAGACATAAATGGGAGAGGAATGGGTGAAGGCTTTGTAAGTGAGTGTGAGAACCTTAAATTGGATTCTGAAAGGGAAGGGGAGCCAGTGGAGGGCTTGTAGGAGAGGGGATGCATATGTAGAGCATTTGGAGAGGAAAATGAGCGGAGCAGCAGCATTGAGGACAGACTGGAGGGGAGAGAGATGGGAATTGGGGAGGCAAGATAGGAGGAGGTTAAAGTAGTCCAATCTGGAGATGACAAGTGAATGTATGAGGGTTTCAGTGGTATCCAGGGTGAGAAAGGGTTTGATCTTGGAAATATTCCTGAGATGGAAACAACAAGACTGTGTGAGGTTCTGAATTTGAGGTTTGAAGAAGAGGGAAGAGTCCAGGATGACTCCAAGACAAGACACTTTGGGACTAGATAAGATAGTTATTCCCTCTATTGATAAAGAAAAAGTGTGAAATAAGGTTATGTGGGAGGTTGGGAAGACAATCAGCTCAGTATTAGACATACTAAGTTTGAGAAATTGCTGGGAAATCCAGGAAGAAATGACAGAGAGACAGTTGGAGATATGAGTCAGTAGAGAGGGGGAAAGAACAGGTGAGGAAAGGTGGGTCTGAGTATCATTAGCATAGAGATGATAATGGAGGTCAAAATAGCGGATGAGTTTACCTAAAGAGAATGTATAGAGAGAGAATAGGAGAGGTCCAAGAACTAAACCTTGGGGAACACCTACTGTAAGAGGCTGTGGGGGGAGGAGGAGTCATGAGAGGAAACAGAGAAAGAATGGTCAGAGAGGTAGGAGGACTGCCAGGAGAGAGCAAGTTAGTGAAAGATATGAAGCAGGAGAGGGTGGTCCACAGTGTCAAAAGCAGCAGAGAGGTCAAGAAGAATGAGTAGGGAGTAGTGGCCCTTAAATTTGACAGCAAGGAGGTCATTGCTGACTTTCATGAGGGCAGTTTCAGTGGAGTGGAGAGAACAGAAGCCAGACTGAAAAGGGTCAAGGAGGGAGTGGGAGGAAAGAAATGTGGTGAGGTGGTTGTAAACAATATGCTCAAGGAGTTTGTATGCAAAAGGGAGGAGAGAGATGAGTTGGTAGTTAGAGATAATGTTAGGATCAAGAGTAGGTTTTTTTTAAGAATGGGGAGATAAGGGCATGCTTGAATGCAGAAGAGACAGAGCCAGAAGAGAGGGAGAGATTAAGGAGGTGGGCAAGATGGGAGCAGGCAGAAGGAGAGAGGTAGTGGAGGAGGCAGGATGGCATGGGGTTAAGAGGGGGTTGGAAGGGGGGAAGGATTGAATGAGGGACATTACTACCTCTTCAGATACAGGGGAGATGGATGTCAAAGTTGGTAAAGTGGATGGGGAGGCGTGATCCTGGAAAGGAGGAAGTGGAGAGCTGGGGGACTGGTTGGATATGATGTCCTGACATATGGAATCAATTTTAGATTTAAAATAGTATATGGGTCTTATACCCAGTACTCATGTTGTGATGTGTTAAAACTTGTGAAAAAATGCATGCATAAGACAATTCCTGTTAACCCTTTATTCACAATTCCCTTCTTGACTTAATATTTTCTTTTCAGTACAAAGTTTTGATTTTTATTGAACTTCCCTGGAAGGGTTCTACTTTATATTTTACAAACTATTACCTGATCTACATACCAGACCAAGAATATTCTTATTAAAAACCTTTAACTGGTTACCCTGTTATAGTTCTAATACTCCTTGTGTGATTGAAGTTAGTATCTTCATACCCGAGTGCAGTACTGAGGTAGAAAGAAAACAACATTAAGCCTAAAAGAATGCTGAAACTGGAATCTTTATTTTTCATTAGTGGTTTCAGTGTCAGGTCCATTTTCTTCCCTATTCTTGTATTATTTCAGCCTCAGTCTAGTCTGTTATTGTTGTTGTATCAGTTTTTGCATTGATTCCTAATATTAACACTTGGATGGCTAAAAGTGTGCATCTGTGTATTAATGAATATGTACATCACAAGCTGTTAGCATTTGGATGAGACTTTGCAGAGAAATTTTCTTCAACCTTATGACGAATATGCCCTCACAAATTATATTGATATGATATTGCATGATGTGTGATGCTCTGTCATTTTATATTCCATATAAACATGGTGTGTCAATTGCTATTCGGTGTGCAGGTTGGGAAGGACTGGGTTTAACAAAAGGTGAATCGTAAATAAAGTGGATGGCATGCAGATAACAAAATAATGTATATCCCTCACAGTGTGAGGTCATGTGTGAACAACTAGCCTTCTCCCTTTTTAAGTATGCAGTCGGGAAGCTGGCGGACATAAGCCCGACAGCCGGCTTCCCGACTGCCTTATCCCAGCACTGGTGAAATGACAGGCGTCTAAATCTAGACGCCTGTCATTTTACCGACGCCCGGCATCCCAATCAAAGTGATACTGGGCGCCGCTGCGGACAGCTGCGGGAGGGGGAGGGTTAGGTTTAGGGCTCCCAGGGGGGACTTAGGGTTAGGCACCCCACGGGAGGTTAGGGTTATGTTGGGGGAAGGGAGGGTTAGGGTTATGCACCCCCGGGGGGGACTTAGGTTAGGCAACCCCCCTGGGGGACTTAGGTTTAGACGGCGGGGAAGGGGGGGTTAAGTTTAGGCACTTAGAGGGGGGATTAGGGTTAGGCACTGGGGGGAAGGTTAGGGTTAGGCACCCCTAAGGAGGGTTAGGGGAGTTAGGTTAGGTTAGTTGATACTTACCTGCGCTGCGGACAATCTGGATTTTCAGCCATGTCAGCCAGCAGCTGTCAGGATTGAACTTGCATCCAGGGGTAATTCATACCGATTCCGACTTTTTATGACCCCTGAAGTTAGTGTCCTAGATCATAATCCCAAAAACAGACCTCTTTTAACTTCACTGCCCTACCTCTAAAGACTCTTGTTATGCTTTAGAGGCTGAGATAAGGATTCTGGAATTTACTATAGGTCTGGAAGGGGGAAGTTGAAGAGTGAGTTATATTGTCACATATCTTTAAAGCAGGGACCCTGTCAGTTTGGCCAGGTAACCCTGTATTGGAAATCTATTGATCTCAAACCCTGCTGACCTGATAGGGAGACCTTGTTAAGTATGAACAAAGAATTAGGGATGTATAAAGAAGGAATACCATCCAGCATTCAATGTTCACTCATTGGGGATCAGACAGACGTTCTGGGAGTGCACCAGGATTCTTGTGGGTGAAATCCCCCACCCCATCAGCAGTGCTAAGAACTTTATTGTGAGTAGTCTTAGGGACTCTGAATTATTTCTCTCTTTTATTTTTTAAGAAATAATTGCATTATAATCTGTTCGTCATTTTATTAATATTTTTGTAATTAAGCCTTGAAAATATTTTTTGGATTAAACACATTTAATCTAGCATATTCTCTGTGATTCTTATTGAACTTGCATGCCTGGACAGGCCCATGTTACATATTTGTGTCATTTGAATGTGATTTTTTATTAATCTGTTGGGAGATCGCAGACCTCCGGAGAACTGTCTGTGTGGTGGCAGAAGAACCGTGTATTTTGGTAAGTGACCACGGTGCGCCTTCATCACAACCAGCTGATCCAGATTGTTGTATCTGTGAGTCAGCCCAGGTTCGTGACAAACCCAGATAATTGAGATACTTTATTCAATTTTAAATTAATACAATTATAAAATTCACTACATAGTTCTTTCACTTTTGGCTTAAACAGTGTTTTCCTGGTTACCATCACATGTAATAAATTAGTAGATATTTTTGCATAACTTCAATATACAAAACTCTCTCCAACTTTTTAGTAAAAACACAATATCTGAGAAATCACATAGGAACACTTGACATATATCAAGGACCTTCAGTATTAATACCATTCTGTTAAGATTACCAAAATTGAAAATTTTCATGTAACGTACATTAAACAAGCAACAAGCAAAGAAAGATTTTTAATTATACTCTAAGATCAAAAAAGCACAAAGAGTTTTGTAGGAATTCAGGTTAAGTATAATTTAATTCAATTTCTTTACCCCTTTCTTTTGCTCTGTTTATGAAACTTAATTTATACTAGAGATGTGCGGTTCAGTTCTCCAGAAATCAAAATCAACTCGAATTCCGTGAATCTGGACAGTTCCAAGTCACTGTTCTAATCTCCTGAGGAGATCTTTAATCCAGATACAAAACTATTGAGGGTGGGTTTGCAAAACCAAAAGGAAAACACGAGGATTAATCCAGATACAAAACCAAAACCAAATCATGGGGGTCAGCTCACATCTCTAATTTAACTGCGTTAGCAAACATAAAATTCACCAGCAATATTCTTGTATATAAATTAATGGGAGTATAAGCAGTACTGAAAACACACATCAAAGGAATAACAAACTTCTTATTGATTTTGAAACAGCAGCTAAACATCCTAAAGGTGGAATCCATTTAGTGTCTCCCGAGCAGTCGGGCAAAGACACTCTGTGACAAATGTCATCTTTAATTCTTCCTTGATCCCCATAGAGGTGCACAAGATGAGCTAAGATCGCCAACTCTTGTAAGCTGTAATGTGCGCTGCCAGACACTGTGTTGATGTCAGGTAGTGCATCACATAGAATTGAATTATGACCTACGTGAAATCGATGACACAAGAATGAAAAAAAAATACTCTGGCTATAAAGCTGTAAATTGAATCAAAGCTTTTTTTTATTATTAGTTTTGATTTTCTAATAAGGCCATGAACATCTCACAATAAGAAGCCATAAATATTCTGTGAACCCATTAAGGGTCCCATTCAATATATATTTCTCACATCTGTCACAAAGCAGCTGGTAAAAAGGGATAGTCAATCCATAAATGAAAGGAAACATATATATATATATATATATATATATATATATATGTATACAAAAACCAGAGCTGATTTCTCACACCTGGTTTCGAGCAAATGGGAACCATTTTAATAGTTATTTACATATAGTTTAAGCAACAGAACAATGGAAATAACTCAACATTTTAGTTAGCGCCTTATCCAGTTTACGATTTCCTTTTATCAGTTTCCAATAACAAATGATTCCCCATAGTGCATTTAAAGAATACATAGTGTAAACTAATATTGGATCAGTGCTTATTAAACTTAATAAAATCAAATAGATAAATGAAAGCAGGTTAAGAATGAATATAGTTATCACCGTCTTGGATGCCCGGATATGAGCTTGCACGTTGGGACTCACAGTTTCTGAATTTTGTTGTATCTGTTTCATATGTCTGTAAAGAGAGGTGATGATGGACACAGCTGAGCTGAAGTATAATGCACATGCAAATGATGATAGTGTTAAATAAGCTAATATATCCTTAAGTAGGAAGCTTTGTGGCATGTTTTCTAAAGAAATATTGAGATTTGTATTTGCTGAAGTTCCTTCCATTGTAAATACAATAGGGAGACAAACCAACACAGACAGCACAACTGACATAAGTAGTAGACACGGTGACATCTTATGGAAATTCTTCTGAAGGTAGATGTAGAATTTGTGGTTGACATTCACAATCTTCAGACAGTAATGCACGCAGAGCCAGGTGGAGAATAAAATATTGCAAGAAAGTGACATAATAGTTACACTGTGAAAGATATTTCTATTTCCTTTAATGTTAGAAATTTTGATAAACAATCGTGCAACTTTCCCCATTCCTTGTATAAGGTTACACACACTGATACCAGTGAGGAGTTGATCAGTTAGTTGAATTGTTTTGTTCTTGATCCAGTCCAGAACATTTACAAATAGGATAAACATGTTGGATGGGAATAAGAAAAACAAATAAAAAGGATCAATAATGATTAAAAACATATCTAACGTCGACATCTGCCTGGGATCACACCAAACGATATCACGATTTGGTTTTAGAGGATTCTATTTATTGCCATCCACATAAATATTTTTTATGAGGCTTAAATTTGATATGTTTCAAATGCAAATACAATTTGCTTGAAATTAAATCTTTTTAAAAAAAAATATTTAACCATTCATGGAAATTAAAAAATGCAAATGAAGATTTGAATAAAGTGTTCATGAGACAGATCGCCTGACCTGCATGAGATGTCCAGCATTAATATTCAGGGGAAGGCAACAATCCAGTATTGTACAAGATATTTGAGAAATTGTTAACAGAAAAGTTAGTATTGAAGAGAAACAACTTGATAAATTGTATGCAGGGTTGGAATGGCCCAGCAGGGGGCTGGGTGATGCCCTGGTGAGCCACATTGCTTCAAAGCACCACCGTCTACCATGAGAGGCTGGGAATCAGAGCAATTTTTTTAGTAGTAGGAGATGGTTTAGGAATTATGTATACTTCAAACCTAAAAGACCCAAGTACTGTATGCAGGCCCATTCCTTAAAAAATCTCCACGTGCTTACAGTAAAACAGTAGCATAGGGTGGTAAGGTGCGCTCTTCCTGTGTGGGAGGGGGAGGGGTGTGGTGAGTGTAGTGGTAGTGTTAATGTGTTAGAAGGAGATAGTGTAAAAAAGAAGAGACAACCAATGTAGGGACGCATATCATTTATTGAGCAGGCACTATGTAGGTGGAAGGGTAGGTGGGGGGGTGGGGGTGATCAAGCTCTGGGTGGGAAGGTAGGTTGACCCTTTCAGGGGGCTTCTTGTCATGCGGTTCTTGACCAGAAACTTTTTCCTGCTGGACTTATGGTCTACAGTCTTAAGAGCCTTGTGGGAGTGGCCGGGTACCTTGGAGATCAGTTTGTTGCTTGGTCAATGTCTTGCTACAGTGGCATCCCGCATGGTGGTAACAAAGTTTTACAGAGTACTTACCTAACGGTATGTATTTTGGGGGTGGGTGAACATTGCGGCTGAGATGCTTGGGGTTGTGTGCTGTGTTGTCCACTTCCTTGCGAGCTCTGCTGATTCACAGGTGGGAACACGAGAATGCAGTTCACTTGTCGGAGGGGGTGGCTGGGTCACCTTGCTTGGTGAGTACACCTCACTAGGTCATGGGGTCTTTGATTGGCTGTGTGTAGTCTGCATATACACGGTGCATGCAGGGTTCCAGGTCCCCTGGGCCCACTGATGGTTGCCTAGTAGTGGTCAGGGGAGGGCTAGGCTGGTGGTGGGGGTGACCCTTACTTGGCTTGTTGAGGGTGTGTGCACCCTGGTGGTGATAGACACTGGGGTTGCTGGAAGGCTGGTCCAGGGCTGGTAGCCATATGCTGGTGGTGCTAGCAGCAGCCTGGACCAGTGGGTGCCTTTTAGTGTCTAGTATAGGTACCCATGGGTGGAGCTGGGGCAATGCGAACTGACACTGGTGGTCCCATATACGGATGTGGGGGTCGTGGGTTCAGGTGGAGCTGTGTGGTCTGTGGGAAAGTCACCAACGCATTTTGGTGGTAAGGCTTTCATCCAGGAGTTTGTTGGTGGATAATGCTTATACTGTTCTTTTATCTGCACTTCCGGGTGTGGGGGGTGGGCATGTGACATGTGTCAGCCAATGAAGAAGGGGGGTTGGGTGGGCGGCATGTTGGTGTGCTGCATCTGTGATGTGGATGGGGAATCCAGCATGGGCCAATAGGGGATGGGAACTGTCGGGCTAAGTGTGGAGCATATGTGACATGGATGGGGATATCTCTCATGCACCAATGGGGGATGTAAACTGTGAGGCATGGTGTGGTGTAGTGTATATGGCAGTGGAGTGTGACTGGGTAATGAGACATGGTGATTTGACATGGTGATGTGTGGATTGATTGGTTTAATGGAGAGGGAGCTAGTGTGCAGTGTGTGGATGGAGGGCTGTGTTGCATCGCAGTATTCTGTAACACTGCTATTAGGTTTGTGTGCAGGTATGTAAAGTGTAGTGGTTAATGGTGGTGAAGTGTGGGGGACTGTTGCGGATTGTGACGTGGGAGTGATTGACGAGTGACATGTGTGCTGATGTGTCAGATGGGGGAGGAGCTGATTGGAGGAATGGCGGGTAGATGTGTGTGCAGGGTTGGGTGGTATAGTGGAAAGGGGGCTGATCTGTGGTGTTTTAATTGAGCCCTTTTGCAGTGTTGGAGTTTGGAGATGGTGCCCTGTTTATGTGTATAATGTGGTTGCTAATGTTGGGGAGGTTGGGTGTGTGATGTTGTGGGACATGGCGTGGGGGGAAATCCAGGGTGATGTGTATGCTGCTATAGCCTCTGGGAGTGAAGCTGAATGTAGGTGTGACGGGTGTGTGTGTGTATACAGTCAGACGGTGTGGATTGATAGGGTAGTTTATGTGTTCTACAGTAAGACACCTGTCTCAGAAGTCCTTCCAGAATGGAAGATTAAAAATTTGCCTCCTATTGTTGATGGTATTTAAGCTGTTTCTATAGGCTGCTGATTGTAACACAAAATGGTAGATGACAGGGCCCAGAGCCATTTTGTGGAACAATCTACTATTGGAGATCATATCTAAATCCATAAAAAATCTTTCTGCAGGATTCCTCCCCAGTAGGGAGTCTGGTAATGGTTCCCACATTGTTTTTGTAGGACAAGTTAGTTAGCAGGAATGAGCAATGGTTGATACTGTTTTTTAGTAGCAAGAGACGGGCTAGGAATTATGTTGTCATGGTTTCTATAAAGGCACCAGTTGTAGAAGATGAATATGTTCATCATAGCCTAATACAGAGCATAGTGCAAAAAATTAGCTGAATAAATCACAGGTAAAATAATACTCAGATTGAATGCAATGTGGAAGCACTGAATGTCCTGGAATACACTTGTGGTAAATTGCAGTATTTTAGATGGTAACAGGTAATAGATACAGGTTGGAAGGATATTGCAAGTACTGTAACTCACTAGTGCAGGTATATGTCAAGAAATGGATAGTCAATGAAGCCAAGATCTGGTATATTCTAAAGAGAGCAGCACCACTGGGGGGACAGTAGTAAGCAGCCTCAGAGGTGGGATAGTTGTACTGTAGCAAACTCTAAAGAGAGCAGCACCAAGGGTGGGACAGTAGTAAGCAGAATCACATGTGGGACAGTTGTACTGTAGCAAAATCTAAAGAGAGCAGCACCACTGGTGGGACAGTAGTACTGCAACAGTTCTAAAGTGACATATATACTGTATAGTCAGTGTTAGACTTTGGTATGTAGGGCCCACCAGAGGAATTAAATGTTAGGCTCTGCTGAAGGGGTGCGACAATCTGCAAAAGTGCGTGCAGCCAGAGAAAAGAGAGGTATGATCAATGATTGGAGTGTAGAGATGAAGAGATGTTCACTGCCCCCTGTGTTTTGGTTTTGGATCTGGATTCATCTTTGTGTTTTGGTTTTGAAAAACTACCCTCAAGTGTTTTCATTTTGGCTCTTGGGTTTTTTGTTTGTTTTTAAATTGATAAGTTTTTAAAAACAGCTAAAATCATGTAAATTTAGCAATCCAAAATGCTAAATTCGGATTAAAAACCGCAGGAAGATCAGAACCGAGACTTGGATCTGTACGGATCTCCTCTGGAGATCAGAACTGCAATTCAGATCTGTCTTGATTCCCAAAATTTGGGTGGATTCAGTTTTCTGAGAACTGAACCACACATCTGTTAGTGAGGGCATGGTAAGCCCACGGAGTATATGGAGCATAACAGCAGTTGGCTTTCATTTAGCTACAATAATACTGTGGCTGATTCTGATTCACGAGCAGTGGCATCCATGTCTTCATCTTTGGTCAGTCTCACATCTGCAACTTTATGTGAATGCAGCTATGAGCCCATCCCTGGTGTAAAGCCATGCATCTGAATGTACAAAGTCTGAGACGCCCATTTTGAGCATCTTTAGAATGCCACTTGGTCTTTGGACACTGATATTGGTTGCACCACCAAAACTTGCATCAACCCCATGTCTAGTGCATATTCTCCATCAGAGCATGGCCTCATCTGAGTTTGCAACAACTACAGCGACATGACACTCCCATAACATGCACATAAATCAGACATCTCTGTGCTTCAGCTTAGCTGCCTCCATGTCATTGCCCAATACATTTTTAAACACATTTCTAAGACCATGCACCTTAATTGCAAATGGAACTGTGTGCACAGACTGAAGATACATGTGCGGTATGACTAAGATGAGATGCAGCAGCAAAAAAGAAAACCACTCTCCTGCATCCAACATTGGCAGTATGTCCAACTTAGAATATGCAAATAGATGAAGATGGAATTAACTAGTAGCGGAAAGCACATCAGCTATCAGCCCAGGCCTGGGGTACCTTGGAGAGGATAAAACCCTTTATTGGGGGAGTCTACACCTACCCAGGGATTATCGTCTTGGGCTGCCTAGCAGTCAGGTACAATGCTTTGGCCGGGAAACCGGTGAAAGGGTTCCATGGCTGTGGCATTACACTGTACTAGAAAGAGTCCATTGCTGGTTGTGAAAATTATGGGGGACCCCTACTGATTTTGTCCACTGTATTTCCACAAACAGCACTGACTCACTGAGCCTGGTGCTGGTTGATGGTTGATGAAAGTACGCAGGAACCCTACATCATTTTTTCCCAGGATTTTCTCAAGCAGGACTGGCTCAACAGATGGTGCTGGTTCTTAAAATACAGGGAAACCCTATGCATTTTTCCCCTGCATTTTTAGAACCAGGTCAGGCTCAAGACAGCCCGGTGCTGGTTTTGCTTTTATAGGGGAAACACAAAGAAGCATGCACGGATCTCACTGATCTACGCATGTTTCTGTGTAACTAGACTCGCTAGCCTGAAGCAGGTCTTTTTTTTCATGAGATTTCAGTAAGTAATAGGGTGCGAGTTAAACAAACCCAAGTTTGGTAACAAATCTGGATATGTGTTTTGCCATTGCGTGGGGTGTAAGAAACATGCGAGTTTGCATGTTCTCACACTCTATTACATAGGATGAGTTCTAAGAATGTGCGAGTATAGATCTATACTTGCACATTTTCCAAAGTTGGACCCTATCACATTTTGCCCTTGGTGTTAACATTTGATTGGCTGATTGCTTTAAGTGATACTAAAGTGTGTGGCTATTGGATCCCCCCATCAAGTGCCAAATATTGTGTAGGAAGACTCTACTCTTTAATCACTCCAATGGGATGGATGTTGCAATGGAGATAATTCAGTTTCTCATTATCAACTCTTCTGATTTAATCCCTGTAAGAATTCTACAAGGCCAATATCAGATGCAAATTTCTTAATTGGAGGGACATATAGCTTCACTCCTTCCTCAGTATAAGCTCTCACACTCTTCTTCCCTACATGGTTAAATTGAAACCCTAAACAGCCAGCTTAAGACATTACTCTCTCAGTAAGCTGCTAAGACTTTAAAGAAGCTGCACAAATATTCTGTGACATCGCAGATAAAGTTGTCTTTATGTTCGCTAATAAGCCTAATCAAGATTGATGAACAGGCAGAAGAATAGAGCTCACTTTGCCTTTACTTTTGAACACTGAAAAATTGCAGAAGATTTCTGCACTTTCTACAGTGAACTCTATAACAAATCCAGGACCCCCTCCACCTCTGAAAGATCTTCTGTGCTCAAAGAATATTTCTTCTTGAACACACTCTCCAAACTCTGAGGCACCTTAGTAAATATACCACATAGAGCCAGGGCCGGCGCTACCACTAGGCAAACTTAGGCAGCTACCTAAGAGCGCAGGCCACTGCAGGGCACCTCTGGCATAATGTGTAGTGCATACCGCACGTACGTGCAGCCCGCACTACACTACTAGTAACAAACACACAGCTGCCGGCAGCTGTGTGTTTGTTTTAGCAGCCGAAGAGAGTCAGACAGACTCTCATCGGCTGCTGCGCCCACTGCCGGAGCTTGGCTGGAGCTCACTCATGAGCTCCATTTTCCAGCTCCCACAGTGTGTGATGGGAGACGTCATGACGTCTCTCCCATCATGCAGAGCGGGCCGGCCCGGGGGGACAGAGGAGTGGACACCAGAGCGGGCATTAAGGTAAGTGGAGTTTTTTTTTTTATGTGTGTGTCTGTCTGGCCCTGGGATCACTGCTGTGGGTACAGCTGGGGGGGAGTGTGGACGGACTACTATTGGGGGCACTGCTGGGGGAGACTACTACTGGGGGCACTGCAAGGGGGAGGACTACCACTGGGGGCACCACTGGGGGCACTGCTGGGGGGAACTACCACAGGGGGCACTGCAGGGAGGACTACTACTGGGGGCATTGCTGGGGGGACTACTACTGTGGGCACTGCACTGGTGGGACCACTGCTGTGGGCACTCCACTGGTGGGACCACTACTGGGGGCTCTGCATGGGTGGGGATTACTGCTGGGGGACTGCATAGGTGGGGATTACTGCTGGGGGCACTGCATAGGTGGGGGACTACTACTGGGGGCATTGCTGGGGGAGGACTACTACTGGGGGCACTGCTGGGGGGGACTACTACTGGGAGCACTGCATTGGGGGAACCACTACTGGGGCCACTGCACCAGGGGGTTAGTACTGGGGGCACTATATATGGGGAACTGCATAGGGGAGCACTACCTGGGGCACTATATAAGGGGCACTGCATAGGGGGACCACTACTGGGGACACTGTATAAGAGGCGCTACTGGGGGCACTGCATAAGGGCTTGTCTAGCTATCTGAGGGGGGTGGGGGAGGGCGCAAGGTTGAAGAAATGCCTAGGGTGCCAAGAAACCTTGCACTGGCCCTGCATAGAGCCTGGACTACTGTTTTATGCAGGGTGTACCATAGAGCCAGAAATATTCTATTATTGCCCCTGAGCACTTACTGATTCTACTAGTTTATTCTATTTTTCAAATCCCATTGTAATAAATTAAATCAAGCAATGAATGAGGGGACACGTAAGTATTAATTTAGAGAATCATTTTTTTTATTACAAGTCAGCAAAAAAATAATTTATTTTTAATGTGACAAAATTGTAATATTTATTTTATTTGGGGCAGTACATTTTATTATTGTAACATTTTACAAAAAAATTGTATTACCTAGTATTATGGACCTGTCATCAGTGGAGTCACTAGCTGTTTTGCTTGGCATCACTAGGCTTTTTTTTTTTACAGTACCTCTGTCCCTCACCAACTTTCCATCTCAATCTACATTTTTTCCCTTGTCTATCTCTCTCCACTTCTCTTATCTAATTGCTTCTCTCCGGTTTGGAAGTGGATGCTTGGAGATGACGTCATCTCCAAGCGCCACTGAAGCCGGACAAGCCGGCAGGCTTGTGGCACGCTCCAGGTCATTGTGACCCGGAGTGCGCCAATCACACTGCAGGGTTTCACGGGTTACTCTCATGTTAAACCCTGCTAGTTACCTGGGTTTGGATTGCCGGGTCACTCGACCTTCTCCCCATTTACACCAAGGAGCTACTGGGTTAACCCTGTAAAAATCCTGGTTTTAGCTCCGATGTAAAAGGGGTATTAGTTAGCTCAATATTATTGTACCAGAATATCAGTGAAAGTATTTCTAATAGCAAAATACAAATGTTTGTTCAAAACTACAACACTATGGGGTAAATGTACTTAGCCTTGGAGAGATATAAATTGGAGATAGATAAAGTACCAAGTAATCAGCTCCTAACTGTCATATTTCAAACACAGCTTGTAAAGTGACAGGAGCTGATTGGTTGGTACTTTATCTCTCTCTCCACTTTTTCTCTCACCAAGGCGTCTATTCATCATCACTTAATTTTAATTTGCTTTTGTAGAAAATAACATTTTCACCTGGTTTTGTAGAAAATAAGTTTTTGGGCCATTCATCAAAAAGATAATGCAGGTGATATCACAGATACTGTACATTCTGCTTACCTTTCTTTCCCGGAATGTGTAGTATTTAATTGACAATTCATCTTTATGTTCCGTGTAACTTGGAGACCCACAAAGAAAGATCCTAGAACACATGGGATAACAATCCAGGGAAATAACTTGGAAAATCTCCTATGTAGATAAATGTAGAACCTGTGGTCCATGGTCAGAATTTTTACGCAAAAATGGAAACTAAGCCAGGCAGAAAACCAAAGGTTGCAGGAAATTAGGCTAAAAAACAAAGCTATGCCTATTTTTTTCTCGTTTGTCACTTCTTAACAAATTCCCATTAAGTATTAAAATACTATATATGTACATTTTCTGAAACTCATGTAAAAGACTGAAGAGTCAAATCCAAATATTAGCTGATCACTTAAATGAAGCTTTCCATTCTTAGTCCAGTCTAGAATTTTCACTATAAGAATTAAAATGCTTCCCTGGGATTGAGGCCACTAAAGTAATTAAGCTGGATGCTATAGTAAGAATCCCTGTAGAGTGCATCACTCTTGCTTAAGCCCAGTGATTTTCATTAAGCAAACCTGGAAAAACCAATATGTCCTAAGTACTTGTGTTATTTATATACCATGAGAACAATAGTGATAATGTGATTCATTATGGTATGCAAATATTGTGTCTAAAATGAAATTTACATATTGATTCATTTGTTTTGAAAATATGCTGTCTAAGTAACAAAGAAGCCATGTAAATATGGCCCTGAACTGACCAAGAAATGTATGTGTAGATTGGTTAATAGAGGCAAAATAATTTGCTAAAACAGATGTCCATAGAAAAAGAAGAGCACAATATTCAAATATAATATACTTAGTAATTATAATTGCTCATATGTGTGACATATTTGTAATAGGTCTTGACACCATCAAATCTCTGCAGAATTGCTTCCATCACACAAGACTTTGGATTAATTCAAATAATGTAATCATAGTATAATGTGGAATTCATTATATAAGAAAAATCACCTGGTTTGAGGTGGGTGCTCTTGCAGCTACAGTGTCGGACCGGCCCACAGGGGTACAAGGGAAACACCCGGTGGGCCTCACTGCCTGAGGACCCACCCCCTCCTCTAGGGATCAGGTACCAGACGGTGCACTTGAATTATACATTATATGTTTCATTTTGCTGCATAGGACTATGGTGTATTTTGTACAATGCATTGCTGTTATTTATCTGGTACATCATCATGCATGCACTAGCAGTATTTACTAAATATATATTTTTAAAGGGACCCAGACCATGCACTCTGCCTCTGTGGTGCCTGGCCACACCCCTCTGGAGGCTGGCCACACCCCTTCATATGGGCCCCTATCACTGCATTCCCCTGGTGGGCACTTTATGCCCGAGTTCGACACTGTGTAGCTATGACTATATCTATTTAAGCAGCGTGACTGCATCCTTATAATAATGCCAATGGCCATCCTACTGAGACCACCACCAGCTGCAGCAAAGATGCACCATTAGTTGTACCATCAGACATTGCACAAGTCATATTGAGGCAGAGAATTACCAACATGGCCACCGGCACCAGTGCCACCGTGGCAAAAAGCACAGTCGCCGGCCTTGACATGCCCACGTCTGGCTAGCCACCTCTGTTACTTCCTAGGAATGTCTATTGCCACTCTGTGTGCCCAAATGCATCATATGTCTTGGAGGTCACCTTTGGGACAAATGCGCAGTGGTACGCCCAAACATATGCCACATGCATGCAATGATGTCACAGTGTTGCTTTTGCAATATTTCAGTACCTGGATAATAATATAAATGTTAATTTCAGTGGCAGTTAGCTTTTTAACACATAAACATCATAAAAGCTGTATTCATATGTGATATCTTTAAGAAATAGTTGATGATGATTTCATAGAGCACAAACAGCTGTCATCATATCAATGATAAATCAGCAGGTTGTATATGGCAAAAAAGTTTGGACAACTATGTGTAGGTATAACAAGAGGAACACAGAGCAGAACTGTGGTATTCCCCCATGCCTCTGCTGCCTGCCGTTTGCAGAGCAGTGGACGTCACACTAGAGGGCAGATTGGCACTTCTGTAGGAAAGGACACCCAGAAGATGCGTCTCTACTGTCAGAGTTGAGAGATTGTGATCAGCCTGATATTTGTGACATTACAGGGTATCTGTGCTGATGACAGGATGCATAGGGTATAGATAGAGAGTGTACTTGAAGATAAATTGCAAAGGGGTGTCCACGCTAAAGGCAGTGGTGTGGTGTTGGAGACAGGACTTGTATGCGCATCATGAGTACCCAGAAGTGGCCACACAGAACCTGTGTTTCACCTAGGAGCTTGATCACATGGAATCTTTTTTGAAAATTCACATCTTGCCTTTCTCTCACTTTCTTGGAGTATTTTGACCACCGTGCCATTTATATTGATACGATGATCAGGGAGATCTTTAGAGATGAGGAAGCCCGTGTGCATCCCCCATCATGGACCCCCTCCTCTCACTCCAGCAGCCGGCAGCTGACTGACGTGGCTGGCCGGCCACCATAGAATCAATAGACTCTGGGAGTCTATTGCCCATGCGCAGATCGCCGGGGAAATGGTGCAGTTGCCATTTCCTCACAGAGCAAGCGCAAAAACACCGGAAAAATGGCTGCGGCGGCCAAATGCCGGCTTTGTGCAGCACTGGCAGACCCAACGCATTACCTAGGACAAGTAAGTTTAACATAATATGGGTGCAGGGTGTGCAGTGCGGGTCCCCCCTGGACTCTGCATCCACTATAGATACTCCCTTGGCGATGATGATGGTGGTGTGTTTATTATAACCAAAACAAATGGAGAAGTCACAAACATCTTTCACAGGAGCATAAGAAGATAAAGTTATGAAATACAGGCTGTAAACAAATTGGTAGTTTTGGGAATACTGTATCTACAGTACATAATTGTATGTGTTTTTGGTGCTTCGTGCAGCCAAGACAGAGAGTTTAGGAGAACCGTTTCAGTGATGCAGACATGTTTCTTTTTTGTCCTCATGGTTCTTCTTACCCACTTCTTGTGTGATGTTGGTGGTGACAATACTGGGATGTAATAAAATGTTTTAGATGGCCCTGTATCACAGTCTTTAGGAAGTAACATACAGTAGTCTCTTTTGCCTATTTTCAAATTTTTCCTATTATGACTTATCTGTTTAGGGTATAATGCAATGTTACCAGCTCTTATTTATGTCTAAAATATATTATCATATTTATAACACTAGTTTTGATATGTTTACACTTTTTTTGTAGGTATTATTGCTCTTTTTTTGTTTTATATGTTTACTTTGTGGTTTAAGCTCTTATGAGGTTATTGCATTCGGTATGATTCACCGCCGGCCGCATGGTTCAAATCCCGGCAACGTCAGCCCGACAGAGGAGGAAATCCCAATCGTCCTAAAGGTAAGTATAAACTAATCTAATTCTACCCCCTAACCCTCCTTTAGGGTGCCTAACCCTAACCTACTCCCCGTGCCTAACCCTAATCCCCTCTCTAAATCCCATTGGGGGTGCCTAACCTTAACCTCCCACCGGGGGTGCCTAACCCTAACCCTCTCTCTCCCTAGCCTAACCCTTACCTCACCAGGGGGGGCCTAACCCTAAGTCCCCCCCGGGAAGCCCCTAACCTAACCCTCCCCCCTGCATCTGTCCGCGCCTGGCGCCCGCCATCACTTCGATAGGGATGCCAGGCGCCGGTCTCCCGGCATCGGTAAAATGACAGGCATCTAGATTTAGACACCTGTCATTTAACCCTTACCGGGATTAAGTAGTTGGGAAGCCGGCTGTCGGCATTGCGATGGCTGGCTTCCTAAACGTATACCGAGGTGATCATACCTTTTTTTGTGTGTTATATGAAGCTTTGCTGTTTGTTAGACTCTTTTAGTTCAGCAAGCATACTTCTTTCACAAAAAATGGAGTTAGAAAAGTCCAGTGCTATAGAGATAAAGGACCTCATTCAGAGTCGGTTGAAGCGGCCGCACGGTCGTACGCCACTGATGTTCGCTATACTGCGCATGCGTAAAGTTCGCAATGCGTGTGCGCAAACTAGCCGCTACGATCAGAAATTTCTCTCTCCTTGAACACAGCCAGGTCGGTAGTTTGAGTGACAGATTGAGGCATTTGTGGGTGGTAACAGGGGAAGGTGCTTGAAAACGGGGGAGTGGAGATCCGAACGCAGTCGTGCCTAATTATGCGAACGGCATTTAATGGGAGTGCATACGGTTTATGGGAGTGCATAATTAACAAAGTAGCGTCATGGCACATGTGACATGGGAGGTTTTTACACTGACATGATCGTAGAGCTTAAGAGAGGGTATGGTTGACCTTAAGCTCTTCGACCAGTTCCGATGGTTCCCGATGGTCTCGATTAATACTTATATGCCCGGAGATGACGTGTAATGCGTATGAGAAGGGGGCGTTTTTTTTTGTATTCCGGCCGCTTCCTCCCCTTGGTCGGCCAGTTACCGATCCGAACTTAGGGACACAACTTGCGAGGGAATCATTTGCATATCCGGCCCCTTTTCCCGTACGACCGTGCGGCCGCTTCAACCGACTATGAATGAGGTCCAAAGTGTGTAGATGGACAAGCCCCAATCTTTGTATAAAGAGAGATGATTATTGTTGCCAGAAGAATTCGTGAAAGATTCTCTTTATTCTCTAGATTAGACAAAAAGTGCACAACCTACTGTGTAAATGCATTTTCTTCCTAATTTAAACAAAAGTGCTTGAGTTTATGTAAATTTGAATGATGACTGTACTTTAGTTTAGCTCTGTGCCCTTCCTTCTGCATAATCATTTCTCAGAAATAAAAAATCACCAAAAATGTGAAGTCAGTGGAAATTGACAGTTTCTCCCAATGTCATGGGGGTGATCCAAGTTGCTTCTCTATTCAGGGCCGTTAAGAGCTGGCCAGGGTGAAGAGGGCGTGGTTTAATCATGGGAGATGTGGCCATGCGCCTTTAGGAAAAAAACCTAGTTGCCGTTGTGATGCGCACTGGGGAGGGGGTTGCTGTGAGCCCCTCAGCCCACCGCAAATCCAGGGAAGGCGCGATCAGGATGATCGCTCCTCACCCCCTAAAGGCAGAGCAGAGGAAACTGCTGCTGTTCTGCATCAGCAAGCAGACTCCCTTTGCAGCCCAGCATACAGCAGTGTGTGCTGGGCTGCTCATCTGACAGGTAAGATGGAGGGGGGTGGCATTGGACCAGGGCCTCGTTGGGTCCCTCAAGCAAGCCCAAGCCTGGGTAATTCATACCCGCTCCTCCCCCTCCTCTTAGTGCCCCTGTCTCTTTAACAGTGATAGAAATCATTGAGACCACACATTATTATGAGCTGGGTCTAAATGCAAATCTCACGGCTAATTGCAACTACCTCAAAGAGTATTTCTATGACTAAAATAAATAATAATAATAATAATAATAATAATAATAAATAATATATGGTGAGGTTTTGGGGGCATGTGAGGAGACTTGAGGAGCTAGTGAGGAGTATGTTAGTGGGTCAGAGCAGGGCTGCCATCAGAAATTCGATGAGTCGATGGCAGATACGGCTAGTCCCACCCCTGCTTATGGCCCTGTATATCAATGTGCAGAGTTAACCTGGGTACACACTAACAGATATATCTGCAGATGATGGTTGTTCATGCACACTGAACAACCATCACCTGTCTTCTGACCGCAGGTCCCGCTGACCAGGGGGCGTGGTGCCCTCCCCCTCCCCACGGCCCCTGCCGCAAGTGTACGGGTGGTCGGCCGACCGCCCGCCCATACACACAGCATGATGCCCCAATATATCTGCAGATTTATTTGGGCATCGGCTGTGCAACACTGCCGACATGATATGTCTGTGAATGACATATCACTGGTACACACTGTCCGACGGGCACCCGATATATTGGCCGATCAACTGATTGCCCAATATATCTGCCAGTGTGTGCCCACTGTGTGTGCCCACTTCAAGATGCAACTGCAACTACACATGCAGCATATGTGCCTGCTTTGATAGTGCTAGATGCCAATGATAACATTGATATGCCTCCAAACATACTATATATATATATATATATATATATATATAGTGCCCTTACAGAAATGCAAACGGTCCACAGAAGATGCAGAGCTCCTGGCTTCAATAATAAAAAATCAATAAAGTTGATTATAGTGCCAGCATATTTATTTTTTACTGTGGACTGTATATATTAATATATAATCTCACTCGTTTTTAGCCCCCTTCTGCCTCGGCAGTGGTGTTGCAGCACTCTTTTGCCTCAGCCAGCATGTGAATCTTACCTCGTTTCTTCTGTTCCAGGCGGCTGCTGCTCCTCCGGTGCCGTGGCTCTTCTCTACTGCAGTGGCGCGCGGCGACGTCATGACGTCACGCACACTGAATAAACTTTATTGTGCATCCATCGACAGAGGGAGGATGGGCAGCAGTGGCGGGCCCATATATTTGCGCTGGCAGTAGCAGTGACGGGCGGGCATAGGATGGGGGGCCCCTTTCAATTACACTGGCTATAGCCATGGCGGGTGGGTGGTAGGAGCGGGCCGGGCCCCCTGTCTTTGTTTAAGTACCCGGGCCCGGGACAGTACTCCCGACGGTCCCCCCTGGTTGGGGCCCTGGGTCAGAGTGGCATGTTGGTGAGTTTGGAATATATGTGTGGCTCTGAGTACATGGGTGAATTTGTGACAAGTGGGGATCTGATGGAATATGGAGCAATTTTGAAGCAAACAAGGGACATTATGGGATGAGTGTCAGACATATTGAGGTTTTTTTTAACAAACTTTTTTTAAAAATATATAAATTCAGGGCAATGAGCTGCCCTAGTCTATATATCAAATTGCCCATCACTGTCCTTAGGAAGTATGCCTATTGATAGACTACTTACTGAAAATTGATCAAGGACAGCAGTGGCACCAGTACCCCCATCTGTCCTCTAATGCTACTAACATCCCTAGACAGCTTTACACATGGTACCTACAGGAAAACAATGCTTTATTATTAAAATATAGTACAGTATTTGTGTTCTTAAACCTACTTCCATGGAGACTTTTTTGGTAAATCTGCCTGAAAAAGTTTTTCTTAAGTTATTTTGCCTATCTGAATAAATTGAGATTCTTCACACCTCATTACATATGATTCTAAGAATCACTTTGTCTCATTTTGTATATTAATTTAGATAATATACTACTACTACAACTACTACTACTACTAATAATAATAATAATAATAAAAATACTACTAATAACAAAATAATCAAAAATAATATCACCATTTTAGATCAACTTGGTGCACACAATGTATCAGACAATGGGCCTGATATAGAGATTAACATAAATCCAATATTTACTTAAATCAATGTTTTCAGATCTGCACAAGTGCAGGAGTCACACTGCATGTGCAGATCTGGTCCTGTGATCTTGGTAACAGTGCCCAAAAATTCACAGCATGATTGACATGCTGCTGGAGTTTGGGGAATTGATGGAGAGCATTCCAGTAAATGGGGGGTGTCGGTCCCATATTCTGGGTGTGACGAATCCAGTGGCTGTGTCCTTGGATGCAGCTTTACTGGACCCAGGCAGCATGATTTTGCCTGGGGGTTACTCAGGTGTCCATGTTTATACAGTTGATCTGATGCTGCATCATTGGATGCAGCTGCAGATCAGAGAAGCCTCTAGTGGGCGCCTTTTTACTTAAGACGCCTACTACTGCTTTTGCTCTAGTATAACCGCTGCATACAAAGATGCTGCAGCTGTTGCTGTATCGTAAATGTGTGAATTAGGCCTACTATTCCAGTTGAAGCAGGGAAATAGCCACAGCTCTTTTCAGCAAATGCACACCAACAAATTATAGGTGCAAAAATTGTCCCCTACCTTAATATTGAAATAGAGTATAAAGTAGAGATGTGCGCAGATCACGGTGTTTTGTTTTTTGTTTTGGTTCTAATTCATCATCATGTTTTGCTTTCGGGAAAACCACCCTCAGGTGTTTTGGTTCAGCTTTGGTTTTGGATTTCTTTAAAAATTTATAAAAATGCTAATCATGTAACTTGGACCTATTTTTGTTCCTTTAGTATTATTACCATCAATAACCATTAATTTCAAGTAATTTCTCATCATTTACATTAATTATGACCACCTCACAGCACCTGAAATCATAATGGGGGGCATCCACTAGACGATTTTAGCAGGCGATTGAATGATAATGATATTGTTATCATTCAATCATTTAAAAATCGTTTAGAAATCATTTGCAAATCATTCAGTATTTGTTTCAAACGATGTACGATGCGCGCTCCCGCTGATCGTTTGATCGTCCCCTCCATCGAGTGAACATGCAGGTCAATTTCACTTGATCGCTTTAAAATCGCTTGCAGATCGCTTACATATCGTTTACACATCGTTCACGGAGAACGATCAAATGATGAACCACTCCCTGACACTACTCCCTGACACTCCCACACCTCCATTTTGTTGATCAGCCCTGACAGAGCTTGTGAGAGGCAGCATTATTTGGAGGACCACGCGGATCACAAATAGAAGATCGGTAAGTAATTAATTGTAAACCACTGACCACCAATGTAGCACTCCCTGGGGACTGGCACTGGGAAGGGGTACAAGAGGCAGCACATAATCGGGGTGTGGCACTTGGAAGGTGCTGCATCAAGGGACTTGGGGGGAGGTGCATTTTTAAAGAGCTCCTGGGGGTTGCTGCACTAAGGGCATACTGTGGGGGTGCGTGGCGTAGCTGCATATGGAGCATACTGTGGGGGTGCTGCATTAAGGGCATACTGTGGGGGGTGCTGCACTAAGGGCATACTGTGGGGGTGCTGCATTATGGGCATACTGTGGTGGTGCTGCATTAAGGGCATACTGTGGGGGTGCTGTATAAGGGGAATTATGGGGGGTGCTGCATTAAGGGCATACTGTGGGGGTGCTGTATAAGGGGCATATGGGGGGTGCTGCATGAAGGAGGACTACTGGGGTTGTTCTATTAGGGAAACTTGGGGGGCAATGCATCTGTTTTTTTTATTTTTTATTTTTTTATTTTTTTTCTCACTTGCAGACATGACTGGAACTCATTCTAGATCTTTTATCGCCAGGTTCATTGAAATGTACCAAGCCAATGAGTGCCTCTGGAAGCACTCAGATAGGGACTACTACAACCGTGATGTGAGGCTTCAGCCACTGAAGAAATTGTTGGTATACAGTCAGGAGTACAACAGTGATGTTGGCATAGAGTGGGTGAAGACCAAGATCCAGGGTTTGAGAACAGTGTTCCTGAAGGAGCACAAGAAGTGTGAAGATTCAAAATGTTCGGGAGCAGGTGCAGATGAAGTCATAAAGCCAAAGTTATGGTATTATGACTTGCTCAAATTTGTACTTGACCAAGAGCCAAAGAAATGGGCGCGGTCTTCGCTGGTACCCGAGGTAGAAGAGACTCTCATGGAGAATGTGGAGGGGCAGGACCAGTTATGCAATTAAACTATTGTATTTTTAATTGAACATAGTGTATTATTTTTCTCTTGGATGGACGGGAAGGTGATGCTCCAAATGCTGTGAATTTTTAATTAAAAAAACAACTTGTAAGCCACTGTATGTATGTTTATTTTGTTAAAATCTAAATAATTTAAATTTTTTTTTTTAATTTTTCCAAGGAGGAAATCCTGGATGTGAATCCTGTCCCTTCAACCAGCAAGACCACAGAGGCTATGGAGTCAACAATAGAGAGGCCAGCAGTGGCAGCACCCGCAAAGAAGTGGAGGTCGGCTTCCAAGACTCCATCCTCTGGCCCGTCAAGAAGTGACAGATTTTTGAGTCACGCGGAGGAGGTATTACATGCACTCCCCGGTCCAAATCAAACTTTTGCTGCTCACATCGGCAACGAAATGGACAGCATGGCTCAAAAACAGCTGCCTCATTTCAAACGTATAATATACAATGCTATGATACTAGCTCAAGAAGGAAATCGGACGAGCATAGTAACATAAGGTCATATATTATGGCGAAACCCACCCCATTGTCTTGTGACAATTTCCCTATCCCACCTCATAGACCAACGTCCCAACTAATGCCAATTCCTCCTCCGTCACATCCCTTCCCCTATCATGCGTTGGGTGCCCCACAGACACCAGTTCCCATTCCCAGCACATCCAGCAGTGACATACACTCATAATGGATGAGTGCACATGCCACGCTGGAGGCCGATGATGAAGAGTATTATAATTATTAGGTTTTTTAGTGACTCAAAAATGTTACACTTCTTTTTCTTTGGTTCTTTGTCAAGGCTGAATTTGAGCATGTACATAGTGCCTTAACTTTGGTCAATGTACTTCATTTGCACCTGTTTTCTGAATGTTTTGAAATATGCATACTTCTTGTGCTCCCATGGACACTGTTTTTGGGAGTGATCTTCTTTAACTAATGTATGTGTCACCAGTGCTTATGGAGGGCAGGGCATATTTCTCCGCTAAAACAACCTAGCAGGAACGCTACTGATCTCTGCCCTGACTGGCAGTCCCAGGATGAGGACAGACTTCCCCCTGGGGCTGCCTGTCTTCACCATGAGTTGTATAGTGTGTACATATATATAGAAATATTTAAATTAAATCTAGATCTAAAAATAAATTATTTAATTTTTAGAGTACAGAAGTTTGAGGTAAGCGTAAGGAGTCCATGGGCACCACCACTAGGACTGCATGGAGTCCAAAGGGGGCGATCTGTCGATGGTGAGTGACAGCTTGCCCCGTTTGGTGTGCGGCCCGGGGGGTGGACGCCCAAATGGAGGCATTCCCAATGGAATGCTTGCCATTTGAGGGCGGCCCCACTGACATCACAAGTGATGTCAGTGAAGAGCTTCCGGCTCTGTTAGTGCCAAAAGCTCTCTGGGGCTTGCGATGGGCGAGACCCTACCACAAGGGTCTCTTGGCAAGCCGGATGATCGCGATGGTCTTGACCATAGCGACCATCATCTTGGCCACTCGCAATAGCTGTGGGTTGTCACCCACAACTATGCGAGCGGCCAGGAGGCCGCTCCATTTAAAAGTAAAGGATTCCCTGATTCTGAGTGAGCGCTCTGTCAGAGCGACAGTCTCTGAATCAGGCCCACAATTTTCACTCCTAATCATAACTTAATACCCATACTATATCCTGATGTTTGTCTAAACCCAAAAAAAACCCTTATAAAATAAAAAAAACATAAAAATACACTTATAAAACAACAAACACTTTATAATATTTACCTAAAAAAAGGAATAATTAAAAAATAATTTATCTAAAAGCATAAACAACTTTAAATTAAGAACTTTTTTGTAAATAATATAATGACATTTTAGTCAATTTAATTCAAATAAGTATTCAAAACTCAGTGCATGTAAAAACTTTTATTTTCATTTTTAAAATATTGAGTATGGGTATAATAAACAATTAGATGTAATTTTCTTGCCATTCCACTGCACCCATACCATTGAAGAAATGGAGGTATTCCTTCCTTATTGCTTTTGCACGCCCTGATGCAACCAGAGGGACTCTGGATCGGGATACTGATGGCAAGAGTTCATTGTCCACCATTTGTTCGGGCCGCTCCAAAACAGAGGTAGGTAAGTGTGTTTGCAATGTTGCTTTACGCCGTAAAAAGTTGTGTAGAGCACAGCAGGCCATTACTACCCATTAGATTTTTGTAATTTCAAGATTAATAGGTGTATAGAAAATTCTAAAGCTGCTGCACATGATGCCAAATGAATTTTCAACAGTACACCTAGCCCTTGACAGGTGATAGTTAAAGATGCACCGCTCTTTGGTTAAACCCCTTTGGGGATAGAGTTTCATAACATTCTCCTCTAAGGCAAAGGCCGCATCAGCTACAAACACAAAGTTCATTTGATGCTTGCATTGTGAAACAGGCGGTAAATTGAGGGCTCCAGAGATCATATGATGGCAAAATTCAGTGTCCTTAAATGATCCACCGTCAGATGCATGGCCATTTTTACCCACATCTATAAAAATAAATTCATAGTTGGCGTTGACAATGGCCATAAACACAAGGCTAAAATAACCTTTATAGTTATAGTAGAGTGAGCCACTACTAGCTGGTGGGACAATGCGCACATGTTTACCATCAATTGCCCCACCACAATTTGGAAAGTTCCACTTATCTTCAAATTCCTGAGCAATTGTTTGCCATTCCTCCATGGTAGATGGAAAATAAAACAAAATAATATAAAAAAAAATAAAAATAAAAAACCCCAAAAAACATTTAAACACTTTGGAATAGATGTATGATAGCAGCACTTACCATGCCCCTATAACGTTTCCTGCTTTGTCTCTTTTCCTAGGCGAAGCAGGAAGCACTACCGATGAGATGTAAGAACATCTCATTGGACAGAGAGGTGGAGCGTTAACTTCCCCCTCTGGCGCTAACTGCTAGAAAGCACAGCGCATCAGCCTAGTGCTGATGCACTGTCTCTGTCCTGGCCGGCTCCACCCTAGAATGCACGGGATCTCACCAGTATCGCAAAATCCCCAAATGCAGCCCTAGAGCCGGCAGCAGCCCCAGAAGGGACAGCACTGTCCCTGCTGTGGGTATAGGCTAGCGCCAGGCTGTAGCTGTCCATAACTACAACTACAGCCAGATGAATGGTCATATGGTATGACCGTTCATACATAGCCCTTATGCTTGGCGCTGCTATCTTGTAGCACATAGCGCCCCTACTATTTACCGTCCAGACCCCCGATCATACATCGGGGAGAAGCGGTATCAGCGCACATAACTGCTGATACTGCTTTTGGGATTCATACATCAACCCCATTATATTCCAATTTAAAACAGATTATTAAAAAAGGGTATGTGAAGTGTGTTTTAGAAACTAAAATTACTCTGAGTCCTGCACATACACATTTCAGAGGGGGGGAATAGTGGAGTCCTGCAGCATATAGTAGAGGGGCAGCACATGATTTCTGACAGATTAGGGCAGACTGTGGGGACCTGCAAGTGTATACTAGGAGTCCTGCACATACACATTTCAGGGGGGGAATAGTGGGGTCATGCAGCATATAGTAGAGGGGCAGCACATGATGTGTGACAGATTAGGGTAGACTGCGTGGGACCTGGAAGTGTAAACTAGGAGTCCTGCACATACAAACATTTCTGAGGGGAGAGGGGGGTAATGGGTTCCTGGATTACTAAATGAACAGTATACAATGAGATTACCTTAAAATGCTCAGCCTTCAAAACCATAAATATGGCTCGACACGTCTCCAGAATTATGCAACCTAAAGTTTGCGCAGAGATGAGGGTGCCAAACTTTAAGTCAGCAAGGGATCTGCCAGTTGCCAGGAGCCGCAGGGTAGCAATCAGCCTCTGCTCAAGGGGTATGGCCCTTTGCATCCTCGTATCCTGCCTCTCGATATAGGGCATCACCAAACTCAATAACTCCCGGAAGGTGACGTCATTCATCCCCAGATAGTTTCGGAAGTCATCAGGGTTGTTCTCATAAAGTCTCATCAGCAGTGGCATGTATGACAGAGTATCCCTCTGCAGCAACCACTCCCTGGTCCAGCATGAGTGTCACCCTTCTCTGTTTCTCAGACCTCTCCCTATCAGCTAAAAGCACGACTCCAGCATATGCTGTCATCACACGATAGCGATAAGAAGGATCCATGAGGAAGATAAATAAGTACAGTTTGTTTAAAGCCAAGCCAAAAACAAACCACAGCAAATGAGCAATGCAACACCGTTCAGCAGGTATAAACCAAACCAAACTAGCCACAGAGCATAAATGCAATGAGTAAAATGGCCGCCACCTATTTATTGCCTCATTATAGCCACGCCCACCCCTCTAAAATATTATCTGCCCACTATAGCTGAAAGCTGTCAATCACAGTTTGAAACTACATCGTTTATTGTTAGATCGTTTGCAAATCGTTCAGAGTGGAAGATCAAATTTCAAGGGAAAATTCAAGGGAGGTTGGACAGGGCTAAAATCATCTATTGGATGTCCCCCATAAGGGAGAAACTTACATGCAATTCAAAACACATTATATCCAGTTTTTAAATCGAGTTCCAACTTGCAAGAAAAAACTCCGTTCTACTCGGAACCCTAAAATGATTCCAAATTGGGACTTGATTCAACTTGGAACCCCTAATTTCAGGTGCATTCGTATTTCAGGAAAACCGAACCACGCATCTGTATTATATAGTTCAGTTTACATTCTGCATCTCTGTGTAATAATTTAAACAACATATAAAACCTTCAATATTAGGTACATTATAATTAGAGACATGCAAAGACCCCCGAGGTTTGGCAAAACCACCCTCAAATGTTATTGTTTTGGCAAAACCACCTTTTAAGTGTTTTGGTTCGGATTCGGTTTGGATTTGGATTTCTTAAAAATTGATTAAAAAATATCGATAAAACAGCTAAAATCTTGGAATTTGTATCTGTTTACATGCAATCCTAAACCAAGATTAGTTTTTTAAATCTGAGTTTTGAAATTACTGCAGACCTTAGCTGGGACTTGGTTCTACTGGGAACCCCAAAAGTGATCCGAGCTGGGACTCAATTTGACTTCAAATCCCTTCAGGTGTGTTCAGTTTTCAGGAAAATAGAACTGCACATCACTAATTATAATAAGATTATTAAGTTTTATTTTTACCTTTAAGATACTACTCCTATTGCAAAGGATTGTAACTTTAAAGTAAACAAAAAACAACTTCTTCCCCCATGATTTTAACTTGCTCTGTCTATAATAAATTATTTAAACTGTAAAAATGCATGTAAATTTCATTAATGATGTGCTTTTATAAAAATTAAACTATTTTTATTGTTTCTGTTTTATTAAAATCTTTCATAATAATAAATGTAACTGTGCTGTGGATTTCAAAAACATTTAATAATTTACAAAAAACATATAATCAAGAAAAACACAACGGTATAATGACCATAGACATATATAATTGACCATCAATAAATACTGCACACACCTAATTGTGAGGTAGATGAGTCCCTGCACATTAAATGAGTGTCCTGCCCTGAATGCAGTTCAAATAGAATATAAAAAGGTGCAGTTTTTACCAGGACCATCTCTTTCATTGGGCTTGCTGGGCAGTTGCCCAAGGCCTCAAAGCTTGTAGGGGCCCACCAACCCGCCCCCCTACAGCTGCGAGTTCTCACCTCAGTCCCAGTTTCACTTCATCCATCGGCTGCAGACCAGTCAGATAGAGTCTCTCTGCATGTGTGGGAGGTCTGATGGGCATGCAGAAGGGTTTAATTTTATTGACCATTTGCACTTATTTCCCATGAATGGGTGAGTAGGGCCCCCATTGTATTGTTTTGCCCAGGACCCACACTGCTGTTAAGACAACCCTAGTTTTTACTAGAGATGAGCGGATCAGATTACCTTGAATCCGAGCTGCCCTGATCTTCTGGCTTCCAAATCAATCTAAGCCCTAGCTCAGGTTTTCCTGCTAGGCTTGAATTCCAAATCGAGGCAAAATGTCTTCCTCCGGGCATCGGATTATTGCAGGTTTTGGATTCGATATAAGGGTGCCATGGCCAGGGCTCGGCACCATTTCATTCTAGTCAAGCTTCTGTGTGCTTCACTCTACTCTACTTTATCCATCCACAAGTGGCTTTGTGGAGTATATATATGTGGCTGTGTTGTATCCATCTAAGTGGCTGTGCAGTGTCCATATAAGTTGCTGTGCAGTGTCCATTTAAGTTGCTGTGCAGTGTCCATTTAAGTTGCTGTGCAGTGTCCATGTAAGTGGCACTGCACTCCAGTTTTCTGTACCCCAGTGTTCACTTCTTATAAGCCCTGTGACTTCAATGTGAGCTGAGCTGCCAGTTAAAAAATATATATATATTGTTGTATAATTTGTTTGTACTGTTCTGTGCACTCTACCTACCCCAGTATGCTCTGTACCAGAATGTGCTTGTTCACTTTTCAAAAGCCCTGTGACTCGACACAGTGTGAACCATGCTGCCATTTAAAAAATTAAAAATTATATTGTTGCATAATTTGTTTGCACTGTTCTGTGCACTATACCTAACCCAGTTACTCTGTACCCCAGGACACTTTGTTCACTTCACATAAGCCCTGTGACTGAGCTGTCAGTTAAAGAAAGAAAAAAGAAAATATATTGTTTGTATTGTTTAGTGCACTATACCTACCCCAGTATGCTCTATACCCTAGTGCGTGTGAGTAAAAGTGGTCTGACTCCACGCATTGTGAGATAAGCTGCCATTTAAAAAATGGATAACAATCAGTTTAGAGAAGAGCAGGAGAAACAACAAAATACTATCTCTGCAGCTGCTGCAACCAGTCATGATGATATATTGCTTCAGTGGATGGAGGAACAGCACAAAGCCATAGTGGAAAATACTTTACATCTTGTGCAAGGTGCTGAAACCCTTCTAAGTAATCCCCTAATTAAACTATTGGAAATCAGCTCGAGAAATTGAAGGAGGAGATGCAATGAAGCAATTCTGCTAAGTATGTTAGACTTGTGGATCAAGTCCTTTATTCGGTTTGCCAGGATCAAATGGTCATCACTATCTTGAAAATGGATCACTACATTTTGTGACTGTGCTCGATCCTAGGTTTAAGTCATATGTTGTGTCCTTCTTTTCAACTGACACAGATCTAAAGGGATGCAAATAGCTCCTGGTGAGCAAGTTGGCAGCTCAAGTAGTACCCAACATGATGACACCTCTTCCTTTAGTTTCTCTGGCAGCTACCAGGAATAAAACATAGCTTTCTCAAAAGACCCAGTAGTGATGCAGAGGGGTCAACATTTTGACATCTAGTTAACTTGTATTGGAAGTCCCATTAACTGTGTGATTTCTTTGATAAAGCTCCATTAGAGGTAAAACAAGTCATCATTTTCATCATTGTTTGTCCAGTGCATCTCTGCTCATACTGTATGTCTAAGAATACCCATTGTGTCCATATTACCTGCAAGACACTTTCTTCAACAGGCTCTAGTCATCACAGTCACCAGCAGTGGCAGCCAAAAGGGCACAGTAACACCTACATTTGCTAATTCAGTGGCACACCTGCACTTACAGCATTGCAGCTTCTACAGATGTTTTTATACCAGCACGAATCAGCAAGTTACAACAGTCACACAATATCTGTAGCCAGGATTAGCAGCTCGTGATTGAGCTTGTCACTCACCTTAATCCACAGCAGTCGCGCTGCAAATGTTATGTTAGTTTCATCTGGATTCATCATTTCACAAGCAGTGTCACCTTTAATTCAGTTTATCCAATTTGTTTATTTTGTAACTATATCAATCCATGCTGGAATCTCACTGGTAACGGGACTTCCTACACAAGTTGTGGATATGTCAGGTAAAAAACTGCAAAATTTTATAGGATCAATTTATATTCTGTTTGGGGCAGTACATTCATTCCATGAGCAGAGACATATGACCATCTACCTCACAATTAGTTGTGCAATATTTATTGAGTGTCATTTACATATGTTTATGGTCAAAATACCATTGTGCTTTGTTTGATTATATATTTAATGTGACTTAATAAATGTTTTAACATTTTCACACTTGTCTTGATTGATGCGTCTCTGCCATGGCAGTTTCATAATTTATATTATCACAGTGCCATTTATTATCATGTTCTTTGTTTTAGTAGAGTGAGTATCCAGACTCAAATTGAGGTCGAGTCTGCCGGAGGTGCGGGATACAGACAGATCTTGATCGTTTTTTTAAAGTTGCAGTCATTTACAAGGCAAAGCCAGTTCGTCTTTGCCTTGTAAATGACTGCAACTTTAAAAAAAACAATCGAGATCAGTCTGCATCCCGCACCTCCGGCAGACTAGATCTCTATTACATCCCGCCCTGAGACTGTGCTGCTTTTTTCATTTATTATCATATTATATTATTGAGTACCAATATTTATTTTATTTTTTTAAACACTTTAGATTTTAAATATTTTCATCTACATTAGGGTACGAAAAATGTTATCTTTTAATTCAAAGCTTTCAACCATATATTAACTTAGTGAGAAACAGGTATGGTAAGTAATACATCATAGAGAGATCTTCTTTATTATAACAAGAAGAAAGCCACAACAAATTTGTAAATACGATAAATATTTTAAGTGTTTTAAGAAAAATAAAAAAATTGAGAAATCAAAGATTTATAGTCAAATTAACTGTATTATTTTAATTTAGACAAAAAGTTGTTCCATCTTTTTTTCAGCTGGGTCCCCAGGTGTCTATGTTACATTGCTCCAATATCTCATACATTCTGGTTCCCCAAACAAAGTGTACACTATTGCAAATCTGACAATAAGGTCATCCTAAAAGCAAATTTTAGCACCCCAGCTAATGTCCTGCCAGACAGGCTGCATACATTTGATACAGACCATGAAGCAACTATTTTAGCAGTTAGTTTAACATATCTTCAGCCAATATGTCAGTGCCATGGAAATAATTTAACATATCAGTTAGGGTCCTATCCAGTTAACAATTTCCTTTTATTAATCTCCAGTAGCAAAATATGTCACAAACCAAGTTTGACGAAAATAAAAAGTAATACCACATTGGATCAGGTGTACTAAAACTTAATAAAGCAACATTAGTAAATATAAGTAGATTAAGAATGAACATAGACATCACAGTCTTGGAAGCTTGAATATGAGCATCCACACTTGGACCTCTAAAATTTTCAGAACTTTGTTGTATCTGTTTCATGTGTCTATAAAGAGAGAAAATTATACTCAATGCTGAGCTGGAGTATAAAAAAATTGCAAGTACCAATAGAATAAAATAAGCTAAATATTTGTTGAAATCATAATTTTCATACAGCATACTTTGTTGCATGGTTTTTAATGAGCTATTGAGGCTTCCGTTTGATGACATTTCTGTCGATGAATGAAATGCAATCGGTAGATTTGCCAGCACAGACACCACAACCGATGTAATTAGAAGCCATGGTAACATCTTGTAGAATCTCCTCTGAAGATAGACGTAGAATCTGAGATTGACTTTGACAATCCTCAGGCAGAAGTGCACACACAGCCAGGTGGAGAACCAAAAATAACAGGAAACGAGTATTAAATTTATGCTTTGATAGATATGTCTTATGTCACCAATTGTATATATTGTGTTCAAACATCTTGTAACCTTTACCATTCCTTGTAAAAGGTTACACACACTAATGCTGATAATAAGCTGATCACTTAGTGGAATTTGTTTGGTCTTCATCCAGTCCAGAATATTTGCAATAAGAATAAACATATTACTTGGGAATAAGAAAATAAAATGGACAATATCAATAATTATACAAAATATCCTAAACATCAACATCTTCCTTGGATCACACTGATAGATACCAGACAATACAACAGTTTGGCTTCAGATTCAGCCTTTTATTAAAATTAATTAGCATGTTACAATATGATTCCAATGCAAATAACATTTGCTTAAGATATATTACAATTTTTTTTTTGTTTTGCAAATATTTATTAAATTGTTATTGCCCTAAGGGAAATGCAAATGCAATGTTTTCATAAACTGGAGGGAGATCACCAATCCCCAAATATATCTAACAAAATAATATTTGCATGGTTAATTTGGCCAAGACTTAAGTGTAAATTTACTAAAGTGTGGGTTTTTAGATGTGGAGATGTTGCCCATAGCAACCAATCAGATTCTAGATATTATCTTCTAGAAGGTGATAAATGTTAAGTAGAATTTGATTGGTTGCTATGGGCAACAACTCCATTTCTTGATGTGTCAGTATTTTCAAACACAATTACTCATTAAATAACTTTAGTAATTTAATTTATAAACTTAAAAACATAAAATAACCAAACTACAGTTTCTTCCCAGATAGGGATTTTCTCAGAGGGGTGTGTAATGAAATCCTTGTCTGGGAAGAAACACGTTAGGAAGAAGTACTTCGTGTCCTCAGCCTGAAAGTGTCCCAGCATTTCTGACTCTTCCCACACAGCTGCATTCAAGCACGGCACTCGACTGACATGTGCTTACATAAAATGTGCCACAATCATTTACATCAGCGGCCAGCAGCTAGTGGAAGAGTCCACAACTGGAGAGGATTGAGCCTCATTTGAGTGGTGAGTTCACTCCACCGCCACGGCGATCACTGCTACATGACACAATGAAGGGTGTCTGTTCACACTCAGCTAGCCCATCGGGAGCTCCTGCTATACTTCACAAGGGAGCTTTCACTCCTCACCCACTGACACAAAGAGGTGAGATGTGTGTGTTGCCAGAACCAGTCATGGCTGCAGGACGATGCAGATTGATTTTCTAAACAATCACAGGTGACTAACCGTTTCATATATTTTTATTATAGTTTACATCTTGGAACACTTGCAGGGTCAATTCCACTATACTGTTCTGGAGACGAACCTTAACATTGTTGCTTTATGAAAGTGGATGATCTGGATTGCTGTGCTATATGACTATATAAAGATAATGCCACAGTGTTTCACTGTTTTCATAGAGATTAATGCTTTATGTACATGTGTCATTATTGAATTTTATATATTATATTAATAATGTCTTATATAAAGGGTATGTATATATTTATTCAGCAAAGCCGCTATTATTTACTATTATGATTTTTTAGCTATAGGTTGTTTGTAACACAGCGCTGTTTTTTCTTTTACATTTTAATTTTCTCATTTGCTGGCTGCAAAACAAGGTCATGTCTCAATTACATTTTCTTAATCAATCAATCATTTACTTCTCTTCCACTACATAGTCATAGAGCCATGGCCAAAAGTTTTGAGAATGACACAAGTATTGATTTTTATAAAGTCTAATGCTTCAGTTTTTATGATGGCAATTTGCATATACTCCAGAATGTCATGAAGAGTGATCAGAAGAATTACTATTAACTGCAAAGTCCCTCTTTGCCATGGCAATGAACTTAATCCCAAAAATAACATTTCCACTGCATTTCAGCCCTGCCCCAAAAGGACCAGCTGACATCATGTCAGTGATTCTCTCGTAAACACAGGTGAGAGTGTTGAGGAGGACAAGGCTGGAGATCACTCTGTCATGCTGATTGAGTTAGAATAACAGACTGGAAGCTTTAAAAGGAAGGTGGAGCTTTAAATCATTGTTCTTCCTTTGTTAACCATGGTTACCAGCAAGGAAACACCTGCAGTCATCATGGCTTTACACAAAAAGGGTTTCACAGGCAAGGATATTGCTGCTAGTAAGATTGCACCTAAATCAACCATTTATCGGATCATCAAGAACTTCAAGGAGAGAGTTTCAATAGTTGTGAAGAAGGCTTCAGGGTTGCCAAGAATGTCCAGCAAGTGCCAGGACCATCTCCTAAAGTTGATTCAGCTGCAGGATCGGGGCACCACCAGTGCAGAGCTTGCTCAGGAATGGCAGCAGGAAGGTGTGAGTGCATCTTCACGCACAGTGAGGTGAACACTTTTGGAGGATGGCCTGGTGTCAAGAAGGGCAGCATAGAAGCCACATTTCTCCAGGAAAAACATCAGGGACAGACTGATATTTGGCAATAGGTACAGGGATTGGACTGCTGAGGACTGGGGTAAAGTTAATTTCTCTGATGAATCCCCTTTCAGATTGTTTGGGGCATCTGAAAAAACGCTTGTCTGAAGAAGGAAAGGCGAGTGTTACCATCAGTACTGTGTCATGCCAACAGTAAAACATCCTGAGACCATTCATGTGTGGGGTTGCTTCTCAGCCAACAGGGCTCACTCACAATTTTGCCTAAGAACACAGCCATGAATAAAGAATGGTACCAAAACATCCTCCAAGAGCAACTTCTCCCAACCATCCAAGAACAGTTTGGTGACAAACAATGCCTTTTCCAGCATAATGGAGCACCTTGCCATAAGGCAAAATTGTTAACTATGCGGCTCAGGGAACAAAACATCAAAATTTATTGAGAACTTGTGGTCAATCCTCAAGAGGTGGGTGGACAAACAAAAACCCACAAATTCTAACAAACTCCAAGCATTGATTAGGCAAGAATGGGCGGCCATCAGTCAGTATGTGGCCGAGAAGTTGATTGACAGCATGCCAGGGCGAACTGCAGAGGTCTTAAAAAAAAAGGGTCAACACTGCAAATATTGACTCTTTGCATAAACTTAATGTAGTTGTCAATAAAAGCGTTTGACACTTATGAAATGCTTGTAATATTACTTTACCATAGTAACATCTGACAAAAAGTTCTAAAAACACTGAAGCAGCAAACTTTGTGAAAACCAATACTTGTGTCATTCTTGTATGGACTAATGATCTGTTTATTTCATTTCATCCCTCAGGTATGTTACTGTCTCATCCTGCTTATTGCACTTATATTCTGCATAGAACCTCATGCTTGCAATCGTGTGTGGATTGAAATGTATGTGACTGTCTCTCTTGCAAAGATTTGTTTTTTTTTCCCCTGTATAGTCTGTATTGGTCAGTGAAGCATAGTTTATGGTATATATCTGGCCTGGTTTTTGCTCCAACTCAGAGCAAGTTATCTTCTTTGATCAGCAGACCAAATGAGTCAGTTGTAGCCTGTCTTAATCAAGGGATACCACTCCTTATATTCAGTCTAGGGGCAGCTGGGGCTGTTTGGCAGCTGGGGTTAAAAGCCCCAAGTGTTAAATGCACAAAGTGTGATTACATAACAGTTAATCAAACAGTTGAACAAACATTGACCAACATCTAAGGTAATTTCAGATTAAGACACTGATTGCTTTAAAATTTGTCTAAAAATAACAAACCTAAAACTCACCATGTACTACACATTTCTTTTTATCAACTCCCTCCTTTGTATTTTCTCTAAGGATATAACATCCCTAACTCTCCCTGCATCTCACCTCTCTGGGCACACTGCCGCCCTATTGAGTCAGTCACCTCCTCTAACAACTAATGAGCTTTCTTTTCATCAAAAATTGTGTCACTATAGAAAAGTTTTACACACCTACAACTATATCTACTTCTCCAGCCTTCTACTTTTATTATCTGGTGACATATCACCAAATCCAGGCACCACACACATACAGCGGATTTGCTATGGAATAAATATCCTGCAAACCACACATGTCTCCCATCACCCTCCAAATCAATAAATGTGCCTTATAGAATTCACACTTGATCACAACTCATTATTTTACATCTGAACATCTCTTTAAAATAACTACTTTCACCAATTTCTACATTTACCTGAGACTGCTGGTTCACGTGTTAACCAAACTCTCTAAATAGCCCTTCATGAAGTGGCTTCAGCTACCCGTCAGACTTCACGTAAACTGATACAACAGCCATGGCTTTCCACAGACACCTACAAAAACTGCCTCTTAAAGTAGAATGTCAGTGGCATAAATCTTACTTCAAATGACTTCCACACCTACTGTAAAATAGGAATCCAGCCATCTGTCATCCTAACCCTCTGTCCCATGCTCACTGTCTACCCCATCTGTGTCACCCCTGTCTGTTTGCCCATCCCCTCTAGAATGTAAGCTCTCACGAGCAGGGCCCTCTTTCCTCTTGTGCTTATCCTTTCTTTAATTATATTATCTGCTCTATACTCAAAAGCACCTAACCAGTGACTTTTGCCATCCTGCTTCTGTTGCAGTAGTGTTTATATACCATGTACTTGTCTTGTAGTGTCAAACTGTATGACACTGTTTTCTTGTTCTGCTCAACTGTTTATGTACTATGTTTGTGCACTATATTTATGTACTATGTAAGGCGCTGCGGAACCCTTGTGGTGCCATATAAATAAAGGATGATAATAATAATAATAATAATTCTCTAAACTTTTGAGCATGGCTGTACATACTCCACCTCAATATCTCTGTACTGCCATTGGGCATTTAATCTAGTTCTTTATTAATGAAAACATTATTTCTATGGGATTGTACAGTTTATCAAACTGCCATCCTGTCTGCCACTGCTTTCCTGAAATAATTCATAGATGTGCTATATCCTTTTAAACTGTCATGTGTTTGTGCTGCTGCTCTGTTGCTTAGTTTAGCCAATTAGCCTTTGGCCAATATTGGTGAACATTTTTGTGAGCATTGAGGTGGTTAAAATTGACTGGAGATTACTGAAAATTAATGTTATTGATGTTATTATTACTGTAGGAACACAAACAGGCCCAAATTACATGCTTTTTTTTCTTTTTATCAATTTTTTAAATAAAGATCCAGACCCAAAACCAAAACACGTGAGGTGATGATGAATATGAAACAAAACAAGGAGGTCCACACAAATCTCTACATTTAACTTGATTACATACAATACAAACACCTGTCTGTGATATCTTTTTTAACCATTACTATACTGGTTGGTATTTATCCCTAATGATCACTGCACATAATATTACTAAATGTTGTGTGCCTATTTTTCAGTGCTCAGGAAGTTACATCTCTATAGAGTATGAGTCATTCAGATAGGTAACTGTAGATGATCATTGTCAGAGGAGCGATGTTTGAACAGAATGGGCTGCCTGTATGTTAGTGCAAAAATATCTAATATTCTGATCTTAACAGACATGATGTCTAATTTCGATCAAACATTCAGACTAACCTTCCTAAACCTGGCAGGATTGGACACATTCTAGACTGACTAGTACTAAACATAGAAGCATTTGTTCATTCATATCATAGTGGTGCACATTGATCCACCAATGCACGTTTCACTATCTTGCTTTTTCAAACCAAGTTACCTGACCATTACTTGGCACCCTTATTTAAATTATTATTATCCAATCACTGTCACCCACCCTGTTTGAAGGGTATTTATCATTTAGGTTATGCATCTTGAGATGACAATATCTTCCTTAGGACACCGCCCTGTGGAAGAGATTATCTCGAAACGTGTTGGTGGCATGTGGGACCTACCTGCCCACAGTGAAATGATTCCAATGGCACCAAAACAGATGGTCCTGGGAGAGGTATCCGGAGACCTCCATCTTACTATCTACAGGCCCATTTTTATTGGACATCTGGTTATCCTCCAATCTGTTACTTTTCATTTTGATTTTATGGTTGTGTGAGGTCTTGTTCAGTACATGTGAAAACAATAAATTTTTGTGTACAATACTACACTATGCTTTCCATATGTCTCCATCTCTGTATGTTATGAGATTTATTATTATTGAGATTGTCTATTGGAAGTGAGAACAGCAGACAATATACTAAACTTTTAAGAGAAGTACTTTTCCTATATACTTTTTTATGTATAACTATCAACTGTTGCATATTTAGTGCATCTGCCTGATCACTATACAATTATGTTTGTTAATATTTCTGATTGGTTATCAGGGTGTAACCTCTGTGATCATTTTGGTGTGGCAATGTGCCATTTTTTGTGCTTTGTTACACTCCAAATATAGTCCCCTTATAGTTACTTGCACCTATTACAACCACCCTTATTTCCTTAGAGAACAACACACCGGTACTGAGATGCCATCAGGTCTTAAACTCAAGAGTAGTAGAGGTTTATACAAAAATACAGTTGATCAATAGACTTACAGTAACTGATGGTGCATTTGTATATGCAAGTAGCGGACTTGAAGAGTTGGGTGTCTCAATAAAAGGGATTAATAAATGGTAAAAATGGCTCTGGCATCTCAGTTCCTGTGACCATTCTTGTGTGACCATAGTGTTACTCAGCACTCTCACAATCAAATGATCTGGGACCGGTGCTACATCTTTGCATGCAGTCACTTGGTTGCCGGTGGGCGTCTCAATACAAATTCCAGTCGGCTGTGACATTTGCATATTTTTGCACGCCCACTGTGTACAAATTCACAACAGTGATGGTGATCCAAGGGGGTTTAAGAAATGACACCTTTTCCAGATCTACCCAGGGCTTAATGGACGTTGGGAGTAACCAGACCCTAAATTGGATTATGATATCTGCTTCCTGATATTTATCTAATTGTGAAGATTCAATCCATTTTGCTTCTTAGTCTAGATTATGCTGCTGATGGCTAGTCACAAAGATTTATTGCTTTGAACTTTATGTAGTCATGATTTTATTAAAATTTGTTATAGGTTTTTTGGAGATAATACAGTGCATCCGGAAAGTATTCACAGTGCTTCACTTTTTCCACATTTTGTAATGTTACAGCCTTATTCCAAAATGGAATAATTAATTTTATGTCCTCAAAATTCTACACACAATACTCCATAAAGACAATGTGTAAAAAGTTTTTTTGAGATTTTTGCTAATTTAATTTAAAAAAAACCACTAAGAAATAACATGTACATAAGTATTCACAGCCTTTGCCATGAAGCTCAAAATTGAGCTCAGGTAAATCCTGTTTCCACTGATCATCCTTGAGATGTTCCTACAGCTTAATTGGAGTCCACCTGTGGTAAATTCAGCTGATTGGACAAATTTTTAAAAGGCATACACCTGTCTATATAAGGTCCCACACTTGACAGTGCATGTCAGAGCACAAACCAAGCATGAAGTCCAAGGAATTGTCTGTAGACCTCCGAGACAGGATTGTCTTGAAGAATAAATCTGGGGAAGTGTACAGAAAAATATATGCTGCTGTGAAGGTCCCAATGAGCACAGTGACCTCCATCATTTCTAAATGGAAGAAGTTCGGAACCACCAGGACTCTTCCTAGAGTTGGCCAGCTGTCTAAACTGAGCGATCGGGGGAGAAGGGCCCTAGTCAGGGAGGTGACCAAGAACCCGATGGTCACTCTGTCAGAGCTACAGCATTCCTCTGTGGAGAGAGGAGAACTTTCCAGAAGGACAACCATCTCTGCAGCAATGCACCAATCAGGCCTGTATATTAGAGTGGCCAGACAGAGTTTGCCAAAATGCACCTGTAGGACTCTCTGGTCTGATGAGACAAATATTGAACTCTTTGGCGTGAATGCCAGGCATTATGTTTGGAGCAAACCAGGCACCGTTCATCACCAGGCCAATACCATCCCTACAGTGAAGCATGGTGGTGGCAGCATCATGCTGTTGGGATGTTTTTCAGCGGCAGGAACTAGGAGACAGTCAGGATAGAGGGAAAGATGAATGCAGCAATGTACAGAGACATCCTGGATGAAAACCGGCTCCAGAGTGCTCTTGACTTCAGACTGGGGTGATGGTTCATATTTCAGCAGGACAATGACCCTAAGCACACAGCCAAGATATCAAAGGAGTTACTTTAGGACAACTCTGTGAATGTCCTTGAGTGGCCCAGCCAGAGCCCAGACTTGAATCCAATTGAATATCTCTAGAGAGATCTGAAAATGGCTGTGCACCAACGCTTCCCATCCAACCTGATGGAGATTGAGAGGTACTGCAAAGAGGAATGGAAAAAACTGCCCAAAGACAGGTGTGCCAAGATTGTTGCATCATATTCAAAAAGACTTGAGGTTGTAATTGCTGCCTAAGGTTTATCAACAAAGTATTGAGCAAAGGCTGTGAATACTTATGTACATGTGATTTCTTATATTTTTTTTTTAATTAAATTTGCAAAAATCACAAAAAAACTATTTACATGTTGTCATTATGGGGTATTGTGTGTAGAATTTTGAGGACAAAAATTAATTTATTCCACATTGGAATAAGGCTGTAACATAACAAAATGTGGAAAAAGTGAAGTGTTGTGAATACTTTCTGAATGCACTGTATACAGAATTTTGAAAGGCTTTAAGTGACCCAACCAGAAGACCACATGGTTAGTCCAAGCATTCATTATAGGTGCTGGAATATCAAAATAGAAGAGCACAACCCTCTGCCAAGCATAGACAAATGTATATTCAAGTTTAGTTTAACTTTAATAATATCAATGGGAAAATCTTCTGACTTTCTTGCATTTAGTTTATAGAAGGATTCTTTACTAGACTTATTTACAATGTCATATAAGGATTCCAATGAGGTCTCTTGATCAGTTACAAATACTGTAGAAGGACACTGTCTGCAAATAAACAAAGTTTGTGTGGTAATACTGTAACTTTGATAACTCGGATTCTGGGAGGGAATCTGATTTTTTAGGTAGGAGGTTCAATCATGAATACATCTATAAGGTGCAAGAAGAGGCATCCCTGTTTAGTGTGATTGGTAATGTCAAAAGTGTTGGAGAGGAAGCCACTGCTGAAGACCTTGGGAGAAGGTCCCTTGTATAGTTCTGAAATCAAAATCTCACCTCAGAAGCAGAGTCAGAATAGTAGCTGTAACATTTAGTTCCAAAGAAGCCTGCATTACGGAAGAGCAAAATAAATGTGTTTACAGTTTTCAATGCCACTATATCAAGAACTGTGTAGTGTTATCAAAAGTTTTACTACTAAGTACAAATTATACTTGGTCAAGGTGATACAAGTAGGTGAGAGGGGTTTATACAGTTGGTTTTTAGCCTGGCATACTGTACATCTCAACACCCGTAATCCACAAAGCAATTGGCATATCATTTCTGCACTAATTTTTACCCATTTTAGGGTTTATCACAATGTGCACCTCTAGTACAGGTTGAGTCTCCCACATCTAAATATTTGAAAATATAGAATTTTATTAGAATGACTGAGATAGTAAAACCTTTATTTTCTGATAGTTCAATGTACACAAACTTTAATTAAGGCACAAAATTATTAAAAATATTGTTTAAAATTATCTTCAGGCTTTGCATATAATGTGTATATGAAACACAAATTAATTTCATGTATGTACATGAACTTTAATGCACAAAATGATCACAAATATTGTATTAAATTGGGTGTATAAGGTGTATATGAAATATACATGCATTCTGGCCCTGATTCAGACCCACTTGCTGGAGACCGTCGCGATTATCACAACCATCGGGCTTGAGTCGAGACCCTGGGGTAGGGTCTCGGCTGCTGCAAGCTCGAGTGGACTTCCTGCTCTAATAGAGCAGGAAGTCCACTACTGACATCACTAGTGATGTCAGTAGGTCCTCCTACAAATGCCAGGCATTCCTAAGTTAATACTTGCATTTGTGCAGCCACCCCCCCTACCCGCCCACAAAACGGGGTGAGCTGTCACTCAACATCGACAGCCGCCCCGTCTTGTAGCAAGCCCCTCAGCAATTGAACTTCAGTCACTCGGCAGAGCTCGCGCATGCACACACCAGACGCAGCATGTGTGCAGTGGGGAACCATCGAGCTGCTTGCAAACACTGTGCGCTTGCAAGCGGCTCTGAATCAAGCCCTCTGTGTTTAGATTTGGGTCCCATTCCCAAGATATTTCATTAGGTTTACAAATATTCTAAAGTACCCCTGATCCCAAGCATTTTGGATGTGGGAGACTCTTTGTTGAAAAATTTTGCTAAATTGGCAGCCAATTTTGTTCAATAAGTGATGTAAAAATTGTTCATAAAGTCATCTGGGCAAGGGGAGGAGAGGAGAGGGAAGGGAATTATCCTCAGGTTGTATAATCTGGCATAGTAGTGTCTAAGAGTTATGGTACTTCAAGCCATGAGAGTTAAGCAAAAAAATGTATGCTACAGTATATCTGGCTTCAGTTTGTGGGCAAGTTATCTTCTCATTGATCTCCCTACAACTTAATAGTTATGTCTCATCTTATATAATTCTGTCTGCACCCATGTTAAGAACAGTTTTTGTAGCTGATTTTAAATTAATTTTAAAGGGATGTTGAAGGTGTCTCTGATTTTGGATTTCTAACTGGGCAAGTTATGTTCTGAATCTAATTAAGTTAGTAAACTCTTTTTCATACTACTTGGATATCTATACTCTTCAGTACCACTTCATGGGACTAAGGGTGAGTTTAGATAGCAGCACAGAGGTGATACAGTACTTGGGGCATATGATTAGAACAAAGCTATCATCAGGAGTGGTTATATCCAACATGGGACCACTCTATTTTAGTGGTCCCATGTTGGGAGCATTACATTTACCTGATCTGCCATTATTCCAATAGTTTAACCAGAATAAATAACTTACTGTAGATAAAACTACCAATATGGATAAAGAATTTTACTGGAAAACCCTGATAGTGAGAAATTTCACATGTTCTTAGCACAGATGTGATCGGGTAAAATTGAAAAATTCACGCCTCTTGTTGAGAGTGAACAGAGAAATATTGGCGAACAACTGGACGATGTCCAAGATTCCAGCATTCTTTTGGTGTCTGGTAGCTCTTAGAAGGTTTTCTTTAACAAGGAAGAAATAGACACCAATGGGAAAATGTAATAGGGTGAGAGTTTAGAAAATGTGGCAGTAAACTCTCCTACTTTTTAAACTCGACCAATGTAATAGAGTCCGAGAACATGAAAACTCGCATGTTTTTCAGACTCGAAAATCTCTCACGATTTAAACTCTCGTCCAGATGTTTTCCCATTTTTAACATACAACTTGCCCAATGTAATAGTGTGAGAGTTTACATTTGGCTCCAAATATTTATCCCCTGCAAAATTTCCCAAAATGTTTCTCAGTCTGGGAGTTTGATTGATCCATTTGATGAGAAAATTTTATCATTAGCTGATGGTAGAAATTTTTGGAATAGGACCATAACATAGTCCCCAAGGTCAGGGTTAAGGGTCTGATTCATTATGGGTCACAACTGCAAAAGCTTACGCAGATCGCGGCCAATGGTGCATACTGCGTATGCATTGCAGTACGCGTGCATGATTTAGCATTGCAATTGCGCTGCAATCACTTACAGAGATAGGAATCCATTGCAGAGTGAGTGACAGGCAGTGAATGTTTTGGGGTGTTGACGGGGGAGTGGCTGGAGAAATACCAAGCATGGCAAGCATACCAGTCCGTTTGAATGCCATTGCATGGGAGTGCATAAATTAGCCATTGCAACAGCATATGCAGCTTGAGTACTTACTGCATGCGTCGAGGTTAGCAATTTCTGTTGTAATTGTGCATGGGGAGCTGATGTTACTTGATGTTCCCAATGTATACACAGAAATGCAAGGTATTACAGATGTGAGATAGTGGTATTGGGCAGCAGTGGACATCTCTATTCTGGCTGTGCGATGGAATTGCGATAGCATTCATTAGCATATTGTCACAGCAGAACTGCAAAGTCCAATGGCATAGAATATAATAATATAATAGGTGAAGAGATAATCCCTATTTAATGATGGTAGCCATACACAAGAAAATAACATGTTAGGGTGAAGTAAAAAAGGGAGATCCATCAAATGTGGCCTTTCTAGAAATGATGGCCTGCTTCTGCTGTGTTTAGATCTCTACTGTCAGTTACAGATTTTGCTTTCTGTATCCACTTATCTGGAGAACTCTCGCTTGAATCCTAGACTTTTACTAACTGATGCACAGTATTCCATTTATATACTTTGTCCCCCAATTCTAAAGTGTAATCTTAACCCTGGTACTACCACAAAAATCATTTATTAAACTCATGTGAACCTTTCTTAAGTAGGACAATAATTAATTGTATCACAGCAATAGTATGTAAATTTATTGCAAACTAGAATAATAAGCTTCTTGAGGAGTTATGGATTATGACTCCCTGCACTATTATTCCCCCTTGGTAAAAATATATGTAGACCAAAAATGTTAAAAACCATACAAGTCCACATCACCTGTCTACATGACAGTATTGTTTTGTGTGTGGTAAATTGGGTTATAAATGTCAAGCTAAATTTTGGGGGAAAATCTGAAATTGGAATAAAATGTTCTTCTGACGTGTTTTTGTTGTTATATAGAAAAGTCTTTTATAATGAAATCTTCAACAAACTGTACTTCCAATTTGTTTTATTTTATAAATCAGGTTGTGTAAAAAAGATCTTAGATAGCAACTAAGAAAAAAATCTAAAAATTTTTCTACAGTAGTAATTAAACAGTAATGTTTACAGGTTCTCTTATGAAAAGTTATGACAAATAATAATACAATTTGCTTAGCCAAAAATGTAAGTTTCCTGATTTAAATATTCCATTCATGTTAAAAATACAAATTAGATTTTTGATGACAATACTTCAGGTATTTTTTTTTACATATCATATGTATATATGCATGATGTATAAAATAAAATAATATTAGGTTGTGTTCAGTGTTATTACTATTAATAGCCAGCTATTTAGATTATGTTTTTCATGTGATTATTGTTAGCATTTTTTTAAGAAATTAGATCTGTGGCTGAACTACTGTATGCTTTGTATAACATACAAATTACTATGCGGTATCTATGGCAAAGATCGGGTCTCATATCAATGTTTCACATTTAACATTAATGTGTAGAAATAGAAAATTTGAAAGCAGCATTATCTAGATACATTATTCAGATAGTTTGAAAAGTAGCTAAGAAAAACAACTTGAAGAATTAAATTAATTTAAAATTAGAATAAGCATGATATGGTGATGGAAACTACAGTATCTAAATATCCAAATTTTCTATTATTTGTAAGAAATATAATAAAGTCACCAAAAAAAGAAATAAAAATCAAGCATAAGCATCAAATCTATGCTAAATCAAGCATCAAATCAATGGTAAGTCAATTTGTGTGTATAAAACATGTATACTTCATTTATTTTGGGTTATATCACATGGCCAAAGTAAAGAAGAGTCATTCATTTACTCTTTTTAAAACATGTACATAACCTCAGTCATTTCTAAACCTGATAGTAATACCATCAGATGCTTAATCTGCAGCTATTGTATCTAACCAGCTATAAAATAGTTTCATTACTAATAAAACCTTTTCACTTGGGGGGGGGGGAGTTTTTTTTGGAGGGGCGAATTACAAATTGCTATATTTATGAAAGTTAAGATCGCAAATTTTAGACACAACTAGCTGCAAATCAATATCCACATTTTTTTAAATGTTCTAAATACAAACCTTCTGATTTATTCATCTACAAATTTATAAACTACCACCAAACTATTAGAGAATAATTGGCAGAAAAAAAGAGATGTCTCTTACTGGTGAGATTGCTCATGTAGCCACATTAATATGCGGCTTAGGAAAATAAACAGATATACAGATGAAAATAGAGTTCTTAGTATTGGCAATACACTTGACCTTGGGGATTAGCTGTCTGGCAACCCTGTGGTTTTGTAGTAGGGCATAATATTGAGTATTAATTCATATGTGAAGACATAATATATGCCACTTAGTGAGTTTGGGTATAATGTGTATAATATATACGTATATTCATGTGGTATATATATAAGATTGTTAATTTGGTGTGAATAATATGTTTGCGTTCTGTACAGGGCAGGCAGAAGTCATGTAAGGCATTATACACCCAGGGTAGTGGCTCAAGCACTTGTATAGACAGAAGGTCTCGTGGAAGCAGAGAAGGTACTGGAAGGGGCGTGTGGGGCTAGGAGCTCGTGCGCTAGGCGGCAAAGGCTGGTCGTGTGCGGGGGAAGGAGTTAAATAGGGGCTGGCAGCCGTTGGGACAGCAGACTGAAGTTCCCCTCACCAGCGCCGGGTCCTCTGACTCACCATTAGTGCCGCGCCTCAGAGCTATAACAGGCGGCAGGCGAGTCAGCGAGATTGACGGTCAGTGTGGGGCTGAGGGAGGCCGCCGGTGGTCAATGGCCTGCGGCTGGAAGCAGACCTCTCCGGGAGCGCTGAGGCGCTGGTCTGGCTTCCGGCAGCGGCAGTGCCTGACTGGTAGATCCGGAGGCTGGGACCTGAGAGCAGCATTGTCAGAGGAGGCGGGGCTGCTGCTTGCTGCTTTTACTCGGGCAGTGTTGCGCTGAGGTCAGCGGGAGTGAGAGTCACACCCCCCACTGGTAGTGACAGAGTTAAGCCTCTACCTCTCCCTGAGGCCACCGTAAGGATCGGGAGGTTGAAGAGCTGCCCGCGTGTTGGTCCTGTAAGTGAGTACCACTGAGAGTCAGCACATCCCACTCACATATATGTACTGAACCTTTCTAAATCCTTATGCAGTGACATGATCAGCGGGGACCACTATATGCAGCCATAGCCTTAGAGAAGTAATAGAGGAGTCTAAAGGCTAGTTAAGGAGGTTGCCACTAAGCCAATATTACTAAATAACTATTATAATCATATACAGGAGAGCTATACTATTATCCAAAGCAGGCATAGGAGCCTCAAGCATAACTGTAACTGATGCCAGGGACTGGGGATGGGATTACCTCCACCGTCTTATAGTTGCATAGACTGAGTACCACATAGCCTACCAGGATTTCAGACATTTGGAGTGGAAAAACAGTAGGAGCAGGATCAAGGGAAATACTTTGCTGGACAGGAAAGATACAGTGTTACAAGAAGAGACATCCAGTAAAGATTGGGGTATTAGAAATTAATGATACACAGCCTTCTACAGTGACTTTTGCCCTCTCTCATCGGTTGGTGTGTCAATATATATGTTTATGAAGTGCTTTACGTATGCTCAGTTCCCCTGAAAGGGAGAGGGTTTGGTATATTGAACTCATACTGTTAGAATGGATAAAGACCTTTTAAAGTGTTATATGCAGTGTATGCCAATCTCACTAGTATAAATAATAGAAGCCTTGCTGGACATCAACTGTCATTATACTGACTTTTAAAGGCTTATAAGGTTATATGAGTCCCTAATTAATGCTTTTATAGAGTGTATAAAAAGTAAACCTAGTGTACTCTGTTATGCTTATTTCTTGTGAATATAAAGTCAAACGTATTATAAATCTGTATTTATATCTCTGGTGTTGAATACATACCTGCCGGAAGACTGGAGTACAGCCGAAGATCCTATGGAGAGAACAGGTGGTTTGGGCTACATTAAAACTGGTAAAATATTGCATGCACAACACTAACACCTCATCCACGAACACAGAGTGGTAATTTACCTATACAGTTACATATATATAGTAATAGGTTTTCCCAGGTGAACCTAATCAGAATTTGCAATAGTAATAATAAGCCTGGGTGGAGGCACATTTAAGTAACGTGTGGTAACTTAGGAAAGGGGTTACACTCAACTGCATGTAGTTTGAGCTATCTATCCTGCCATAACTTAATAAGGTGCCAAATTAAACAAATATTTTAAATTGTCAAAAACTAATACTAAATTAATAAGCATATTTATGGAGGGCACAAATATTTAATATTTTTTTTAATTGTAGGAAATAGAATAATAAAGACATATAAAACTTTTGATAATATAAATAGAGGGGGATTGACTGCACACCCTAATTTTAAACATAATAAGAGGTTCTACCATGCTGAGACTTATAGTGCCATGCAGAAAAGAGGGAAAATACAGGTACACACTCTAAGTACTCTAGACACTAAGAATACTGATAATCAAAACAATTATAATAAACTCTACAATTTTCATGGCATATAAATAAGGTTTCTTAGCACGTTTGGTTAAAAATGCATACCCACCTACCACATCATGGTGAACCTCTTCAGGTGGGTCCCTAACAATTACTTATATATTATATCAGTTTATTAAGGACTTACTTATAGTCAAGCTCATTTCAATGTGTAGTTTGACATGTAAAGCCGCATACTAATTGGAAGCACCTAAGGGCGGGAGGGAGGAATGCTAGTCAGGCTGAAGTAGTCTCTACTTTAAAGTGTACTTAATATAGACAAATACAGAGTAAATAGCGGCTAGACTGCACACCCTAATTTTAAACAAAATAAGAGGTGCTACCATGCTAAGACTTGTACTGCTATGCAGAAAAAAGGGAAACCGCAGGTGTACATTCTAGACACTAACAATACTGATAATCAAAACAATTTGAATACATTTTTGGCAATATATTAGTTCACAATAGAGACCCCACCAACCCCCATGTTATGGTTTTGGATCCAGATTCATCTTGATGTTTTGGTGACACATTTGCTCCTAAGGAAGGTGTGAGTTTATTCCATATGGAAATGCATTGATCTGTTTGCCTGCCCTGTCTGTGCTTTTCTGGACCAGTCACAATAGTAGAGGTACCCATCCATACTACTTACTGCCTTTGATTAAAGACCGCTGCGAGGACACCTTGCTAATTGAGATCTGCATGGATTACTTTGGACATACTGGGTAACACAAGTTTCTCTACTACTGGATATTATACCAGAACATTATGATTTCCATATACCACCATATAATTCTTGGTATGTTTAAATCCACAAGACTTTGGGACTAATTTCAGAGTTAATTGGAACAGAGTTGCTATTGTGTTCTTTTATTCATGCACATTTATTACAAACAGTAATGCCTCATCATGACATGTTTTAAATCTTATCAAATGTATTTTACTATTGACCAAGCCGCATATATGATTTTTATTTTGTTGTGAATAAGGAGGTAAGCGCTATTTTCTTTTTTCATTTTTTTATGGTTCTTTATTGGGGAGGCTAACACCCTTCTCTAATAGCTGCTGATTGACAAGTGCCACTCAGGTTAATTAATTAACCTATTTGTTTATGGTTTTGCAAAATCACCTCACGTGTTTTGGTTTTTGATCTGTATTTTGAAAAAATAAAAATATGAAAACAGCTAAAATTTTGTAATTTTGACCTGTTTACATGCAATCCAAAACCTGAGTCCAGTTTTAAAATCCAAGTTCTGACCCGCACAAAGACCAAACCGGGACTCGGTTCGATTAGGTACCCCAAAATTATTCAGAGCTCAGACTTGGTTCTACTCTAAACCCCTAAAATTGTTGTTGGTACTCTTGGAACTGAACCTGCACATCTCCAGTTCATAAGTATTTAGGGGCCAATATTTTTTTTTAATGAAATAACAGGGACAATGGAATGGGATAGAAATGCCGGCGGGGTTAAGCAGCCGGTTCAAATTCCGATAGTGGATGCCCGACAGGATCAAGATCCTGACAGTGACAGGTAAGTACCCTAACCTCCCCTGCCCCCCCCCTAACACTCCCTTAGTGGTGCCTTACCCTAACCTCCCCCTAGTTCCTAACCTTCCACTGGGGGAGCCTAACCCTAACCCCCCCTTACCTCACCCTAAACCTAACCCTCCCGAGGGAGTGTCTAACCCTAACCTCTCCCTGGGGTGTCTAACCCTCCCTCCTAGGGGTACATAACCCTAATCTCCCCCCCAAACCTATCCCTAATCCCACTAGACTCCCTAATCCTAACCCCCCCTCGCGGCTAACGCTATGAGTGCCCCGGATATACGTTCATTTGGGATGTCGTCCTCGGTGTTCCGACATCAAGATTATGATAGGCATCAGTATTTCAACGCCTATCATAAATCCCTAGCTGGCATTCTGCTGTCGGGATTGTGACCGTTGGCCTTGTGGCCACCGGTCACATGACTACATCCCGGGACAATACTATGCAACAGAAGTTATTTAAGGATATTTCAAATCATTTATAGTACATCTGTGTGGAACTAAAAGTTCCAGCATGCATATGTCTCCATCATTATTTAAATTTGATTATACAATTGATATATATACTATTAGAGATACATTTTTGAACTCCAAGAATTATGACGGCAAGTAAATGAAGAATGAAAAGAACCTTTATTGAAGATCCCATTTTTTAATTAGACATAAATACCACTAACAATTTTAATGCCACAAATAATGATTATGATGAATGTAGAAGTAATAAGATACCCTCATTAATTAAATATATGTACAATGACATTATCATGCATATTGATATATATTTATTTGTCTGAAAACACTGCTTAATGTTGATGTTGATTACAGATCCACATATTATTAAAACATTTGCCACAGAAAAAGATTGCAGACCTTGACAAGAAACAGTCAGAGACTGTTATATTGACTTTGTGTTTAGTTTGTGGGTGGTATTTTATAAAAACAAATGGTACAAATTGTACTAAAAGTCATTTTCAGTTTCAGGTTTCCTTTTACCAAGTTGAGACAATTGAGAATTTGGACAATAGTATTTGCAATAGAAAAAATCAAGGCCCACATAGTATCACCTACTGTAGAGTTAATTATTTTCACAGCAGCAAATAAAACAACATTAAGACCCACAATACAAGATACCGTTTTAGCTGCACAAATATGAACTTCAATGTTATGGTTTCTACAGTTTTCAGTGTTTTGTTTTCCTTGTCTTAAGTTTCCAAATAGAGAGAAGATGACAACCAATGATGAACCCAACATAAGTAGAAAACCCAGTGATGAGACAATAAATGAAATGTTATCTGAGCATGAAGAGCCTACACTTGTCCTAAGAGTAAGTGACACATTCTTGTAAGAAGAATCAAGAGTTGTATTTGATGATACTTCTTCTAAAGTGTTCCATGCAACCGGAACACTCACTAGCAAAGACAGCAAGATAGAGAGGAGGTGAAGCCATGGAAACATTTTAGGGAATGCTCTTTGTAAACAAATGTACATATTTTGCTTCACATTAACAGTCTGCAGACAGTAGTAAATACAAATCCACGTGGAAAACGAGAGATTGCAAGATGCAATAGCCAGGCAAATAATAAAATGGATGTTCTTGAAAATGTTATTGTTAATATTCAGCATGGAGACAAAGGAGTAAATTATTTTTAAGAACCCATGTAGAACGCTTAATCCACTTATGCCAAGTGTGAGCTGGTTAGAGAGAGCAAGTCTTCTGTTCTTTATCCAGTCTCGAATATTCACAACAACAATAAATAGGTTCCCTGGAATATAAGTCAGCAAACCAACAGATTCCAAGGCTAGCGACACAATATTTTGGACATGGAACATCTCGGAGTGTCCAGTGTGCTTAGTTTGTCTCATCTGCTGGCACTGTTTTGATTAATATAGTGCTTTTGTGCAATAATCATTGATGCTTTCTGTATTTTAGAAATCATATATCAATAAAACGTTTCCCAATAAGGTTTAGTTTAAATGGATTGATTTTTGTACTGTACGTATAATCTTCTAAGCAAACATTCCTTTCATTCTATAACAATTAACATTTGTAAACAGCATTTCAACAATATATAAAAAGATTTACTTAGGAAGACTAATGGAATAGTGCCAACAGGCAGTAAAGTACACAATGTGAATAAAATGAGCTATTAAACAAACTAATAAAATATGCCTCCTGCAGTAGGTAAATACAGATTATGTTGTAAAGAAGACAAAGCATATTAAATATATTTTTTGGATAAATGTAATGTTTGTCTACTTGTCTACTTGTCTATCTATCTATCTATTTCTATCTATATATCACGAAGTATCTAATACAGTATGTCTGTTTTCTATCTATCTGAATCACTTTCTATCTATCTGCAATTAGTTATCTAAACACAGTCTTATAACTGGTCTGCATTGGGATATTTATTTAGCTAATATGTCCTATTAGTATTTAGCTACCAATAACTGGCAGAAAATGGTGCAATCCATGAAACTTTTGTGATAATTTTGTATTTTGGTTTAAAGTGTTAAAATTTCTACATTTTACCAATTTTATAATATTGAAATTAAACAATTTGTCTATGACACTGCACCCCTGTGTGTATTATCAGTGGGGAGGCAGCAAAGAGTGACAGATATAATCATATACCATTTAATTAAATGGTATCACAGATTACATAGTGACTTAAACATATGAGTACATACAAATTGTAATCATAATAACAGTGGGTATGATTGAGCAAAATAAAAAATGCATGACTGCAAGTAATAGAATGAAGAATAAAATTCAGCATCGTACATGACAATGAACATACTGTACATAATAGATGGACTGAGGAAAGACCTGAGACAGATGGTAGAGGGGACTCTGCTTTTAAGAGATTACATTCTATATAGGGAGCTGAAGGAAGACAGAAGGATCAAGTGGAACAGTTAAGTCTGGGTTATGGACCATGTTATGCAGCAATGTGTTGAAGCTTGGAAAACAATAAGCAATGTAGAGGTACATAATAATGGATAATTACTGCATGAGTCAACAGACAGTCTGTGGAACTGGAGTTCACCAGAGCAGGGGATTGAGAAGCTCAATGGGAGAAATGTAAGTCTGAGGAAAGCCTGCAAATCTGGTGGTGTCTAGTGTGTGGGGACACCTCAAAGGGCATCATGCTAAAGGATATTCATGGGACTACATGGTCCTGCATCATGTTAGCATAAAATAAGGCATATAGTACCACTGATAGAAGCAGGTTAGGAGGCCTGGATGCTGAAGCCACATGGAGATATATTTGCCTCAGCCAGGTGACATTTCAGAAGGATGAAGGCATTTCAATGGAAGATGGCAGAAGTTAACAGCAGCAGAGATGGGTACATCCAATGGCATCACACCCAGAATTGTTGCCAAGCAGCAGCTGTAAGGGCTTGGTGGGTTCCAAAATGACCATGGATTTGGTCAGGGGGAGAAAGGTGTATAAGGTGCTCTGATGGGAAGGGTGGAGTCTGTCCTCTAGTGTAAATCAACTTTTTAGAGATGAAACCCACAATGGAGGCAGGTTGTCCAGTATGACATAAAGCACAGTCTCCTGGGAGAAATGTCTGATTCTGAACAACCCAGATGTCAGTTCTTGATCCTCATGCACAGTGTTACAGTGCAATGTCAATACAGTAACATTTTCATTTTATTTTATGAAATAGAGACCCAGAGTGAAAATCTCCCCATCAGTCCCCTGACTTTTCCCATTTACTAATCAACAATAACCATCAATAGAATCTTTGTTCCCATCCTTTGATTGGCTTTCAGTGAAGTCAGTGGGAATAGTACCACTATGAATCTGATAATCTTTTATGTCCCCCTTGGGAAATTTTAATAATTTTGAAGCACAACAATGACAATATGTGTAATTTTGATAATTATGAGTAATGAGTCAATATGAGTGTTATAATGACGAAGGTGAAAAAATAGCTACGTTAAGTCAATAAAGATGCAGAAGTTAATGTGTATCTAAAGTAATCAATTTTGGAATCCAAATAATAGTAAGGCCCTTGGACCTACTGTATGGTTTTTAAAACATTGATAACATTTATTTTATAAGGTCTGGTATTGTTAAACCCAAGAGCTCACAGTTGTAGTCATACAACACCATTCTCTTTCATTAATCACTGAAACCCAGTTGTTGGTTTCTTGAACTTACTGTACATTCACCCATTTGTGGTCTACACTGGAGGAATAAGGACCTAGTTGGTCATCATCCAACAAAAGTGTTTTCATAACAGCACGTTTTCTAACAAGATTTAAATTTAGAACAGCACAGCAATAAAAGAACAGTTAGTATCAAACAATTGACATTGTATAGATCTTTTAATTGAAATTGTTCAATGAGATTACAATTGCAATTCTTGTGGTGTTCTAGTAGGTGCAGTGGACAATTTTTATTCAGACATATTAATGTAATTTACAATAAAAAAAATTTAACCGGAGAAAACATGTCACAGATATTTCAAGCTAGGAAAAAATTGCACAAGTTGAAAATGAAGATTCCCGAATGATGATGATGATGATGATGATGATGATGATGATGATGATAATAATAATAATAATTGTATTTATACTCAATGTGCTTTTAGAGATGGAAGACCATTTTCAATATTCTTTTGATTTTGTATGGACTTATAAGTAGAGAACGAATGGTTCTCAGCAGAGGTGCAGAGGAAAGGAAAATGATTCCATCATAGGGGCAAAGTTATGTTTTAAACTTTATGTATAATTTATGCAAGAGTGCCCCCTGTCAAAGCCAGATGATTGGCTGAGACCAAATTGTTTAAATTAATATCTGGCAACGCCATTTTGTGTCGCCTCTGACGACGCCATCTTGCATTTTCAGCATGATACCATTGTGTACGATGCTATATTTGAAATATATTATTAAATGTTATTTTAAACATCCTAAATAATGTAAGTCCCCATCCCCTTCAAGACTTCCTTTATAGGTTAGGTGCATCCCCACATCTTTCCCATGGTCTACAGAGTTCTGCGGTGTGCGTATAAGGGTAGTTTTATGTCCCTCCCCGAGGCACATTATTGATGGTTTAATTGACCAAATTGTGCCATCCCATAATATAACATTAAATAATATTTCATAGTGTATGACTGAATAGATTAAGCCTAGAGTGTGATAGCTCTTTGGTTGCTATCAAAAGGTGGACTGCTGAAGCCGGATGATTGGCTGAGACCAAATCGTTTAAATTAATATCTGGCAACGCCATTTTGTGTTGTCTCCGATGATGCCATCTTGCGTGGCCAGCACAATGCCATTGTGTAAGATGCTATATTTGAATATTAGCGTTGTGAATCTGCTTTGCTACTGCTTATTGTTGAAAGTCCTATCATAACCTATATGCACATTGAATAATACATATAAAATATACCAGACGCACAACACACAGTTGCACTGTTCATCAAAGCACAGATAAGCACTAAACACATAGACACACAATGCATACTAGCGACTTTACATAATATTCTCACTCTCACACACGCAATCACTTATAAAAAGCATTAAGCTTAATATTAGAGGTTTTATTAGCTAATACTTCTGTTGTGAAATGTAAAGTATATGATGTTTAAGGTATAGAGACTAGGAGACAAGTCATGTTTGGTACCATTCTAAATCACTGTTTATTTGCAGATCTCAAGTTCTATCGGCAAGGAGATCGCATCATGCGTCTGCAAGATATGAGTTATAGGTTAAAATGTATCTCTGTATGTAGTGTCTAATGTAGTGTCTCTGTATGTAGTGAACTAATAAAAATTAGTTATTCGGCAGGAAAACCACACAAAGCAACATCTGAAGCTCTGGGACATGCCCCCAGTGATGCTGTATGAACTGTGCAATGACCTGCATCATACCAGAATGTCCAGGAGCAAGACCCAATGGAAATCTGTTAACTAGTCTCTTTGTTCTGTAAGATATATAGCCTGCTCTCTGGTTATAGTATACAGCCATTCTTCTTGGATGACCACAGGCTTCTGGAGAGGCAACTGTATACTGGGACCAGTGCGCACGTGTATGTATCGGCTTGTACCTTTTGTATTTACTTGCTTTTTGCGCTAATTGTCTAGATCACAGCATGTTATACTTTTCATTGAATAATAGAACTTTTTGTGCTTTGGAACCACAATTGGATTGGAAAGTAATTATTTCTTATGCGACTTGCAATGCAAAACAGCAACACTTTGTGTATATAGATTCAGGGTTATCAATAGTTGGGGGCTTGCAGTTTTGGAGGTCACATTACCGAGAGCTCGCACAATAGCGTACGGATCTCGATTTCGCAACAAAGGGTGGAAGGCGCCATAAGCAGGAAAGAATGCACTGCGTTCAAAACCTGCACCATCTGGTGTTGTGAAACCGATATCCATTGTTATGTGATTTCAAGGAGTGCTGACTGGGACCTGGGGCAGGAGAGAAAAGTTTGTTTCTTTCATTGTCTGTTTTGGCGCTGGAGTGCGAGTTGCACAATAGTGTATATGCATTTCCTGTATTGCTGCCACATGTTCAAACAATTGTTCTGATAGTATTGTTGTATTGATAGTGTGATTACATTGTTTAAAACATCTGAATCATACTGCCATATTAGCGAAAAGTCTAGTTTCTGCACAGAAAACTAAAGGTGTATGAAAGCAGACATGTGATTGTAATGTGATAGAGGCTACTACTGTGTGTGGGTCCTATGCTAGGTACCATGTGTTGGCCCTAAAGACTCGGTAGGTGTTTGACGAGGCAGAAAGCTACTGAGTGTGTACACATAGCAGGTGTATTGCAGCAAGGACAGGGATTTTGTACCTCGAAGAAAACAAGGGGTTTTCAAAATTTGGCTCCCAATAGTGGTTGCAGAGCCCATTGATCAGTTAGCTTCTCTGACACTGTGACTAGACCACACGGCTGGGTAGACCGTGATTGTGACTTGGGTTATAGTGGATGAAATCACTGGAAAGGGTAAGTGTTATTGGAACACTTAAATTCTAACAGGGGAGAGTACTCAAAAAGGGTGAGTTACTGGACAAGGGCTGAAAGGTGTCCGAAAAGACAGTATAAGATGTTATTCTGTTCCTCATTGTGCTCACCGTCCATAACGGCTAGCGGGCCGGTTGTGCACAACAGGATGGGAGTGCATGAATGTAGCTCCATTGGAATCATTCACCGGTCAACAATCATTACTGATAAGTTTCTCAGAGTTTTCCCAGATGGTTGCTAAGCAGACGCTGGGAATGGTCGACGATATGCTGTTTTTGGGAGGGCTGACAGGTTTGGCAAGTCATATAATGTATACAAAGTATGGTGCGTATGCAACTGCATATTGTGATGTATAAGTTAAGATGACCAAGAGATGTGTGAAACCTTTTCCTAAAATTGGCAGTTTTGATGTGGAAGTGTTGAATAATGTTAGAGATAGCATCTGTGTGGTGAAATCTCGAAAGAAATGAGTAAAGTATAACGATTGTTTGAAATTATGGCAGCATGAGGGGAACATGTGGTTGAGTGGTGTGCTCGCGCCGCTAAGTAGCATCGTGAGCACTACACAAAAGAGTGTGCACGCAACGCAAAACACTGTTGTGCAAGCACCTCAAGGGAGCGTGCATGCAGCGCTAGTTAGCATCAGGTGCACGCTCCAAAGTAGCATACACGCACTGCAAGGTAGCGGTGCTAAGTGTATAGGTATTTGCGCATGCGCACCTCCACCGCCCTATGTGGCTGAAGGTAATGGTACAGCTGATACTAAAAATTATAAAAATGTAACAAGTAATTTGTACCCTATCCTGAGTAATCATAAGGAAAATGTTTGTGTAGATGATGAACCTGTTGAAATGTCAGCCATTGCATATGCAGTAAATCTGTTAGACACAGCACAAAACCTAGAAAGGGAAGTGATCCAACCAGCTGTATCAGCAGAAGGGATCCCATCAGTTATACCAACAGTAGAAATTGATATAGGTAATACAGTGCTTAGTAGTAACAGATTTAACCCCCAGAGTACTAAGGTAAAAGTTCCAATAGGTAACCTTAAAAATAGCAAAAGTGGTAGGTGTCCATCCTGTCCAGACAATAACAGTTCCCAATGGGAATCCAGACGGAAATGGTGTAGTACCCACAAGAGATGTAGAAATGCATTGTCCCTGGACAAGAGCAGAATTACATTCAATAATGACAGAATTTCCCGACCCTATAAAAGAATTAGCTAAGTGTCAAAAATTTGTAAAAGATTAAGGTAATGCTCATGAGCCAACCAACAAAGATTGGCGAGTGGTATTACGGGCTTGCCTTCCATCCAATACCAATGTGAAAAAGTTTATCACGGATTCTGTATTGAATGGAGATAGTCCCTTAACTGATGAGAACAATTAAGGTAACATTACACGCATAGTCACCCAATTGGCCGTATATTTTCCAGTAGTAGTGAACTGGAGTAAAATTTTCAGCATCAAGCAGAAGGATAGTGAGTCTGCAGCAGATTATTTTACCCGAGCACTGCTGACAATCACCTAATATACAGGTATAGAAAATATAAAAGATACACACACCACAGGGAAGTAGCTGTCACGGTACTTATGGATGGTCTTAAAGACACTCTAAAGACCAGGGTTCAAACCTCTCAGCCTAACTCGAGAGGAATTACTGTAGATGCCCTCAGGGAGTCAGCTATAGAACATGATAAGAACATCCTCAGGAAGAGAGAAATGCAAAGTGAGAAGCTAATGGCTGTTAGCATTCAAGCTTTAGAAGGAATGTACACACAGCCACAAAACACATATCAGCAGAAAATGTATAGGTGGGATGGTGCTAGATACACATTACAACATTGAGACAATATAATTGTAAATAATTTTATAAAATGCAAAAGATTATTAGGCAGTGCTGGTTAGGCAAAAGATGATGTAGCACTAAAAACATATACAAATATAACAGTGTCTCTGCAACAGTATATATATGAAAAGGAAAGTGATGTCCTGTATCAACTGCAACAATGATGGCAAAAAATATATGTAGCTGGTGATGGAGTGGTTTACCTGCCATCTAGACCATCTGTCAGCTACATTTTCAGGGTACCCCACCACTTCTGTTCTTTTTATGGCTGTTTACTGGTGTTAACATTATATTTATTTTTGGAGGTTAATTTTCTCCTCGAACGAACATTCATTTGTACAGCTACATATATTGGACACTCCGCAAAAGTTAATGCTTCACTCTACCATTTTAGAACAAAGCCCATCCCGAGTAAAAGAGATGTTATCTCAAATACTAGGTTCACTTTGGACCAAGGATGAACAGGACACTGGATTGATGGCAAATGTATCTCCTGTAATGGTAAATTTAAAAAGTAATAGGCAAGCTCCAAAAAACCCTCAATACCCATTAAAACCAGAGGTAGAGCTAGGGGTTTACCCAATAATTGAAAGGTTGTTACAACAGTGCATTTTAATCCGTACAGCTAGCCCAGCTAATAGTCCCATTTTTCCAGTAAAGAAGGCTGGGGAGAGGGGCTATAGGTTAGTACAGGACCTTAGGGGTGTAAACAAAGTAGTTGAGAGCCAATTCCCCATAGTGCCCAATCCAGCTGTCATCCTCATGCATATTCCACCATCTGCAAACCATTTTACTGCCATTGATCTATGTTCTGCTTTTTTCTCTGTCCCTCTTCACCCTGACTGTCAGTATCTCTTTGCATTCACCTACAGGGGAGTACAATATACATGGACACGATTGCCCAAGGGTTTCATAGATAAACCCAGGCCTTACCCGACTATTTACAATCTTTTCAACCAGGCAATGGATCTGTTCTAATTCAATATGTAGATGATTTATTGTTGTGCTCTGATTCATTTATGTCATGTTTAAATGATACTAAACTACTGTTGCTTCATCTCTCACAGACAGGACACAAGGTTGCTAAGGACAAATCACAGCCATGCCAGACTAAGGTTAATTACTAGGGACACTGTCTAACCCAGGGCCTATGACATTTGACAACCGATAGGATACAGGACATACAGACCATAACACTGCTGCAGAAACAAACAGCAAATCTGTACTTTCTTGTGGATACTGCAGGACGTGGATCCCAGGTTTTTCTATTCTGGCCTTACTTTTGCAGGAATTGGTGTCATCCTCAAAACTCGACCGTGTCACACACACTGAGGAAACAGAGCAGGCTTTCCTTAACCTTAAGGACAGTCTGACAAGAACACCTGCATTGGGAATACCAGATTACAAAAAACCTTTTGATTTATATTGTACAGAGGCTGATGGGTGTGCAGCAGGTGTCCTCACACAAAAACATGGTGATGCTAGTAGACCTGTAGCATACTACAGTGCACAATTGGACACTGTGGCAAGGTCACTCCCAACGTATTTAAGAAGTGTAGCAGCAACTGCTCTTTTGGTCAGTAAGAGTGAGGATGTAGTATTAGGTCATGATATGATTGTTTATATGCCACATGCTGTATCTGTTTTGCTGAATTCTGCCCAAACCAGACATGTTTCCTCAGATAGGTTCACGAAATGGGAACTAGCTCTAATGGCACCTTCAAATATCACCATTAAACGGTGCAGTATGTTAAACCCAGCAACGTATTTACCATATGTGCCTCAGGATGCACAAAGGGTGGAGAGAGGTGAGTCACTGGTTGAAGGTGAGTTTTGCAGGTATACTGATACACATGATTGTATGCAATATTTGAATCAGACTTTTACTGCAAGAACTGACATACGTGATACACCATTAGAAAATGTAGATGTGATTTTTTTACACGGATGGGAGTTGTCATAGACAAACTGACATAGGAGAATTATGCACAGGTTATACTGTTGTAGATGACGAGGATGTTGTAGAAGCTGAACCATTTGGCCCACCTCATTCAGCACAGGTAGCTGAACTGGTTGCATTTAGGAGAGCGTGTGAACTGGCAGAAGGTAAGTCAGCTAATATCTACACTGACTTTAGGTATGCCTTCGGGGTAGTCCACGATTTTGGGGCTCTTTGGTGTCTTCGAAATTTTATGACAGCAGCAGGCACACCAGTTGCTCACTCATACCGCATAAAAGGACTCTTGACAGCAATCCAACTACAAAAGGCAGTAGCTGTCATCAAATGTAAAGCCCATACATGTGAAAAAGAACCGGTGTCAATGGGCAATAACAGAGCAGACGAAGCTGCCAAATGAGCAGCAGGGTTAAAAGCAAACATGCAAGTTGATAAAATTATGGTTTTTCAAATGATTGACACCCAGAAATTAATTGAGATGCAAAATTTGTGTTCAATTCAGGAAAAGGCAGACTGGAGATCAAAGGGATGTTGTCAGGAGTCCTCTGGAGTGATGGACAAGGTAGGCTGGTCGCTCCCAAGGCATAGTACCCAACCCTGGCTGAGGCAGCACATGGTTTTACTCAACTAGGAAAATGAGGTATGTGAAAGTTAGACAGAGCATACTGGTGTGCACCTTGATTTTCTTCTCAAGATGAAAAGAGGGCTATGTCCTGTTTGACTTGCTTGAGAGAGAATGTCGGGAAGACAATCCTTACAGAGCCATCCCATATCCCTCCGACAGATGGGCCTTTCCAGGTAATACAAATTGATTTCATCCAATTACCACCCTGCAGGAATCTTAAGTATGTATTAATTTGTACTGATGTTTTTTTCTAATTGGGTAGAGGCATATCCAGCTGCCACTAATACTGCTGTTTTTACTGCTAAAAAGATTGTTCAGGAATTTTTATGCATATACGGTATCCCTAGAATCATAGAAAGTGATAGGGGTACTCATTTCACTGGAGATGTTTTCCAGAACATGTGTAAGTTAACGGGTATTAATAGTACACCCCCTACCGACCGCAAGCCAGCGCAAAGGTAGAGAGGGTGAATGGTACTATTAAGAACAAACTAAGTAAGGTCATAGCTGAAACTGGATCAGGATGGCCAGAAGCCTTACCGCTAGTCCTCCATAGCATTAATAATACTCCTAGACCTCCTCTTAATCTGTCCCCCTTTGAGATACTGTTTGGGAGATAACCTCATTTGATTGTAAGTCCACAGAATGATCTGAAGTGTAATAATGAGGTTACTGTGAAATACCTTATAACAATGAGTAAACAGTTGAAACAGCAGCAACAGAAATTGAAATTGCTATCACCTGACATGCCTGAGACAAACTGTCATGATGTTGAACCTGGAGAATATGTTATGATCTGAAATTTCTTATGTTCAGGTTGTTTGCCAGACCGGTGGGAAGGACCGTATCAAGTGTTGCTGACAAGTACGACATCGTTGAAAGTAGCAGAGAGAGATACCTGGGTCCATTCCACTCACTGCAGAAAGGTAAATCACCCGGAGGAGATACAAGGCAGAGTCGAGACAGATAATGTGGACCTGTCGATTGCGAGCCTGTTCTGGGAGAGTTAGAGATTGCAGTGGAACACCTGAGCTAGAGAAATTTGCAGACCACTATTCCAGCAATGGAGTGGCGGACTGTGGTTGTGTTGTGTTTCCTTCCAGGGTTCTCTTCATACTCATTTGTTTCAGGATTTTCTGTTTCTGTGACGGAGGACAGATGACGGAGAGAGAGGTTGATGGTGATATCGATGGAGTGGGGTCAGGAGAAGGAGCGGTAAAGCCATTAGGGTGGTATTTGGCAAAACCCATTACAGTCATTAAGAGATCTGTCATCCTAGAACCTCAGAGTCAGTGTGAAGGTCTATTGTCTGAGGAATACTATATGTGTGCAAACTGTGGATCCCTAATTGAGGAAAAGTGCATCTAGCGATGCCAGTCCAAGACTAATCTGTATTTGGGCGAGCATCCTTTAGAGGATTACCATTCCTTAGTGGGTAAGGTATTAAACCAGACTAAGTGTTGGGTTTGCACTTATGTGCCTCAGGGACAACATATTGTAGGTTTAGTACCACTCCTGTTAAACATCTCTGAGGTTCTTGGATTACATAAGGGGAAAACACTGGACGAGAAATTTGTTAAGTCCAAACATCCAAAGTTTAAGCTCCACCCGTACCAAGTAGATAGAACTCTCTTATGTTTAAACTTCACCAATTCCAATAAATCAGGAAGTTGGGAGGTGACCGGGAACAATAAGACAATGACCTTCTCACACAGAGCTGATACTAGACCAGTAGATGATAAACTTGTACATAACATTACTACCAGTGGGAGATATTTCTGGTATAGATATACTCGTAATCCCATCAAGGAAATGGTTGGGAGAGTACCAGAAGAGTACTGTGCAGATATTATACAGCCAGAGACATGTATTAGCCAAATGGGAGAACCTGGGATAGGATTCTTTGTCAGAGAAATGTGTTTAATGGTAATGATGCATACTATCCCTTATGTACTCCCAGAAGATGTGTATTTTATATGTGGAAGGAAAGCGTACAAGTGGCTCACTCTGAGTTCTGAAGGTTTATGTTATGTGGGAAGGGTACTCCCAGGTTATGACCCTTGCACATGGTGAAATGCTTGGTATTCATAAAAACACACCATCACCATATCTTCACACACAGTATGAACACAGAGAGAAAAGAAACATTATACCTGGTGATGTACATACAGCCACACAGTTGATTAGCGAAACAACTGGCTTCCAAATTTTGGTAGCATTAGATCCCACGAGGATCGCTTGGGGTACTTTAAATTTTAGATACATCCAAGACCTTGCTAAATTAATAGATAATATCACCGAGTTGTATGATGATACGTTCAGGTACAGTGGTAAGGAGCTACAGGCCTGTAAGAAAGAACTTGTGCAACATAGACTAGTGTTAAATTATTTGACAGCTGTAACTGGTGGATACTGTGTGACTCTGGCCACCCAAATTGGTGTCAAGTGTTGCACTTACATCACAAATAATACTAGTGATCCCAAAGAGGTGAACAACCGGAAGATGGATGAGATTCTGCAGCTGAAATGGGAATTTCGAAAGAACCATAATGCCTCATTGACTGAGGTGGAGAAAAAGGTAGAAGAGTGATTCTCATGGTTGAACCCTGTAAAATGGTTCTCCGGTCTAGGAGAGTGGGTTAAGGAAATGATTGCTAGCGGTGGTAAGCTACTGATCCTCATATTGGTTGTCATCTTAGTAATTGTCTTATGTGTCAGAAGTGTTCCTGCTGTGTTGAAGTGTGGAAAATGTAATGCTAAGGTAAACCGGGAGAATGAAATAATGATGGTGGTTAGTAGTAATAGTATGAATACTAAGGTAAATGAAGAACTGCATTACAATCCTGAACTAGAATGTAGCATCAGATGATGTATAGATTAAGCCATGCATGAAATGTATTATTAAATGTTATTTTAAACATCCTAAATGATGTAAGTCCCCATCCCCTTCAAGACTTCCTTTATAGGTTAGGTGCATCCCCACATCTTTCCCATGGTCTACAGAGATCTGCGGTGTGCGTATAAGGGTAGTTTTATGTCCCCCCAGGGGCACATTATTGATGGTTTAATGACCATATTGTGCCATACCATAATATAACAGTAACTAATATTTCATAGTGTATGACTGAATAGATTAAGCCTATAAGTGTGATAGCAATTTGGTTGCTATCAAAGGGTGGACTGTCGAAGCCAGATGATTGGCTGAGACCAAATCGCTTAAATTAATATCTGTTGACGCCATTTTTTGTCACCTCTGATGATGCCATCTTGCATCATCAGCACGATACCATTGTGTACGATGCTATATTTGATTGTTAGCATCGTGCGTCTGCTTTGCTACTGCTTATTGTTGAAAGTCCTATCATAACCTATATTCACGTTGAATAATACATATAAAATATATCAAATGCACAATGCACAGTTGCGCTGTTCATCAAAGCACAGATAAGCACTAAACACATAGACGCACAACGCATACTAGCGACTTTACATAATATTCTAACTCTCACACACACAATCACTTATAAAAGGTTCCCAAGTATTAAGCTTAATATTAGAGGTTTTATTAGCTAATACTTATGTTGTGAAATGTAAAGTATATGATGTTTAAGGTATAGAGACTAGGAGACAAGTCATATTTGGTACCATTCTAAATCACTGTTTATTTGCAGATATCCGGTTCTATCGGCAAGGAGATCGCATCATGTGTCTGCAAGATATGAATTATAGGTTAGAATGTATCTCTGTATGTAGTATATTTTTATTAGTTCTTCGGCGGGAAAACCACACAAAGCAACATCTGAAGATCTGAGACATACCCCCAGTGATGCTATATGAACTGTCCAATGACCGGCATCATACCAGAATGTCCAGGAGCAAGACCCAATGGAAATCTGTTAACTGGTATCTTTTTTTCTGTAAGGTATATAGCCTGCTCACTGGTTATAGTATACAGCCATTCTTCTTGGATGACCAAAGGCTTCTGGAGAGACGACTGTATACTGGGACCAGTGCGCATGCATATGTATCAACTTGTACCTTCTGTATTTACTTGCTTTTTGCACTAATTGTATAGATCACAGCGTGTAATACTTTTCATTGAATAATAGAACTTTTTGTGCTTTGGGACCACAATTGGATTGGAAAGCAATTATTTCTTATGTGACTTGCAATGCAAAACAGTGAAATTTTGGGTATATAGATTCAGGGGTATCAATACCCCACAAAGGAATCACTTTCCTTTTCTCTGTACCTCTGCTGAGAACCATCTGGTCTTGATTGATGTATTTTTGATTCTTGCAAGCACCAGCAACATACGTATATGAATCATTATTATTATAATGGTGTTTGATTCTTTTTTCTGTTGGTTCATATAGTTTTATATTTTTAATTATTCTATCCTGTGCAGATATCTATTTTCTGAAACCCTCTACATTGACTTATAAGTAACAACAAATTTCCTCATGGGCACTTTGGATTGTATTTTGCTGAATAGGATTTTCTGATATCCTTGGCAAATAGTACACTACGGGTAGCTGGTCTTGTCTTTAGGCGAGGTGCTGACCTCAGTTATGTGTAAAATTAATCCACTGTAGCCATCAAGACTATACCATATAAACAAACAGGGAAACCAGAATTAAACCATTTGCTCTGGTTTGATTAATGAACAGATATTTAATTTGGGGTCGGGATTGTCACAAGAGCTAGTACCCCCAGAGAAGCATTTTATTTTGCCACGTCTTTGCAAATCAAATACGTAACCTTGGTAAAACAAGTGGGATCATCATAAATATATCCTAGAGCCACTACCTAATATACTGGGCCCTATGACTTGACAGACCAAGAGAGATTCTTTATCAACATTAGGATTATCAGTTTTATAGATTTAAATTAGTTACATTTTTCATTGTTTTACTTTTGTTTGCAACCATTTCATTTTCCTGGTGGATTTCTTCACCTCTTCCATTAAGCATTACTTAATTTTCATTATTGTTTTAGATTTCATTTTTATTTATAAGCTTTTCATTTATTTTTCTTTTTTTTTCTAGTTGCTTTCAGCAATTCAACAACACAATATTCATGGTCCTAGAGTGCAATAGTTAGTTGCTGTATATTGATAATCCAGGTTGGACACCTATGAACTCTTGCAGCTAGGGAGCATAAATGTAATATATACTTATTGAGCAACATTACTTATTCTATTGACTTCTTACTTTTTCATGTCTCCATGCGTAGGGGGCTAATTGGAATCCACAATTGCTATTTTTTATTGTGCATGTGGAAAGCAGTTGGTCTTACATTCATCTCTAAATCAAGTCCTACATAAATAGGAATGTTTTATTTTTTTCTTGAATAATTTATTTGTTTCCCTTTTTCATCTCTTTTCATTCTAACCACATTTAGTAGGTTTCCCATAATGCTATTGCTAATAAACCCATGGCAATCTGTTATATTCTCAAAATATAGTAGATACAAAGTTTTGAAATCTGATTTTCTATTTAATAAAAGGGGTTGTCCTAAACAGATAGAAGGTTGAACATTTATTAGAAATGTCACCCACTGAAATTGTTCAGGCATTATAACTAAAAGCATTACCAAAATAATAGAAATACAGAATAGTCCAAAAGTCTCCATATATAGAAAATTCCATACATACAGGAGGGAAAATTCCATATTAGGAAATATTTTTTTTTTAATCAAAATGTAACTATGCACAAAATAATTTATTCAAAAAACACAGATAATGCTTTTGCCAGAAAAATATTGTTATATAGAGTTAATTTTGCTGGCTGGATCGCAAGGTTGCAATGGACTTTAACAGGAAACATACCAAGAACCTTTGCTGAAATTATTATAAATTATTTCAAATTATTTTTTTATATATATAAAACTCTAAAAAATAAATTTTAATGATGTGTATGTTTCATATTAAAACAGTTTGTCTTTAAATAATAAAGAAGATTATAAAAAAAATAATTTCCAAGGAAAAAGTAATCTGGCTGGAACATATTGTAGTGCTTCTTTTAAGTGATGCAGTAGCGAGATTCCTCATAGCATTTTACTCTTATTTGCCTATTATCAAGCTTGTGTTTCGCAGAGCTATTAGACACAAAACTTGTTATACAAATTAGATTTGCTTTAGTGAGATGCAAAATGTGTATGTTTGCAACAAGTTACCTTGTTTCAAAAGGAAATATAAAGTAGTGGCTGATCAAATAAACTCAACGGTCCTTCAAAGGTGTGATATGAATGACCGCCGGATGTTAGTCTGGCGGTCAAAATCCTGATGCCGGCAGCCCGATGGGTGAAGATCCTGCCAGTGCCCAAAAGTATACTATCCCTATCCCTTTCCCCCCCTAACCCTAACCCTCCCTTAGGGTTGCCTAACCCTAAGCTCCCCTCTAGTGCCTAACCGTAACCTCCCCCATGGGTGCCTAAACCTAACCCCCCCCTCCCTGCACCTTAAACCTAACCCTCCTGGGAGGTTGCTTTACCCTAGCCTTCCCTCAGGGGTGCCTAACCATAACCTTCCCTTCCCCTAGCTTAAACCTGCAGTAACCCTCCCGGGGGGGTGCTAAACCCTAAATCACCCCGGGAGCCCTGAAACCAACCCCCCCTGCGGCTGCCCGCTCTCGATGCCCAGCTTACCTTCGTTCAGTATGTCAGGCATCGGGATTTAAATGGGTGGATAATGATCATTAGTCCCATGTCGGGATTTAATAGTCGGGAAGCCGGCGGTCGGGATTTCGACCATCGGTTTCCTGACTACATCCCGCTTGACTAGAAAAAAGAAAACAAAATCCCCAGCACATTGCAAAATGCCAGCAAAAAGATTTGAATACTACTTGCTAAAAGAAATCCAGAGATCTTTGTTGCATATATTTGCAAAGATATGTTTAAGCCATCTGGGCCATGTCAAGGAAGCTCTGTTCCAGAGGTCCCTAATGCTGCATGATAATTGCACCCACTTTTGGTCATGTAATTGCATACTGTTATGCCAAATGTTAATAGCCCATACATTAATATATCTAAGTTGAGAGCCAACTCACCTGGATGTACCCCAGAATCATTCAATAGCACTACAGGAACCAGCATACCCTCCAAATGCTGGTTCCATCCATGCCTCTGATAACAGTAATATATAATAGTGGCTGCTCAAATGAACTTAATGGTCCTTCATAGGTGCTTAAAAATTGAGGGGTTTAATCTAGACTAGAAAAATTAAACAAAAAGTTCCCCCAGCACATTGCAAAAGGCCAGCAAAAAGATTTGAATACTACAAGATAATAGAAATCCAGAGATCTTCATTGCATATATTTGCAAAGATATGTTTGAGCCATCTGGGCCACATCAAGGCATCTCTGTCCCGTAGGTCCGTAATGCTACATGATAATAGCACCTAGTTTGGGTCCTATAATTGCATAATTAATGATATGTACACATGTACAAAGTCACAGATGAAGCACAATGGAATTTGATGTGAGAAAAATCCACAGTCGCTGCATCATAGCAATATTTACACAAGTTCAGACTCAATCGCATACAGATATACAAATGTTCGCACATCTTTTTGATCAGTGTTATCTAGTAGAGTAGTTTTGTCACTCCCAGTTATTTTATTTAAGATGCAGAGTTTGAGTACCACTGTCGGTGCAGCCGAGTTGCCGGGTACCTAGCACAGCAAAAGGGCTATTGGCATGACTGAAGAACACATCTATACATGAATTAATCTCGTTTGGTTAGTATACTTCAAAATCCTGAAAATACCACTTTTAATTAGATATGACAACAGAAAACTCCACACAAATACAGTACATACAAAAGCAATGAGCATTTGCAGACAAAATGTTCTGTATAATTACATTAATGTGCATCATTGTGCTTGGAATAAAATTTAAATCAAGGTTGAATAGATGGGATAACTTTTGCTGAAATTATTATAAATTTTTATTTTTTTATATAAATAAATATTATACAAACTAAATGTTAATGGTGTGTATTTCCATATTAAAACAGTGTCTTTAAATAATAAATGACATATAAAAATAAATAAATTTCCATGGCAAGTATCATCTGGCTGGAACATATTGCAGTGCTTATTTTAACAGATATTCTAGCAAGATCCCTCATAGACTTTTACTCTTATTTGCCTATCATTAAGCTTGTGTTTCATAGAGCTTGTAGACACAAAACTTGATATATACGAAAGAGATTTGCTTTAGTGAGATGCAAAATATATCTGTTTGCAACAAGATACCTTATTTCAAATTAAATGGAAAAAGCCATTACTTCTATAAATGTGATATTTACTGTAGAAAAAAAATGATCAACAAAATATACTTTCTTAATAGAAAAGTCAGCAGTGTGTATACAACATAAGTTGCTATTGACTTTATAATGTCATAATCTGACTCCCTGTTAATAAAGAAGAAACATTTAGGTAGCGGTAGCTATTTCTTTGCCTCCATCTCTTCTAGAGATGGGCGGATTCGGTTTCAAGGAAAAATAACCCATCCTCAACTTACATGATCCGAGTAGATCCGAGCAAGGACTCGGATCTCCCAGCCATTTTTGAATTCCAAAACGAGGCAAATCGTTATCTTCCCGGCATCGGATCTTGCATTTTTTTGGATCCGAAATAAGTCTTCCTGCATTGATTCAGGTGTCATTTCACACATGACAACTGGACATGTTGGATGCATGTTAGATAGGAGTGAGGACCCAGATAGGAGAAGTGAGGACCCACATATCCCTTATTGTAATAATGGCAGAGCTAGTTTAGGCAAATAAGAATTTTTTTTAATATAGTGCAGGAACATCTATACTAAAAATAATATATAACTTACACTAGTACTTCTACTAGTCGTCAGTGTCATACTGGTGGTAGCCTGTAGTAACTGAGTACTGCAGCATTATTCCATTAACCCTTGGTACACAACTGCACACTGTTTTTTGTCACTGCCTGCAGTGCAGCATTAAACCTTTATTGGCGAACACTGGTGCTCAACATTACATGGGATTCACAGCAGTGTGTAAAAAAATATGAAAAAAATTATTTGTGTGTGTTCAAAAAACCTCAGGCCGTGATTTAGTGTTTAAGAACACCGCCTTAATATTATCTGTGCAGTGCGTCACAGTTGGAGGGCGGTTGTTTGTTTTATTAATAAATAAAAACTTTTTTGTGTGTGTCAAAAAACTTTAGGTCATGTTACAGTGTTTAAGAGCACTAATGGTCAGTAGGTCAAGAGCCAATACCTTAATATTATCTGTCAGCCAGGATCAACAGTCCTTGATTGCACTTGTCACTCACCTTAATCAAAGCAGTTGTCCTCAAAATGTTATATGATTGCATTTTAGATCCATAATTTTATAAAGAAGTATCACCTTTAATCCAGCTCATCCAATTTGTTTGTTATGGAACTCCCTCAATTAAAGCCGGAATCACACCGGTAATGGGACTGCAACATTTTATAGGATCGTTTTATATTTGGTTTGGACTGCATTTTAATTGAGGCAGTAGACTCATTCTATGATCAGAGATGTATTACCTTCTACCTCACAATTAGGTGTATGCAGTATTTATTGAGTGTCAGGTATATATGTCTAAGGTCATTATACCATTGTGTTTTTTTAGATTATTTATTGTGAGTTATTTAAATGTTTTTTAACTTAACATATGTCTTGATTGATGTGTCTCTGCCATGACAGATTAATAATTTATATTAGTGCAGTGCCATTAACGTATTAACATTTTCTTGGTTTTGTAGTGAGTATCCACCCTCACATTGAGACACCGCTATTTTATTTTACATTTTTTCATTATTATCATATTATATTATTGGGTACCAATATTTTTAATTTTTTTCATTTTTTATACACTAAAGATTTTAAATGCATTCATCTGCATTAGCATATGAGAAATGTTTTGTTTTTGTTAAATGCTTTCAGACATATATTACATTTGTGAGAAACAGGTATTCTATGGCAAATAATAGGTCATAGAGAGGTCTTTTTTTTCTATAACAGGAAGAAAGCGACAACAAACTCGTACATATGATTAATATTTTATTTGTTTAAGAAAAAGAAAAATAATTAGGTAAATCAAACATTTATAGTCAAACTAACTATATTATTTTAGTTTAGACAAAAAGTTGTTCAACCTTTTTCAGCTGGGTTCCAATATCTCAGACATTGGTGATTCTACAAACAATGGGCCTGATTCAGAGCTGGACGCAATTAGCGCTCGCTCGTTCAGAAAAGGGGTGGCTATTCAAATGAACCGTTCGCTCCTTGCGGTCTGTTGCCGCCTCCATGTCTGAACGAGCGAGCAAAACATGCGGACGTTTATTTGAAAAATACGCCCCCTGGCCGCTCGCATCATACGTCATGTCCGCTATTTATTAGATTAATCGAGTACATCGAACAGCGTATGAACTGGTCGCTATTCTTGTGGTTGGTTTTTCCTACCACTATATTGCGAGCAGTTCTGACTATAAAACAACCAAGTGACGTGGTCAATGACGCTGCTGTTTTAATTATGCACACACCTAATACACCCGTTTTGACCTTTAAGCACGCCTGCGTTCTGATCTCCACTCCCCGTTTTCAAGCACCTGTTACCACCCACAAACGCCTCATTCTGTCACTCAAAATAGCAGGCATTCGCTATATAGCGAACAAACGATTTTCAGCCGCACTGACTGGTTCGCGCATGCGTATTAAAAACCGTACACATGCGCAGATGGGCGAACATCGCTCAGAACGAGCGTACTGCCGCTTACGAGCGGCTCTGAATCAGGCCCAAAGTGTACACTATTGCACATCTGACAATAAAGTCATTCTAAAAGCGGATTTTAGCACTCCAGCTAATGTCCTGCCAGATAGGCTGCATACATTTGATACAGACCATGAAGCAACTATTATTGCAGTTAGCTTCCTGTATTTTAATCCAATATGTCAGTACAATGGAAATAATTCAACATATCTGTTAGGGTCTTATCCAGTTTACAATTTCCTTTTATTAATCTCCAGTAGCAAAAGACTCCACAAACCACATTTAACGAATATAGTAGGTATGCCCACATTGGAACAGGTGTATTAAAACTTAATAAAGCAATATTAGTAAATGTAAGTAGATTAAAAATGAACATAGACATCACCATCCTGGATGCTTGAATATGAGCGTCCACACTTGGATCTCTAAAGTTTTCTGAACATTGGCACTCATTCAGAGCCGTACGCTCTGAGCAGAGCGCACGCTCTGAATGAGGGCCGCCCTCCATGAAAATGAAGCGTCCTCCTGGATGCTCGTATAGCTGTGGGTCACCACCCACAGGCTATACGAGCGTGCAGTTTGATGGCCGCGATGGTCTTGACCATCGCGACCATCGAAACTGCGAGCCGGAGCCTGCGGTTGAGGTTTTCAACCGCAAGCTCCGGAGTGATTTTGGCTCTATCAGAGCCAAAATCACTCCCACTGACATCACTAGTGATGTCAGTGGGCCGGCTTCTGACGGGAGGCGTTCCCGTGGGAACGCCCCCGTCAGGGAGGCACGCCCCCGGCACGCCCACCAAAGGGGGCGTGCTGTCAATCAACATCGACAGCACGCCCCCTTTGATCAGACACAATGAGCGAAGGACTTTCCTTCGCTCGTCGCATTTGGCGCATGCGCACAACGGAGCTCCCTCCGTCGTGCGCATGTTCAGTGCAGAACATCGACCCACTTGCGAGCGGACAGCCGCTCGCGAGTGGGTCTGAATCAGGGCCATTGTTCCATGTGTCTGTAAAGAGAGGAAATTATAGTCAAAGCAGAGCTGGAGTATAAAAGAATTGCAAGTAGCAATAGAGTAAAAAAGGCAAAATTTCAACGGAAATCAACATTTTTATACAGCATACTTTGCTGCTTGTATTCTAGTGAGCTATTGAGGCTTCCATTTGATGATGTTCCTATCGATGAATTAATTGCAATCGGTAGACATGCCAGTACAGACACCACAACCGATATAATTAGAAGCCATGGTAACATCTTGTAGAATCTCCTCTGAAGATAGACATAGAATCTGAGATTGGCATTGACAATCCTCAGGCAGAAGTGCACACACAGCCAGGTGGAGAACCAAACATAACAAGAAATGAGCATGAGATTTATGCTTTGATAGATATTTATATTATCAGCAATCATATATATTGTGTTCACATCTTGTAACCTGCATCATTCCTTGTAAAAGTATATTATTATACAGGTAAAATTCTGGCTATGCGCAAAAATGACTGCCGCCAAATGGCCACTCAAGAGACTCCTCACAACTCTCTTACATGAAACAACAAAATTATAAAAAGAGTTCCAATACGGCGCTGTCAAATACAAAGGAAAGTCTCTTACATCTAAATTAGATGAGGTGAAGTGTCCAAATAATTCAAACGCTCCATTTCCAATAGAGATGTTATTGTACTCCTTTTCACATGTCCTTACTTTCATATAATTCTCAAGGAAAAGAAAGGGAGAAACACAAATAGTGCAATACAGTTTTTCCAAAAATATTCAAAATTTATTACAATAATGCACACACATTTTAAAATAAGAATACAAGCATATCGCATCACCAATTTGATGCATAATCGGGATAGTGTCTAAGATACCAGTGAGTCCCAGACGTAAATAGGTGGGTGGTTGAAGGTTCCGGATACCAACTATCACGGCCTTGGGTCCCCGACACTGTAGATCACAAAAGGAAACCCCGTGACACACGCTCCCACTAGCTTAATGCGTTTCAGAATAATCCTTCGTCAGAAGCTTGGTGGGAAGGTCTCCTGACCTGCTTCATATACCCCTACTAATTGTCCCATCTGGTTTGTAAACTCCCGCTGTCTCCACACATCGTCAGCTCTGGAAGTGACACGCGAACCCTCTACATCACTTCCTTGCTGTCCATTTGTGTTCCTTTTGCCAGAAGTCATCATGACCTCAGCATCCTTTATATGAAGATATTTTTCTTCCGGTACCATCACTGGAAGTATAAAGCATCCTTTTCAAGAGATAAATGTATCTTGCGTTCCACAACAAAAACGGGAAATACTCCTCAAATCGAGGTCATAATATTCATAAAGTGCGGTGCCAGGAGATCATATAAAAAATAAAAAAATATACACTAATAAGTCTTATGAAATAAATACATATAAATATAGCCAGAGTAATGATTAAAAATATAACCAAGGGAATTAAGTAATAAATATATCTAAATCAGACTACAGTGATAATATTATAAATATAGATAAAATATATAATAAATGCATAATATAAAATCTATAAAAACCATTTAATTTCAAACTCCCCATTTAACCCTTTTGGGACCAAAATTTGCAATTTATGGATCTATTTTATTTCAGCTTTAGCTAATCTCAATTCTAGATCTCTTGATCTCCATATTGGGTTAATTTGTTGTATACCCCAAAAGGAATCTGATTTAGATGTATTTATTACTTAATTCCCTTGGTTATATTTTAATCATTATTCTGGCTATATTTATATGTATTTATTTCATAAGACTTATTAGTGTATATATATATTTTTTTTAATATGATCTCCAGGCACCGCACTTTATGAATATTATGACCCCGATTTGAGGAGTATTTCCCATTTTTGTTGTGGAACGCAAGATACATATATCTCTTGAAAATTACACTTTGTACTTCCAGTGATGGTACCAGAAGAAAAACATCTTCGTATAAAGGATGCTGAGGTCATGATGACTTCCGGCAAAAGGAACGCAAATGGACAGCAAGGAAGTGATGTAGAGGGTTCACGTGTCACTTCCGGCACTGACGATGTGTGGAGACAGTGGGAATTTACAAACCGGATGAGACAATTAGTAGGGGTATATGAAGCGGGTCAGGAGACCTTCCCACTAAGCTTCTGACAAATGATTATTCTGAAACGCGTTAAGCTAGTGGGAGCGTATGTCGCAGGGATTCCTTTTGTGATCTGCAGGGCCGGGGACCCAAGGCGGTGATAGTTGGTATCCGGAACCTTCAGCCACCCACCTATTTACATCTGGGACTCACTGGTATCTTAGACACTATCCCGATTATGCATCAAATTGGTGATGCAATATGCTTGTATTCTTATTTTAAAATGTGTGTGCATTATTGTAATAACTTTGAATATTTTTGGAAAAACTGTATTGCACTATTTGTGTTTCTCGCTTTCTTTTCCTTGAGAATTATATGAAAGTAAGGACATGTGAAAGGCGTACAATAACATCTCTATTGGAAATGGAGCATTTGAATTATTTGGACACTTCACCTCATCTAATTTAGATGTAAGAGACTTTCCTTTGTATTTGACAGCGCAGTATTGGAGCTCTTTTTATCATTTTGTTATGCCTTGTAAAAGGTTACACACACTAATGCCGGTAATAAGCTGATCACTTAGTTGAATTCGTTTTGTCTTCACCCAGTCCAGAATATTTGCAATCAGAATAAACATATTACTGGGGAATAAGAAAATCAAATGGACAATATCAATAATTATACAACATTTCATAAACATCCACATCTTCCTTGGATCACACTGATAGATACCAGACAATACAACAGTTTGGCTTCAGATTCAGCCTTCTATTAATATAAACGAACATGTTATGTTTTAAATGCAGATGACATTTGCTTGAAATTACTTCTTCATCTTTTTTTTTTTTACAAATATGAATTAAACAATTTATTGGCCACTGGGAAATGCAAATGCATTTTGCATAAACTGATTAGGAGGAAGTTCACCAATCCCCAGTAGTATCCAACAAAAATATGAGTATATAGAGAAAAGCAACAATCCAGAGATTTATTTAAGAAACCCTTAATGAGAAAACCTGACAAAGTATTTGAATGTTTGCATAGTGAATTTGGCTAAGATTTGGTTTGTCAATATTTTGAAACACAATTACTTATTAAACAATGTGATTAATGGATAGGCTTAAAAACATAAAATAATCAAAATACAGTAACTAGTAACATAGCAACAACAATTTTATATGTGCAGACATATAGCAGCATGGGCTACTAATACTCACAGTGACAGAGAGGGGATGCGGTCATATTCCCGGCAAGTGGGATGCCGACGCTTAGAATACCGGAGCCAAAATCCAGACACCTGTCAGAATATCAGCACTGGCATCCTGAAGGTAAGTAGTGGGGCTAGGGTTAGGCACTAGGAGGGAAGGGTTAGGTTTAGGCACTAGGGGGGAGGGTTAGGTTTAGAGTGCAGGGAGGGGGAGGTTAGATTTAGGCACTAGGGGAGAAGGTTAGGTTTAGGCACTGGGGAGGGAAGGTTAGGTAGGGGTGAGGAGAGGAGAAGGGTTAGGATACCTACTGATAGGTGTCGGTATCCTAACCCTTTCGGGTTGCCATTATCGGGATTTTGACCAATGGGATCCAGAGCACCAGGATCCTATACCCAATCCACAGAGAGCATTACAGGTATAACTGCAGTATAGTAGGTGTAAGTGGTGCCCTAAATGGGACCTGCCTCCGCTTCACCAAAGTCACATCGGCATCAGTGCTGAACAATGGTGGAAGAAATACCCTTATCCTTACATTGACATGGCCTGAAGTCACTTCTGCTGGTGACTTCTCTGTGTGTCTCAATACTGATGTGATTATGTCAACAGCATTGATGAGATACATTAAGGAGCCACTAGTAAATAAAGTCTATGAGTTAAGTTAATAATGCAGATAAAATGGTGGAAGGGGTGCAAACTATAGACTAGAGATGTGTTGCGTTTAGTTTCCAGAAACAAGTGGATCTGAGTTCCAGCTTGGGTCTTCCCACCAAGTTCAGATCCCAAAACAAACCAAAACATCATCTACTTGGCGTATGATCTCACATATTTTGAATTACATGTGCAAGTCTCTCCATCATGATAGGGTGCCATGTCACACAGGATACCAGAGGGAGAGGGTGTAGGACAGTGGGCTGGAGCAGTGAAGCACTGTATTACAAACAAAATAAACACAATAGCAAACCATCAGGGCACCATTAGCAGCATTAGTTTAGGAGGAGTTAGGTTTTGGTCATAGGAGTTTAATAGATCTGGAGAGTGGTAATAGCTATAGGTGTCTCTGAAGTGTGACTGCAGGCAGCATTGTCACTTTTTATTGTTGTCAATGTATGTGTGTTTGTCACACAAACTGCACACTCATACACTGCACTGTGGAATGTAGTTGGGATCCTGGCAGTCAGGATGTTGGTGGTCATAATCCCGGTGCCAGAATCCCAACAGCTGTGCCACAGGAAGACCTCTCTGTCTTGAGGTTGTTTTTCCCAGTTATATATAATAGCAATTGCCATAAAAAATTTTCACTGATTAAAATTAAAAACTGTAATCTTTTTTAATTGAACTAGCATAGTGTGTTACCTTTCCAGTTCAAGCAAGAGTGTGTGCAGTAGAGTCCCACTCTTAATCTGTATCCCAAAACAATTCTCACAAAGACCTCTTCCTCCAAGTGTGTGCACTTCAAACAATTGCCAGTGTATTTTTTCGTGTAAAAAATCAAAGCCATTATTTGGTGAAAAATATGTAGATAGTGTGTTATCATTCCAGTGTAAGTGAGGATGTACGCGGTGGTGTCCTACCATTAATCTGTACCCCATACAATTCTCAAGTTTATATAAATCATTTCTTTACTGGTGTCAAAAATAAAACCAATCAGAGTTAAGTCACTGGAAGAGCAGGAGCAGCAACAAGTGCTTTAGTAGATGTACTTCAACATCTACAATAGGGGGTCAAAGGGAGAAGGTTTAAAAAAGGGCATCAGAAATCTAAACAATATTTCACAATGTTAAAGAAAAAACATCACTGCCAGAAAAGGTAATTTGCTAGTATGCCGTAAACCACTCACAGTAAAAAGGAGCGACTCAGACCATGGCCTTTCTTTATGAGTGGTGGTCCAGCTACTGCTGTTTAATGCACTAGAATGGCAATTGCGGAAACTAGGGCCAAACACAGTCAGGCATCTTCTGTAACCTCACAGGCAACACCTTCTCACTCTAAGTCTAGATGTCTCACCTTTAAAACAGATTAATCAGTGCGCAAAAGAACACTAAGGCTGAAGAAAAAACTATGTGTTCACAAATTGTACAAATCCCTGAGGAGAGTCTAAGTGTGTCCACAAGTGATATGTGTCAGTCTGACATCTCTGACAATCCTAATCCAAGAGAAGTTTCCTTCCACCATTTCTGCATCCTATGCAAATGTGAGAATGAGTAGCAGTAAAAGTAAAGATGATAACATAGAAATTGATGATGCTACTGTAGAAGTGCAACAGGATGAAGGTGATAATTGTGTATGAATGCTACTGAGGATGTTGATGATGAATGTGTTGGATAAGATGTTGAAAGAACATCAGGAAGAGGCTGTTGCTTGTGTCAAAGTAAGTCAGTCACCAGTGGCAACATTTCACATGATAAAAGAGGGTAATTGTCATGTCTGGCAATAAGGCAAGAAGCCACCTCTTTTGTGTGTAATTAATTTTACCCAATTCCTGACATTTGTCAAGCCATCAGTACCATTTATGAACCCAAATTGGGTAGAGATGTTAACCATCTAGGAATCTCCTCACTGCTATGTCATTTGTAGTAAGTTCATGCAAATTATTAAGGAAAATTTCCAAAATCCTGAAAAACAATAACAACAAGCAGTCCAGCATCAGTTGCCAGCAGCATGGATAAATCCCAGCATGGGCTCCACCCAAAATCCAGACAGTCAGATGCTGGCGCTTAGAATTCCAGGACTGGAATCCCAACACCTGTCAGAATCCCGGCACTGGCATCCCAACAGTAGGTACTGGAGTTAGGGGGAGGGTAAGGGTTAGGAACTAAGGGGGGAGGGTTAGGTGTAGGGTGCGGGGAGGGGGAGGTTAGGTTTAGGCACTAGAGAGGGAGGTTAGGTTTAGGTACCAGGGATGGAGGGGTAGGGTAGGGAGGGGGGAGGGTTAGGATACTTACCAACAAGTGTCAGTGTCCTAACCCTGTTGGGATGCCGACATCAGGATTCTGGCCGCCAGGATCCCAAGCATCGGGACACCGAGTGATGGCTTCCTGTACCCAACTCAACCACCACATGCAATCTCCACGACCAACACCTTCATCATAAATCTCATTAAATATCAGAGTTAGTCCTCCTGTATCCATTTTGTGATGACTGACTCCTCTCCTATCCAGAACAACATATTGCAATTGGATCACTACATTTTAGCATCCATGCTTAATTCAAGGCTTAAATCCTATGTAATGTCTTTCTTTTCAACTGACACAGATCTTAAAAGATGCAAGGAGCTTCTTGCAAACACATTGTCAGCTGAAATGTCACATGACACATTGACATCTCCTGCTTCAGTTTCTCCTGCAAATGCTGATATCAGAAAAAAACTGACATTTTCCAAGAGACTGAATGGTGATGAGAATCAGTCAACTCAGCACACCAGAGTGAAACAACATTATGATATCTGATCAGGCTTAAAAGAGTTGCCCAAATTTATTGACACCTCTACTATGACTCAATCTGATACACTATGCATCAATAGAATAATTGAGAATTATTTCAATGACAATGTACAAATTAGCATGTCACACAGTCCCTTTGAATACTGGGAGGAAAAAAGGCAATTTGAACCCCCTTGTACAAACTAGCTTTGCTCTACTTAAGCTCCCCACCCTCCAGTGTAAACTCAGAAACAGTGTTTAGCACAGCTGGAAACCTTGTGAACAATCTGTGTAGGAGGCTACATCCTCAAAATGTGGAAAAACTAATGTTCATAAAAATGAATTACACATTTTAGAAGGAAGACCTTTTTTTCAAAGTATAGAGACTTCTGTGACAGTGGGGAAAAACTAATATTGTGTGATTGTGATATTAAAACTGATGAGCATGAGGATGATAATGACATCACACAACTGTAGAGATGATTAATAATATTGTGAGCTGCCTTAAGCCATTAGCAGCTTGTTTCTTGGGGACCATAACAAATGAAGCACTTCAGCCACAAAGGGGCAGTCCCTGTCACTGGGATGCAATTGGGAAGCTGACTGCCTAAATACCGGCAGCCGGCTTCCCGACTGTCATATCTAGATGTAGACGCCCGCATTTCCCCGATGCCGGGAGACCGGCACCCGGCATCCCGATCATAGTGATGCCGGGCGCCGCGAGCAGACAGCCACAGCGGGGAGGGTTAGGTTTAGGGCTCCCGGGGGGGACTTAGGGTTAGGCACCCTCCCGGGGGACTTAGGTTTAGGCAGCAGGGAGGGGGATTAGGGTTAGGCACTTGGGGGAAGTTAGGGTTAGGCACCCCTAAGGAGGGTTAGGGGGGTTAGGTTAGGTTAGTAGATACTCACCTATCCACGATCGGGATTTCCAGTGCTGTCGTCCTTCCGCTGCTCGGAACTCTGCTGATGTCGGGCTGCTGCTGACGGGAATCGGACCGCTGGCCATGCGGCCGATGGTATTTCATACCGATTCCCTGTCACTGAAGTGCTTGGTTTGTTAAACTGTGCATGTCCTTTTTAATACACAACATAAGGGAAATAGTTGGCATCCCAACAGTCAGAATTCTGATGCTCACTATACCGACTTCGAGATTCAGATGAGTCAATTGCCAACATTTTCACTGGTAAGGTAAGGGTTAGGCTGCAATGGGGATAATTAGGGTTAGACTGTGGGATGGGTGGGTTATGTTTAGCTTTAGAATATTTACTGAACATTGGTGGCATTTTCACCATCAGGAGTCCGCTGCTGGTATTCTGACCATGGGGATCCATTGGGATGCTATACCAAACCCAACATAAGGGTATGTGGGAAAGCCTAAAGACAATTCCATTATGCACCACTTTTCTTTTCATTGTACTTTACTGGGCTGTACTTTGCTAGAGCATTGTTGATGGTCTTTTGGTTTGGGCTCATTTCCCTGTTTTTCTTTTTTTATAGTTATAACTGTGTCTTTATTCATATAATCAAATCATCAATCAATCAAATCAATCAATGGCATGTTTTACCTGGCTTCCACACAACTTGTTTGTCTCTTTTTCTTTTTTTTTTACAGTTATAACTGATTCTCTGTTGACATAATAAATCAATTAATGCTTTACCAGGCTTCCACTACATAAATAGTATTAAGTACTCTACCTCAATTTCCTTATACTTGCCTAGGGCCTCTGATCTAGTTCTTCATTAATGAAAAGATTTTATAGTAGTATATAGTTTATTATGAAACTGTTATCCTGTCTGCCAAAGCAGTGCTACATTGTTTCCTAGATGTGCTATATTCTTTTAAACTTCCATATGTTTGTGCCACTACTCTATCACTTAGTTTAGCCAGTCAGCTCACTGCAGCCACTGTCCAATATTTGGCACAACCAAAACCAAAACATGATGATGAAATAGAACCAAATCCAAAGCAAGGGATCTGAGCATATCTTTATTATAGACTGAGGTAATAAAGGGGGCTTATTATAAACTATGGTTGGGTCACGACCATGGAACATACTATATACAGGCAACATTACTGTGTAGCTTTAGATAAACTAGAACACTACTATAGAGCATAAATAAGGGCACTACTTTGGAGCTTTAAATTAGCTAGGGAACTAATAAGGGGCATACAATTATATAGGGATCTACTGTGCAAAAGCAATTAAGTATGATGATGTTGGGGGATGATGAAGAGATTTGAGGAAGTTAAAGCATTAAAATGATAGTCAGGAGTAAGCTTGTGGACTACTGTGGAGAGTGATGTCTCTTTAGAAGCATTGGTGGACCCTTATAAATGTTGTTATAGGCCCATTGAAATTCTATTTGTGCAATTGGAGAGCATTTGCAGACACTTTGCCCAAGTACAGTCCAGGAAGTATGAGAGTTTGACGTGCTATATTCTGCTCTTGATAAGTTATACATTTTATTTTGATCATAGTAACAAGACAATTATGAATATGTGATCGGGAAATGAAACATTGTATATTATTTTTAGAAATGTTTTTGGCTGATGCATAGATGAATCATGAACAAGATTAGAAAATTGCACTCTTCTTGTATTTTATTCTTGTGAATATTCACATTTCTGCAAGAACTAAATGTTTTTGTTCTTTGTCCTCTAACTGATAAAATGCTAATGTGATAGTCATACAGTACATATGATGGATCTTTTGTCATTGGTTGACATACATTTAGTACATACTGTATCGATGTTTAATTGACTTAATGATTGAGATTGCACTATAAATCTATGCTTCAGTGGTAGGAGGCATGCCACTGATGAAGCTGGGCTATTAAAACGCATTGACACATTGTATCTGTCATGCAGTTTGGTAACAGAAACTGGTCTACTAAATGAAATTATCTTTGTGGGAGCTTGGGTTGGGTTAATTAGACTCACGTTAATAAATTTGAGGATTTTTCTGTTGATTTTGTAATTGATTTTGAAGTCAATTTTCAGTCTGACTGTTAGTAAGAGAATCCTGAAGTGGGCTATGTGAAAGTATCCATGTTTGGTCAACGGTTGATTTTGGTTGGGATACAGTTTTACAGTCAATTTTACATTGATTTTGCCTTTAGTAAGTCCTTGATTTGCAAATCACACAGAATTCACCTATAAATACACCAAAAAGTCAAAATCAACCTTTAGTAAATATACCCCTGGGTGTGTGTATAAATCCACAGTACTACAACATTATTTGTTTACTCACTTGTTTTTACAAGTTTTGAAGCCATTGAGAGACCAAATATGGAGTGACATAGGCTGGACTTGGATATAATTTCCAACCAAATTTTAGTGCTTATTTTTTAGTGCGTATTTTGTTGGTTGTTTGTTTATGAGATTTTGTGTTTTTAATAACTAACATTAATATATGTTTCACACATGTGGATGTCACTCTTATCATAGCAGAAAAAGTTTAAGCACTACTGTTCTATACTGACAAGTACTACACACAGGGATGCTGAGAGGGGGGGAGTGGGTACTAATTACCCGGGCTTGCTGGAGAGGCCCAACAGGGGCCTGGTCTGGCACCACCCCCTCCTTTCCCTCTTACATCAAAGCAGCCCAGCACATGCTGCTTTGTGTTGGGCTGCACTGGGAGACTGCACGCAGCTGCTAAGTAGCAGCCACAGCAGTCTGCTTTGCCTGTGGGGAGAGCGTTCCCACTGATCATGTCCCCCACTGGCTATGCACCAGGCTGAGGGTCTCACAGTGCCCCCTCCCCAGCATGCAGTGCCACTTCACAGTGCTGCAAAAAAATGTGTTGTTCTTCCTAAGGGGGATGGCCATGCCTCCTCGATTAGGCCACACACCCTCCTTCCCCCAGACTTGGCATGATTTTCGGCGCCCCTGACTACACATAGAAGCATTCAGTCATTCATATCATAGTGGTACACAGCGATCAGTCAACATGGAAGCCTGGGTGGGTTGCCAAACATGCATGCTGGGCTGCAGGCTAAGGGCATACTAAATTTTAACTGAGCCAGCAGACAGTTTCTCCATGAGACAATATTACTGCTTTCCTGTCATTTAGGCTTCTTACCTGTTTCAGGGCATCGCATTAAACACCTTTTTCCTTTTTTGCACATTTTAACACTTTTACTGTTTGTTTATTATATTTGTATTTTCACTTCTCCATCCTATATATGCAGCTGTAGCTGCTCTTACCTGTCTTACTTTACACATCACCTTTCTCAATCGAGCGATGCCCTGGGGTGGCTCGGCTGAGCTGGTTTGGGGGTGTCCTGCGCTCTGGATTTGAACCCTAGTATGTTAGGGACCTAACCTACAGAAGTTACCTGGATATGGTGGGTAGGCTCATAACCTTGGCCATGATTATGCTAAAAACCTCTATTTATTTATTGCTAAATTGTATTGCATAATGTATTTATATATAATTAGTAATTTGGAGTTGTGCACCTGTGATTTGTCTGTTTCTCTCCTGTCATTTAGGCTTTTTAGCTGAATAACACTAACTGGTCATGGCTCCTCTTCCCTGCATATTGTGCATGGCCAGGGTGTCAACAGACACACTGAGCCTGCGCATTATCAGGACAATAGACAACACCATTCCACTGATGGGTGATGATTGATCATTCTACTTTATTTGATCTCTCTGGAGCAAACAGTTCATGTTGCAGCCATCAAGTCCTCCGCTGACACCCCACCACCTTTGTTATTAGCGTTTGATGCATTATCTTTTATTATTAATATATTGTTGTTTGTTTAATTTTAAATAATAATTATATATATTTTTTAATTTGAAAATCGCAAGGGCTACCTTTAGTGCCTATAGGTTTAAGAAATTGCTGTATTTTACAGAATTGTCTTTTAAAATTAAAAAAGTAACTTTACTAAGAAAAACAACTCAAAGAGCTAAATCAATTTAAAATGAAAAAAAGCATGATATGGTGATGGCATTTACAGTATCTAAATAACCAAGTCTTCTATTATTTTTAAGAAATATAATAAAGTCAACAAAAAATAAATAAAATCAAGCATCAAATCATATACTGTATTCAGAACAAAATATCAATATGACTGGTAAATTTGTGTGTGTAAAACATTTATGCTTTATTTTATTTTGGGTTTCATAAAAAGACCAAAGAAAAGTAATAATTCAATTACTTTTTAATTTGAAGCTTTTGTATCTGACCTGCTATAAAAAAATGTTAATAACAAAACCTTTTCTCTTAGGGGGAATCTTTTAGGGGTGAATTATAAATTGCTATATTTATGAAATTTAAGATTGCAAATTTTAAACACAACTAACTGCAAAGCAATATCCACATTTTTGAAATGTTCCAAATACAAACATTCTGATTTATTAATCTACCAGAAAGAGAGGAGTCCCTGGTTGGTGAGATTGCTCAACTGTATGCAGTTTCAGCTATATATCCTGCCATAATTTAATTACATGCCATATTCAACAGATAATTTCAATTGTCAAAAATTAATACTTAATGAAGTGGCTGAAACAATTGATAAATATTGATGTCCCCCATAATTATTTAATATTTTAAATTGTAGGAAATTGAATAATAAAAAATAAAATTTTTGATCATAGAAATTGGGGGGGAGGGACTAGACTAATTTGAAACATAATAACAGGTGGTACCATGCTGAGACTTATAGTGCTATACAAAAAAAGGGTAATGCAGGTGCACACTCTAGGCACTAAGAACACTGATAAATAAAACTCCACAGATTTCAAGGCATATAAATAAGGTTAATTAGCACATGTTTGGTTAAAAATGCATACCCATCTACCACGTCATGGTGAACCTCTCAGGTGGCCCTTAACATCCATAATACACATTATATCAATTTATCTATGACTTACTTATAGTTGAGTGTATTTCAATGTGAAGTTAAAATGCAAGGACTCATACTATTTAAAACATCTAAGGGCAGGTGGGAAGGGTGCTAGTCAGGCTGAAGGTGTCTCTATCTCCAAGTGTACTTAATATAAACAAATACAGAGGAAATAGAGGAACTATATTGCACATCCTAATTTTAAACATAATAAGATATGCTACCATGCGGAAACTTATACTGCTATGTAGAAAAAATCTAAATTTAGGTGTACAGTCAATGCATAAATAATTAAAACAATTATAATACATTTTTTACAATATATGATTTATTCTATGCAGCAGATGTTTTTTCAGAATATTCTGAATCATTCATGATGAAAAATTTAATTATACTACACACAAGGAACTAAAAGCTCCAGCAAGCACATGCCTCCATCATTATTTAATTTTATTATACAATTGTTGTACATTATATACTATTAGAGATACATTTTTAATCTACTACAATTATGACTTCAACTAAATTAATAATTAAAAGAGTTCTTATTGAAGAACCCATTTTTTATTTAGACAGAAAAACCACTAAGAATATTAACTCCAAAAGTAATGATTATGATGTATGTAGAATAAGATACCCTCATAAATGAAATATATATCTACAATTACATTTTCATGCCTACTCTGATATATTTTTCTTTGTCTAAGAACACTGTTTATTGATGATGATAATTATAGATCCACACATAATTAAAACATTTGTCACAGAAAAAGATTGCAGACCTTGACAAGAAACAATCAGAGAATGTTAATTTGACTCTGTGTTTAGCTTGTGGGTGGTATTTTATAAAGACAACTGGTACACAGTTTACATAAACTCATTTTCAGTTTCAGGTTTCCTTTTACCATGTTGAGACAATTTTGAATTTGGACAATAGTATTTGCAATTTAAAAAGTCAAGGCCCACATAGTGTCACCTACTGCAGAGTTAATTATCTTCACAGCAGCAAATAAAACAACATTAAGACCCACAATACAAGATACCATTTTAACAGCACAAATATGAACTTCAACGTTATGGCTTCTACAGTTTTCAGTGTTTTATTTTCCTTGTCTTAAGTTTCCACATAGAGAGATGATGACAGCTAATGATGAACCCAACATAAGTAGAAATCTCAGTGATGAGACAATAAATGAAATGTTATATGAGTATGAAGAGCCTACACTTGTCCTAAGAGTAAGTGACACATTCTTGTAAGAAGAATCAAGAGTTGTATTTGATGATACTTCTTCTAAAGTGTTCCATGCAACCGGAACACTCACTAGCAAAGACGGCAAGATAGAGAGGAGGTGATGCCATGGAAACATTTTAGGGAATGCTCTTTGTAAACAAATGTACATATTTTGCTTCACATTAACAGTCTGCAGACAGTAGTAAATACAAATACCCATGGAAAACCAGAGATTGCAAGATGCAATAGCCAGGCAAATAATAAAATGATGTTCTTGAAAATTTTATTGTTAATATTCAGCATGGAGAAAAAGGAGGAAATTATGTTTAAGAACCCATGTAGAATGCTTAATCCACTTATACCAAGTGTGAGCTGGTTAGAGAGAGCAAGTCTTCTGTTCTTTATCCAGTCCCGAATATTCACAACAACAATAAATAGGTTCCCTGGAATATAAGTCAGCAAACCAACAGATTCCAAGCCTAGCAACACAATATTTTGGACATGGAACATCTCAGAGTGTCCAGTGTGATTAGTTTGTCCCATCTGCTGGCACTGTTTTGATGTATACAGCACTTCTGTACAATAATCATTGATGCTTTCTGTATTTTAGATATTATATATCAATAAAACTTTCCCAATAAAGTTTATTTTAAATGGATTGACTTTTGTTTGTGACAGACTTCAATTTAAATCTACTGTACATGTAATGACATATCTTCTGAGTAAACATTCCTATTATTCTATAACAAATTTAATTTGTAAGCCCCATCTCAACAATGTAAAAAAAGAAAATAGATATTACTTGGGAAGACTAATGGAGTAGTGCCAACATGCAGTAAAGTACATAATGTGAATAACATGAGCTATTAAACAAACTGAAAACATATGCCTACTACAGTAGGTAAATGCAGATTATGTTGTAAAGGAGACAAAGCATATTAAATATAATTTTTGTAGTAAATGTAAAGTGTCTATACCAGTTTGTCTATCTATCTATCTATCTATCTATCTACCTATCAGGAAGTATCTGATATGTCTGTTTTCTATCTATCTCAATTACTATCTATCTATCTACAATGACTTATCTTAACAAGATCTTATAATTGGTCTATTGCAATCACAGTTGCAATTCATAATGAATCAGGCCCTTTGTCCTTTGAATTAAAGTTCTACAATATATACAAGTTAGCAATTTTAATATATTTAAATCAAAAAATTGTTTATGACAGGGCAACCCTGTGTGAATTGTCAATGGGGACACAGCAAAGAGACAAATATAATCATTATCATTTAATGAAATGGTATTACTGATTACATAGTGCCTTAAATATATGAGTACCTAAAAGCTGTAATCATAATGACAGTTGGTACAATTGAGCAGAATGATAAATGTATGGCTGCAATTGACAGAATAAATCACATAGAATAAAAGAAAAAAAATCAGCTTCAGACATGACAAGGAACATACATAGTAGATGGATTGGAAAAAAACCTGAGACAGAAGGAAGCGAGGACTCTGCCCTATAGTGAATACATTCAAGAGGGCCTAAGAGAAACAGAAGGATCAAGTGGAACAGTTAAGTCTGGGTTATGGACCATATGATGTGGCAATGTGTTGAGGCATGGTAAGCAATGTAGAGGTACATTTTAATAGAGATTACTCCATGAGTCAATGGAAAGTCTGTGGCACTGGAAATCACTAGAACAGGAGAAGCTCAATGGGAGATATGTGAGTCTGAGGAAAGCCTGTAAAGCTGGTGGTGTCTGGTGTGTGGGGGGCACCTCATGGGGCATCATGCTGAAGGATATCCATTCAGATGTTCATGGGACCACATGGTCCTGCATGAAAGACAGGATAAAGGAAAGCAGATAGGACCACTGATAGAGGCAGGCTAGGAGGCCTGGATGCTGAAGACACATGGAGATATATTTGCCTCAGCCAGGGAACATTTTAGAAGGATGGAGGCATTTCAATGGAAGATGGCAGAGATTAACAGCAGCAGAGATGGGTAAAGATAATCCAATGGCATCAGGCACACACTAGATTCCAAGCGGCAGCTGTAGGGGCATGGTGGCCTCCAAAATGACCATGGTTGTGGTCAGGGGGAGAAAGATGTATAAGGTGCTCTGGTGGGGAGGATAGAGTCAGTACCCTAGTGTGAATCAGTTTTTCAGAGATAAAACCCCCAATGGAGGCAATTTGCACAGTATGACATAAAGCACAGTCTCCTGGGAGAAATGTCTTATTCTGAACTAGCCAGTTGTCAGTTCTGTATCCTCGTGTTCAGTGTTATAGCACAATGGCAATATAAAGTGCTAACATACAGTAACATTTTACATTTAATTGATGAAGTGGAGACTCAGAGAAAAAATCTCCCCATCATTCCCCTGACTTTTCCCCTTTACTAATCAGCAATAAATATCAATAGAATCTTTGTTTTACACCTAGGTTTTCAGTGAAGTCAGTGGGAATAGTGCTCCCACCAGACATTTTTAATCACATTGAAGCACAACAATGACTATATGAGTAATTATGAGTAATGAGTCAATATGATCATTATAATGAAGAAGGTGAAAAAATAGCTATGTCATGTCAATAAGGATGCAGAAGTTAATGTGTATCAATATTGGAATCCAAATAATAGTAAGGCTCCTGGAACTACTGTATGGTTTTCAAAACATTGATAACATTCAATGTATAAAGGCTGACATGACACAAGAGCTCACAGTTGCAGTCAGACCACACCATTCTGTTTCATCAATCACTGAAAACCAGTTGTTAGTTTCATGAACTTACTGTACATTCACCCATTTGTGGTCTACACAGGAGGAATGTGGACCTAGTTTTTCATCACCCAACAGATTGTGTTTTCATAACACCACATTTTCCAATTCAGCATTAGAAGAACAGTTAGTATCAAACATTGGCCTTGTATTCATCTTTTATTTGTACTTGATCTATTGGATAACAATTGCATTTCTTGTGGTGATCAAATAAGTGCAATTGACATTTTTGAATTAGAAGTATTAATGTAATTTTCTAAAAATAAAATCACACTATAATCTGCATGAATTTACAAATAAATCCAGAACATGTTACACATATTTCAAGTTAAAAACAAATTGCACAGGTTGAAAATGAAGATTCCCAAATGATGATGATAATAATAATAATAATAATAATAATAATAATAATAATAATTTATTATTATTATTATTATTATTATTAATATTATTATTATTTTATTTATATAGCATTTTTCTCCAAAATGACTCAGGGCACTTTCAGAGATGGAATAGCATTTTCAATTTTCTTGTGACTTTGTATGTACTTATGAGTAACAACAAATTTCCTCATGGACACTTAGCATTGTAGTTTGCTGGATAGGATATTTTGATATTCTAAGCAAATGGTACATTATGGGTAGCTGGTCTTGTCTTTAGATGAGATGCTGAACTCAGTCTTGTATGCACATAATGAAGAATGTGCTGTAGCCATCAATACTATACCATGGATTAAATAATCTGCTCTAATCTGATAAATGAACAAATGTTACATTTGGTGCCTGAATTGTCACAAAGGCTAGAACCTTTAGAGAAGCATATTATTTTGTTTGAAAATTAAATACATAGCCTTGCTAGTACAACAAGTGGGAACATTCTTTGCCACTGACCAAGATCTCCTAGAGACAGACCAAGAGACATTCATTAACATTATCAGGATTTGGAACTGTTTGAAAAACGTATGTTTGTTAAATTTTTCAATGTCTTACATTTGTTAGCAACCATTTGATTTTCATGGTGCCTTTCTCCACCTCTTCCATTAATTATTATTTAATTTTCGTAATTTTTTTATATTTTCATTTTTTTTTTTACAAGGTTCTTTTTTTCTATTTGCTTTCAGCAGTTGAATAACACAATATTCATGATCCTAGAGTGCAATAGTTAGTTGCTGTACATTGATGAACTATGCTGGACACCTATGAACTTTTGCAGCTAGGGAGCATACATATTATATACTCATTGAGCAACATTACTTATCCTATTGATCTCTTACTTTTTCATGTCTCCATGCATAGGAGGCTTATTGGAACCCATAATTGCTTTGTTTACTGTGCATATGGACAGCAGGAAAGAAATAGGTACTGTATGTACAAATGTCACACATCTAATTGATCAGTGCAGTTTAGCAAAGTAGTATTGTTGCTTCCAGTTGTTTTATTTATGCACAAAAAGACACACATTTTGAGCAAGACTCTCCATGCGGCCAAGTTGCGTAGAACCTAGCGCAGAGAAAAAGGCTATTTGGCACTTCTGAAGCCACTGTATATAAGGTCACATCTGTACATGAATGAGTCTTGTATGGTTAGTATCACGAAATCCTGTAAATACCGCTTTTAATTTCATATGACAACAGAAAACTCCTCCCCAGATAGACATAATTATGCATTAAACACATGCAGACAAAATGTTCTAAATACAGTAATTAAATGAATGTGTATAATTGTGCTTAGAAAATAAAATTAAAAAATCAAGGGAGTATATGGGATAATTTTGCTGAAATTATTATAAATTATGATTTTTTTTAATACAGAAAAAAATTATAAGACCTACATTTTATTGGTGTGTATTTTTTATATTAAAGCAGTTTGTCTTTAAATAATAAAGAACATTATATAAAAATAATTTCCATGGTTAATGTCATCTGGCTGGAGCATATTGCAGTGATTACTTTAACAGGTACAGTAACAAGATAGCTCATAGACCTTTACCCTTATTTGCCTATTAAGCTTGTGTTTCACAGAGATATTAGACACAAAACTTGATATACGAAAGAGATTTGTTTTAGTGAGATGGAAAATTTGTCTGTTTGCAACAAGATACCTTCTTTCATAAGGAAATGGAAAAAGCCATTACTTCTATAAATGTGATATTTATTGCAAAATATAAGGTCCACAAAATACACTTTCTTAAAAGAAAAGCCAGCAGTGTGTATACAACATACAGTAGGTTGCTACTATTGACTTTATAATACCATGATCTGACTCCCTGTTTTTCAAGAAGGAACATTTAGGCAGCAGAAGCTATTACTTTTCTTCTAATGCCGGGTACACACTAGATGATATGTGTACATGGCCGATGTATGATGCCATGAACGACATATCATGTGGTTGTTTGGCATGGCATGATATGTTGTTCAGCGGCCGCATCCCCAAGCATGGGGTTGTTCATCAAATTGACAGGTTGAGCAGCATGTAGGCTCGATCTGTCGATGCGATGATTGACCTGCAGGGCGTGCATGTTCGGTCATAGGGCCTGATTCAGAGCCGCTCGTAAGCGGCAGTACGCTTGTTCCGAGCGATGTTCGCACATCTGTGCATGCGTACAGTTTTTAATACGCATGCGCGAACCAGTCAGTGCAGCCGAAAATCGTTTGTTCACTATATAGCGAATGCCTGCTATTTTGAGTGACAGAATGAGGCGTATGTGGGTGGTAACAGGGGAAGGTGCTTGAAAATGGGGAGTGGAGATCAGAACGCAGGCGTGCTTAAAGGTCAAAACGGGCGTTTTATGGGTGTGCATAATTAATACAGCAGCGTCATTGACCACGTCACTTGGTTGTTTTATAGTCAGAACTGCTCGCAATATAGTGGTAGGAAAAACCAACCACAAGAATAGCGAGCAGTTCATATGCTGTTCGATGTACTCGATTAATCTAATAAATAGCGGACATGACGTATGATGCGAGCGGCCAGGGGGCATATTTTTCAAATAAACGTCCGCATGTTTTGTTCGCTCATTAAGACATGGAGGCGGCACCAGACCGCAAGGAGCGAACGGTTCATTTGAATAGCCACCCCCTTTTTGTGAACGAGCGAGCGATAATAGCGTCCGGCTCTGAATCAGGCCCATAGTGCATACACACTTGCCGACGTGGATGATATGTAAGACCGTTCCGCCGGATTGGGCAATATATCGTCTAGTGTGTACCCAGCTTAACTCAAATTTGGACAGGCTCTTATTGGAACCCGTGTCCCAGCAAGAGTCATTAGGTAAATTCGACATTTTTATCATTTATATTTGCTGTGATTTCCAGTGATAAGAATTGATAATTAATAGAGCAAAATGTATGCAATTGTTTTATTTAAATATGCCCCTATGTTCTCTGAGTTCACTAATAAAATAAAATCACAGTCTCAGCCAATATATTATTGTGGCCTGAATACTATCTCCCTTCAATTCCTCCACAATTATATGTGTTCTGTGGGATGGCAAATTCATGGGGCCCTAACGATTGCATTAACCCAGTAGGCCGATGATGCCCCAGCGTGCACCTGCTCTGGGCACCATGGCACAGTGCTGCTCCTCTGCTCACAATTATAGCAGCATGGCCCAGCATGTCTCACAATCAGACCTGCACATGCGTGTATACAGTATCTCATAATCAGATCTGCACTTCAACAGGATATCTCACAATCAGATCTGCACATCCATGCATATCTCACAATGAAATCTGTATGTCCCAGAATTTTCACATACCAGCATACCTCATGATCAGATCATTGTGTCCCAGTACTGTACATCTCACAAACAGGTTGGTTATGAAATCCCGGCTGTCAGGATGCCGCTGTTCAGAATACTGACAGTGGCACCCCGACATCCAGAATCCCTACACCCATAGGAATGGCTGGTGAGTATTTTCTCAACCCCCCACCCTAATCCATACCCTAACCCTCCCTCCAGGATGCCTAACCCTAACCCCCCCCTGCCTAATGCCTAAACCTAACCTCCTCCTCCCCGCACCTTAAACCTAACACCAGCTCCCCAGTGCCTAACCCTCACCCTAATGCCTAACCCTAACCCAGCTACCTAAAGCTAACCTCCCCCTAACATCCCGATACTTACCTAGTTGGGATTTCGGAACTGGTATTTAGACCAGGGGTCTTCAAACTTGGCCCTCCAGATGCTGTGGAACTACACATCCCAGCATGCACTGCACATAGTTTTAGCATGCTGTTATATCAAAAAGGTGGCAGTGCATGCTGGGATGTGTAGTTCCACAGCAGCTGGAGGACAAGTTTGAAGACCCCTGATTTAGACCATCAGCATCCTGCATGCCAGGATGCCGACTACATCCCCTCAAAAACAGATCTGCACATACTGTACCAGTAAATATCAAAATCAGAACCACATGTTACAGAAACACCTCACAAAGTTCCATCTATACTTATCTAAAACATCAGAACTGTGTGTTCAGCATATCTCACAATCAGTTAAATCTGACACAATTGTAGCAATAGTCTCCCCAATATGACTCTTTCTAGATATAACTGTCCAGATGGTAAGTGTGTTAATATATATAATAATATAATATATAATAATAATAATAATAATAATAATATGACACTTCTGAGATATAACTATCCAGATGGTGAGTGTAGATATTGGACAGATAGGGAATCTCACCTTGTGGGATCATTAACAATGTCCAATCTGGTATGGGGAATAAAGTCTCTGTAGTATATTGTATATGCGGCCCAATGCAATAGGGGCGGAGTGTGTAGATAATTGAGGGTGCCATGGTACATTTCCTGTTTGTTCCTGTGGCTCGCTTCAGCCCAAAATTGGCTTCTTATAAAACAGTATCTGTTTAGATCTCCCTAGGTGGAGAGCTGTGTCTATGGCACGATGAAATTTAAAGCTGCCATAGTGGGAAGTGGCTGCCTAGTCCTCTGGCTCACCTTATCCTTAATTGGCTGCCAGCAAAAAACAGTCTCTGCTTAGGGTTCTCACCTGGGGTCGGCTGGTACTCAATAGCACAGATCTGTGTAATCAGCCACTGCTATCCGCCTGTTCGTGAAACATTGTGCCACAAATAGGCGCTCCAAAGTACGAGTAGAGGTTGGAAGGTAGAGGGGACAAGCGTCAGAAAAAGTCAGTCTTTGATTTGCAGCATAAGAACCAAATAGCCCATGCGCCTTAACGCATTTCTCTGGGACTTTGCTCCCAGTTACTTCAGCAGTAGGGCATAGTTATATCTCAGAAGTGTCATATTTACACACCATCTAGACAGATATATTTAGGAAGTGTCATATTGGGGAGACTATTGCTACAATCGTGTCAGATTTAACAGCCTGTCTTTTTATTGCTATAGCACCATGAATTGAAACATTGGCTTCTTTAATTGTTGCCATTGCATAGCTTATTATTGTAGTGAAATAAATTGTTTATATTTGTCTATCAGAGCTACCTTCTCTTTTTCTATATCATTTGTTTAGTTGGTTGCAGTCCCCACTTAGTGTAGCAGCTCAGTAGTCAAATATAGTTCCCACACAGACCACATTGCGCACCTGTCCTCATTTTCTCACAATCAGTTCTGGTTGACCCAACATATATCACAATCAGATATTCTATCTTTTTGTCCCTGCATTTCCTACATTCAGACCTCACTGTTCAGGCACATTGCACAATCAAATATGTACATCTCAGCCTATCTCGCAATAAAATCTTGTTGTCCCACATATCTTACAGTTAGATCTCATGGTACCAACATATATCACAGTCAGATGGCTTGCATACTACTCTGATTGTGAGAGACCTGCGCATTCACAGGTTCAGTACTGCACAAGGGCATTAGGGGATTTAGAGTTAGGCACCCCTCCAGGGATGGTTAGGGTTAGGCTAGGGGAAGGGGGGGTTAAGGTTAGGCACCCCCCAGGAGAGTTATGTTTAGGGTGCAGGGAGGGGAGGTTAGGTTTAGGCACCCCTGGGGGGAGGTTAGGGTTAGGCACCCCTAAGGGAGGGTTAGGGTTAGGGGGGGAGAGGGGAGGGTTAGGGTACTTACCAATGCCTATCGTGATCTTGATCTGTCACACTGTCACTGTCAGGATTGGAACCATTGACTGTTGAGCTGCCGGTATTTTAATCCCATTCTGTGGCTAGGCCTGGGTCTGTATCTTCCAATGCAGACTTCCTGGCTTTTGCTACAGAGCTACGATGGCCTATCTGTTGGTAATGGAGGGACCACAGTAGATACTGGAGATACATCCTGAGGATCCCTCATATTTGTGGGTGCCCCCTGAAAACGAGTGTTTTCAAGTGATATCCTGGAAATATTATTTGATAAATAGGCCCCTATGACCTTATCTTCATCCTCACACATATTATCATATTCATCTACATCTAGTACATATTTTAGCAAAAAATAGCTGTCTTTTCTCTCAAAAACAGCTGCACCTGTACTATCCAGTACATAAGCATAACCACTCTTTTTAATATACAATACAAATCTTATTATTGAAAATTTTCATCAGATCAAATATATAATTATTATATTTTATTGTATATTTATTGTCTGCCTACTTTGTGTTTATTTTATATGTATAATGACACCTAACTGGAAATGGTCAAACAAACCTGTTGCCATTGGAAACAGACTGTAGTGGAAGTCTGCAACAACATACTGTAGACTCTTTCACTCCCACTAGCGTAAAACCAAATCTCCGGAATTATCCAATCAGTACTTATCAACTCCCTAAACAATCGACCAAACAAGCAGGTGCACAGAGAATCCTCTAATTAAGACAAATTATGATGGGACGGGAGCACTCCATGCTGGCTCACGTCTCTTTACATTCCCGGCACTGCCGCAGTAACATCACAGTACAACCCCCGACCCAGCTAGGTGAAATGCACTACTGAACATGCACGGCTTGACCATGGGCCTTCCTGTTTCCATCCTAAAGAGGAAATGACATGCCCCTGAGTGTCTCCTGTATGGAGATTGTATATACTCCACTGCCACCACTGGCTGTATAATTTATATGCAGGTGTTTGCTTCACTACACAGCCCACAACCTGCGTTAACCCCACATTTTTCTGGATGTATCTGGTAAACCTGCTGTATATGTCTGTGTTCACAGCGCCTATGCAAAAAATATGTAAATGTCACAGCCACTGGGAGATGTATTTAGATGCCCACCTGCGGCTTTGCAAATCCAATCATCTGCATAGACTGTCGCAACATCTGAGTACACATGCACCATTGTTTATAGATCATTCGAAACCACACAGACACAGTCAGTGACATTCCGTTAAACCCTGAATCCCATGCAAATTACATTTGTTTCAGTGTGTTTTCTGCCTCTACGTCTAGTCTTTATATCAGCGACCAGTTGTACAGACACCTTTTATCTGTATTCTGCAAACTCCTCAGTACTTTCCTGACTCAGTTATATCCAGTCTGTGTAAAGTCGAACACAGGCCCTGATTCAGAGCCGGACGCTCTGACCAGAGCGCTCGCTCTGAATCAGGGCCCACCTCCATAAATATGGAGCGTCCTCCTGGACGCTCGTATAGCTGTCGGTCACCATCCACAGCATATACGAGCGTGCAGGATGATGGCCGTGATGGTCTTGACCATCGCGACCATCGCCATTGCGAGCAGAAGCCTGCGGTTGAGTTTCTCAACCGCAAGGCCAGGAGTGATTTTGGCTCTATCAGAGCCAAAATCACTCCCACTGACATCACTAGTGATGTCAGTGGGGCCGGCTTCTGATGGTAGGCGTTCCCTTGGGAACGCCTCCATCTGGCAGGCACGCCCACCAAAGGGGGCGTGCTGTCAATCAACATCGACAGCACACCCCCTTTGATCAAACACTACGAGCGATGGAAAGTCCTTCGCTCGTCGCGTCTCATGCATGCGCACGACAGAGCTCCCTCCGTCGTGCGCATGCGCAGTGCAGACCATCGACCCACTTGCGAGTGGACAGCCACTCGCGAGTGGGTCTGAATCAGGCCCACAGTTCTAACTGTGTCCTGTAATACCTATGCTCTACAATGCTACACTCTGTATCTAGTATACTGGTGCAATTACCATCTTGCTGCACTCCTGACTCCTGTTAATTTCCAGTCTGGATCAAGAAGCATTGTCAGTCCTAGCCTGACTTCAGTTCCATTCCACCTGGGTCCAATCCGGATCAAGAAGCATTGTCAGTCCCAGCCTGGTTTCAGTTCCATTACAGCCAGTTGCAGTCCAGATCAAGAAGCATTGTCAGACCCAGCCTGACTTTAGTTCCATCCCAACTGGTTCTAGTCCAGTCCAAGTGCATAGTCAGTTCCAGCCTGACTTCAAGTTTCATTCTAACCGACTCCAGTCCGGTCCAAGTGTGTAATATTTTCCAGTCTGTCTTCAGCTCAGATATCTACTCTATCCAATCCAGTGTAGCCTCATGTTCAAGACCTACATATGCCCCTGAGTTTCCTGCACATAGTTATATCCACTGAACCACAACTAGCATCACCCTCAGGTTCTCAAAAATCTCCTGACGTGACACCAAGCGGCTGCAGTTGCAAGAGCACATTCCTGTTAAAACCAGTGCTGAGCATTCTGTCTTGTTTTCAAATGGTGCAAGACCCAAAAGGCCCAAATGCAGGAGCTTAAAGTGTCACAAAGTAGGACATAAGCCCTCAGCATGCAGAGCAAGTTAACCGAGTGATACATCATGTGATCATGTAAATTTCAGGGGAATAGGAAATAAAGTCCTAAATCACACAAATTTGGGACAATTTCTGTGTACTTGAGGATCAAGGGCTAAACAATAGTCAGAACATGGTGATGGGGATGTCCATGAACAACCCAGTGACACCAGAATGTGAAATTTGAATGAAGAGTAAGAGTAAGCCCCTTTAAAAAGTCAGTGTCAAGAGCAAAAGCACAATTGTAACTAGTGCTCACAGGTATGTGTGGACTGATGGAAATGGAGATTATGAGCAGTAACCACAGCTTGATGCTATAAGGATGACACATTTATACTTCCTGAAAGCCAAGAGTGAAGTAAACAGCAAAATTGCAGAATACAGTACAAGAGGTGGAGATTCAAACATGCCTAAAAGTAAAAGTGTGGAGAATAGAAAAAGACAAGACAAAGACAAAGGTGGAGAATAGTAGAACAGATATCTACCTACCTTTCTAGAGAGGAGTGGCATCCAGCACCAACTAACAAATGCCTACACACCTGAACAAAAGGCATGAGTGAAAGAGCAAAAAGAGAAATCATTGAGAAAGCATGGACTATGCTAAGTGATGCAGGTCTGGGTGAGAGATTCTGAGTAGAGGTAGTCCTATCCGAGGTGGACCTCAAGAAATGAGCACCTACTGTCACAATTAGAGCTAAATTAATCATTGGTGGTGTGGTTCAGTAATAAGACAAGCATCAGTTATCTCTATGTCTTTTAGTGTAAAGCAAATGCTCACTGTACTTGAGAAAACATGCACAAGTTGTATCCCAAGACAATCTCTTGTATCATGCTTGGATATTGTCAAGAGATCAAAGATCCAGATTATGGGACATTGATAACTAAAAGCCTGTAAAGTTAAGAGACATAGGGGTATATTTACGAAAGTGTGAGTTTTTAAGTGGAGATGTTGCCCATAGCATCCAATCAGATTCTAGCTATTATCTTCTAGAAGGTGCTAGCTAAATGTTAAGTAGAATCTGATTGGCTGCTATGGGAAACATCTCCACTTTTAAAAACCCGCACTTTAGTAAATATACCCCATAGTGTTTCATGACACAACACTTCAACTAAAGAAAAGCTAGATATTTCAAAACCACAAAAACATATGCTAGAAGCATGTTAGATTTATAGACCACAAACACAAGTGATCAGCTACAGAGCAGGAGCTCTACGAGGAGCAACATAGGCAAACCACCTGAAAGATACAGTGAGAAAATTGCTATCATTGAACCCCAAACCATAAAAGCAGCAAAGTCAAGCATTGACTAATAAGTGTGGAAGTCAGCAATAGACAAGGTACTTACAGCTTTAAATGAAATTGATATGTGGACCATTGTTGACAGGCTGAGTGACTAAAACAAAACAGTCAAAAACAACTGTGTCTTCTGCAAGAAGCTAAACACCAATGGGAGTCTTGGTCACACAGAGCCCAGCTTGTTGCCAATGGTTACACCCAGAAATCAGGCATTTTCTATGTGGGAAATCTCATCTGTTGCAAGGTACAGTACATTGCGCATTGTCATTGCTATATCTACTGTGTATGATTTGCTGCTATACCAACTGCAGTTTGATTCAGCTTTCTTTAATAGTAGAGGCAATTTATACTGAACCATCAGAACACTACAATGTTAATATATTCTCAGAGGGAAAAATATGTCTATCAAATAAATCATTGTATGGGCTAAAACAAAGTATCCGCTGATGGTACATCAAACTACTGCTAAACATTTACTTTGTACATTCCAAAACTGACCCCTGTATATACTGCAATAGGAAAGTACAGGATTGTTCATCATAGTGATATACATAGATGATCTATTACTTGCAGACCAAGAAACCCAGACAACCCAATTGTCACTAAGTGACAAGTTAATGGCTTAAAGACCTTGGGCCAGGAACACCAACTGCTGGGTCTGAGTATTGTGCAAAGTTTTAATGCTGGTACTGTTACCATAGACCAATAAGGGCAATGCTCAGCGAATTTGAAATGGTGGGCATCAAATCAGGCGGCACATTATTTTATAAGAGAGCTTAGAGATAGCACTTTTGTTAGCATGAAATATGTGATAAGTGAGGAAAATCTCACTGATGTGTTGACCAAAGGTCTGATGTCACATGTACTAAATGCCTTTCTACAAAAATGTGGACTGGAATGTATTTGAAATGTTGATGTGTTATGCTATGTTTTGATTTGGATATGACTGTGTATTTTTGGTTATAGGTGAGACATTCAAAATGTGGAATGTTTAGAACGTTATGTAACCACAGACAGCTTTGAGCGAGAAGGGGTGTTGGAAGGCGAGCACTCCACTCTGTCTCCCATCTGCTTACATTCTAGGTGCTGCCAGAACTGCGTCATAAGAGAGAGCTTACTATTACCCCTGTGTCACCACCACTGACCACATTATATACCTCACTGCCATCACTGGATGTATATATGCAGGTGTGTGATTCACTACACCACACACAACCCCACATGTTCCTGGCTGGATCTGGAATATCTGTTGTATACCTTCTGTGTTCTGCCTGATTAATAAACCAAAATCTGGTTAAGTTGATCATCATGTGGACTAAACTCCAGCTAACAATGCTGACACCTATATCAACATCTATAGATTCTTCCAATTAATTAAATTGGACATACTGCAGCAAAACCCCAAAAGATATCCCTGATGAAACATATAGGACTGGTCATACCTCTGAAAGGCACGCATGCTGGCATGAGATCAGCCAGAGAGGGACAATGGTCACAGTGTTGCATGGACACCATTCAGCAGCACCTGTTTAACTATCTTCTGTAAATTCCTAGAAAACACTGACACTACCAGTGCAGGGGATCTGCAATTACAGCCAATAGGAACCATTGGTTAATCACTGTATGCAGCAGTATGGTCTGATTTAGAGATGGATGCAGAAGCAATCGCTATGGGCAACCTCCCCACTTTTAAAAACCTGCAAAAATATACCCCCTTGACTTTAAACAAGCAGTTTTAAACCTCCAACAATCCTGGTTGAAATCCATTGGTTATTATACCATTTTAATCACTTATTACTTTTAGGATGTATTTTATCACAATGTTGTATGCATACAGTACTTATCTGAATAAATGATTCCAGTAGAATCTGTTGTCATATATAAAGTTACTTCTCAAGCACTTCTTTTATTTCATTTATTGAATAATGCATATGTCCTTATTACTGTTTTAATCAGCATCTGATCAATGTCTTTATTACAAATTTATGATTTTAAAAGAAACTGACAACTGTTAGAATTTTTTAGTTGCATTTCGTGTTCAGTTGTATGTCAGGCTGTGTGCACAGCATTCCAGGACATCAGTTAGATGCCAAAGGACCTGGTTCAATTGGGATGCAGTCAGGAAGCCGACTGTCGAAATGCAGACCGACGGCTTCCTGACTGTCAAATCCCGGCAAGGTGCTAATGACAGCCATCGAAATCCCGATGCCTGTCATTAGACCTACACCGGGAGCCTGACATCCGGCATACTGAACGAAGGTAAGCCGGGTGCTGGGCGCAGATAGCTGTGGGGGGGAGGGTTAGGTTTTAGGGCTCCCAGGGGGACTTAGGGTTAGGCATCCCCCTGGGAGGGTTAGGTTTAGGCTAGGGGAAGGGGGAGTTAGGGTTAGGCACCCCCGGGGGAGGTTAGGGTTAGGCACCCCCCAGGAGATTTAGGCTGCAGGGAAGGGGTGGTTAGGGTTAGGCACCCCTAAAGGAGGGTTAGAGTTAAGGGAGGGAGTAGGGTTAGTAAATACTTACCTTTGGAGCTGTCGGGATCTTCACTGCTGCCGGTCTTCCGGCATCGGGATTTGAACCACCGGACATAGGTCCGGCAGTATTTCATACCGATCCCATTCAAAGATGAGTACAATATCAATGTCGGATGCAGTGGACAGATGTTTTGCTACTGTGCATGCACCAAATCCACACTGTGCAAGTGCGATTGGCTGGCGACGGTGCTCACAGAGAGGATTTATTTGCAAAGTGAGTGACAGGTAGTCAGTATTTCGGGGCGGTAACAGGTGGTGGCTATAAAAAAGCAGGTGTGTATAGACCAAATCTGGATGTGCCATAGTGAGCCTCTGCAAATTCGGTCACAGTTTGAAAGGCCCCGGTGCAGCGGCAGATTGGGCCACCGGGACAGCGGGAAAGTCCCCGCTGGGCCGGTCCCCTGTCCACTCTGCTGGGCCGCTGTACACTGACTGGCCAGCGGCTGTTACGGCCGCTACCCTGTGCTCCGATCGGGTAGCAATAAGGAATGAGCTTCTGCTCATGCGCAGAAGCTCATTCAGGAGTAAAGTGTAATGGCCGAGGGAGGGCTGCTGCACATGCCCAGCCACAGCAGCTCCTCCCATGTGCCATTGCGGAGCACATGAGGGACACGGCTCTGCCTCCAGCAGCCACCAGCGCAGGAAACGAAATGGAGAGAAGGGGCAGGGCAGCCGCAGGATTCAGGAGCGTGCAGCTGTGACTGGCACAGTGAGTGGCACATGTGTATGTACTGTGTATTTTCAATAAGGACTGAGGAGCGTGCAGCCGCGACTGGCACAGTGAGTGGCACATGTGTATGTACTGTGTATTTTCAATAAGGACTGAGGAGCGTGCAGCCGCGACTGGCACAGTGAGTCACGTGTATGTACTGTGTGTATTTTTCAATAAGCCAGGGTTAAAAGGTGTTAAACTATGCTGTATATATACAGTATGAGTAACAATGTACTATGTACTGAATCATGGAAAACTTACTTTCTATTCCCATATTTATTTATTTATTATTTATTTATTACCAGTTATTTATATAGTGCACACATATTCCGCAGCGCTATACAGAGAATAACTTACCATTCACATCAGTCCCTGCCACAGTGGAGCTTACAATCTATATTCCCTATCACATGCACACACATACACACTAGGGGGAATTTTGTTAGGAGCCAATTAACCTACCAGTATATTTTTGGTGTGGGAGGAAACCGGAGCACCGGGAGGAAACCCACGCAAGCACAGGGAGAATATACAAGTAGTTTTGTCTTATCAAGCTCATTCCAGCAGCCCACAGATGTCTATATTCAGTATTATTTATACAGCTCCTTTATCACTCATCAGTATTACTTTAACATCAGCAATGCAACATATTTTTTTTTTTTTAAGGTGTCCTTGTGTGTGTTACTTATATGGGTGCACATGTTAATTATTCAGAGGTGATTATGCCATTTCTAGATATGGTTTGTGTATACGTGTATAGAGAGAGAATATATATATATTATATATATATACAGTCCCAGCAGGCGGCACTATGAAAAAATGTAAACAGCACAGGTACGAAGTGAACAGCCACCGACTTTTCGGGGCCTCTTTTATTGCCCCTTCATCAAGGTAATATCAATACAAACACATAAAACACACACATTTATACTTACACATCGTTGCATCAGGTCCGAGCCACGCCGCCGCCCACGCCGGGGTGCATCTCAATGGCATCATCACACCACGCCCTCCACTCGGCGCACAGACAGCGTCGGATCCGGCATGGTGGAACAGCCCGTCTGCATCACCGTTGCCTTGGCAACACTCAGACGCCAGACTCTAAATGCAAAGTATTAAAACAAATATCCATACATGATGGTCCCCAATGCCACAAACAATACATAAAGCCAAGATGTGAATCCTCCTGGATATTTAGATTAGAATCCTTGGCTCCGTGGGGCCTTAATGAAAACTTGGGCCTCCATTGCTTTTTGTGATTTAATATTTTTAGCGTTATTTGAGGATGGGGTATTGTATATAGGTCTTGAGGCTATCTTTTTCTATTGTTACATCTATATTGGTATACACTCATGGTTAACATGATGGTTAATCCCATCTATTTAATGGGATCGTGCAATCATGTGATCCATGATTGTGGATTTATTTCTGTCTCCTTAATGTGTCAATGGGGTTTGGTTGTTAGGGCTCTTTTTATGAGCTTTAGATATAATCATTTAGTTGGGTATGTTTAATCATCATGTTTAATTGTCATGTATTTACTATTCCATTTATGATATGTATGTAGTATATTTATGTATTGTTTGTGGCATTGGGGACCAGCATGTATGGATATTTGTTTTAATACTTTGCATTTAGAGTCCGGCGTCTGAGTGTTGCCAAGGCAATGGTGATGCAGACGGGCTGTTCCACCATGCCAGATCCGACGCTGTCTGTGCGCCAAGTGGAGGGCGTGGTGTGATGACGCCATTGAGATGCACCCCGGGTTGGGCGGCGGCGTGGCCCGGACCTGATGCAACGATGTGTAAGTATAAATGTGTGTGTTTTATGTGTTTGTATTGTTATTACCTTGATGAAGGGGCAATAAAAGAGGCCCCGAAACGTTGGTTGTTGTTCACTTCATACCTGTGCTGTTAACATTTTTTCAGAGTGCCGCCTGCTGGGACTGTGTGTATGAAGCCTTGTTAGGCTTTTTTGGAGGGCACCTGCACTTTTATATACACTATTGGAGTGCCACCCCAAGGGACCTTGTATATATATATATATATATATATATATATTAGGGGTGTGCACCGGCCACTTTTCGTGTTTTGTGTTTTGGTTTTGGATCTGGATCTTTCTTCGTGTTTTGGATCTGGATTGGTTTTGCCAAAACCACCCTTCCGTGTTTTGGGTTCTGGGTTTTGTGTTTTGGATCTGTATTTTTTTTTAAAAAAGCATAAAAACAGCTAAAATCACAGAATTTGTGGGTTTTTCTGCTCCTATGCTATTATTAACCTCAATAACCTTAATTTCCACTCATTTCCAGTCTATTCTGAACACCTCACACCTCACAATAGTGTTTTTATGTCCAAAAGGTTGCACCGAGGTAGCTGGATGACTATGCTAAGAGATACGAGTGGGCGGCAAAAACACGTGGCCCATCTAGGAGTGACACTGCAGTGGCAGACAGGATGGCAGTTTGAAAAACTAGGCCCCAAACAGAACATAATGCAAAGAAAAAAAAGAGGTGCAAGATTGAATTGTCCTTGGGCCCTCCCACCCACCCTTATGTTGTATAAACAGGACATGTACACTTTAACAAACCAATCATTTCAGCGCCAGGGTCTGCCAAACGACTGTGGCTGAAATGATTGGTTTGTTTGGGCCCCCACAAAACAAGCTGGCAATTAATCTGTCCCTGCACAAACTGGCAAGATGTCGTCCTCATCCACCGATTCCTCACCCTCTTCAGTGTTGTGTACATCCACATCCTCACAGAGTATTAACTCGTCCCCACTGGAATCCACCACCACAGGTCCCTCTGTACGTTCTGGAGGCTGGTCTCCCTGGAAGAGTTGATAATTCATTGTTATGAACATCATCTTCTCCACATTTTGTGGAAGCAACCTCCTACGCCTTTCGCTGACAATGTTCCCGGCTGCACTAAACACTCTTTCGGAGTACACACTGGAGGGGGGGCAACTCAGGTAAAATAGAGCCAGTTTGTACAGGGGCCTCCAAATTGCCTCTTTTTCCTGCCAGTACAGGTATGGACTGTCTGACATGCCTACTTGGATGCTGTCACCGATGTAATCCTCCACCATTCTGTCAATGGTGACAGTATCATATGTAGTGACAGTAGACATGTCAGAAATTGTTGCCAGGTCCTTCAGTCCGGACCAGATGTCCAAACCTGGTCCTGCCTGCCCTGCATCACTGCCAGCGGGTTGCTTAGGATACCTAAGTTTTTTCATGGCAGCCCCAGTTGCGGGAGAAAATGAAGAAGGAGCTGTTGACGTGTCATGTTCCACTTCAGCTGACAGTGTGTTCACCAGCAGGTCTTTGCACCTCTGCAGGCTTGTGTCGGCCGGAAAGAGAGAAGCCACATAGGCTTTAAACCTAGGATCGAGCACGGTGGCCAAAATGTAGTGGTCTGATTTCAACAGATTGACCACCCTGGAATCCTGTCAAAGCGAATGAAGGGCTTCATCCACAAGTCCCACATGCCGAGCGGAATCGCTTCGTCTTAGCTCCTCCTTCACTTTCTCCAGCTGCTTCTGCAAAAGCCTGATGAGGGGAATGACCTGACTCAAGCTGGCAGTGTCTGAACTGACTTCACGTGTGGCAAGTTCAAAGGGCTGGAGAACCTTGCACAACACGGAAATCATTCTCCACTGCGCTTGAGTCAGGTGCATACCCCCTCCTTTGCCTATGTCATAGGTGGATGTATAGGCTTGAATGGCCTTTTGCTGCTCCTCCATCCTCTGAAGCATATAGAGGGTTGAGTTCCACCGTGTCACAACCTCTTGCTTCAGGTGATGGCGGGGCAGGTTCAAGAGTGTTTGCTGGCGCTCCAGTCTTCGACACGCAGTCGCTGAATGGCGAAAGTGGCCAGAAATTTTTCGGGCCACTCAAAGCGTCTCCTGCACGCCCCTGTCGCTTTTCAGAAAATTCTGCACCACCAAGTTTATTGTGTGAGCAAAACATGGGACGTGCTGGAATTTGCCCAGATGTAATGCCCGCACAATATTGGTGGCGTTGTCAGATATCACAAATCCCCAGGAGAGTCTAAGTGGGGTAAGCCACTGGGCGATGATTTCCCTCAGTTTCTCTAAGAGGTTGTCGGCAGTGTGCCTCTTACTGAAACCGGTGATACACAGCGTAGCCTGCCTTGGAACAAGCTGGCGTTTCTGAGATGCTCCTACTGGTGATGCTGCTGCTGTTGCTGTGTAAGGTGATACATCTACCCAGTGGTCTGTCACAGTCATATAGTTCTTAGTATGCCCTGTTCCACTTGTCCACATGTCCGTGGTTAAGTGGACATTGGGTACAACGGCATTTTTCTGGATACTGAGGACACATTTTCTGACGTTTCTGTACAGTCTCAGTATCGCCTGCCTAGTGAAGTGGAACCTAGATGGGATTTGGACCCAGGGACACACTACCTCCATCAATTGTCTAAATCCCACTGCACTAATGGCGGATACCGGACGCACGTCTAACACCAACATAGCAGTCAAGGCCTCAGTTATACGTTTTGCTTCAGGATGACTGCTGTCATACTTCATCCTCCTCGCTAACGACTGTTGGAGGGTCATTTGTTTAGCAAAAGTAGTGGTGTTCCTACTTCCTCTCTGGGATGATGAACGACTCCCAGCAGCAGCAACAGCAGCAGTGGCAGCAGGAGGCGTAGCAATGCAGGATCCTCCGGAGGAATCCTGGATAGGAGAGTCAGTCATGCCAGTGACATGGCCTGCAGGACTACTTCTGATCCTGACTAAGGAGGAAATTGACGAGGAGGGAGTTGATGGTGTGGTTTGCAGGCGCTTGGATTCAACAGGACAACGGGATTTAGGTGTCCCTGGACTGCTTACGGTCTTAGCCAAAGTTTATGAACTTGACAGTAACTTTTTATGAACGCTGCAGGTGCCGTATAAGGGAGGATGTTCCTACATGGTTAACGTCCCTACCCCTACTTATTTCACCTTTACATATGGTACATATGGCAAGACAGTTGTTGTCCGGATTTGGATAGAAATATTGCCAGACCAAAGAGGTGGAATGTTTGGTCTTCTGCCCAGGCATGACCATGATGGGCTTTTTCATCCCACAGACAACAACTGTCTCCCCCGGAGCCTGATTTAAACAAACCACATCACCATCAGAATCCTCCTCGCCAACTTCCTCCTCAACACCAGCTACACCAGTATCCTCACCCTGTTGTACTTCAACAGTGACATCTTCAATTTGCATATCAGCAAGTGGACTGTGGGTGCTCCTTTCAGCACTTGCAGGGGGCGTGCAAATGGTGGAAAGAGCCACCTCTTCCCATCCAGTGCTGGGAAGGTCAGGCATCGCAACCGCCACCATACTTGGACTCTCCTTGGGGATTTGTGATATCTTCTTAGAACGCACAGTTCTTTGCTGTGCTTTTGCCAGCTTAACTCGTTTGATTTTTTACCGGGAGGAGGGCTTCCATCATCATGTGAAGCTGAACCTCTAGTCATGAACATACTAGTCATACTAGCATGACACGCACTAGTCATAGGGAAAGACCTTAGCCGTTCCTTGCCACTCCATGTCATAAATGGCATATTGACAAGTTTACGTTTCTCTTCAGATGATTTAAATGTTTTTTTTAAGGTCATTTTCCTGAACTTTGTCATTTGGGATTGTATGTGGCCTCTACTATGACATTGGGCATCGGCCTTGGCAGACAACGTTGATGGCATGTTATCGTCTATGTCATGACTAGTGGCAGCAGCTTCAGCACTAGGAGGAAGTGGTTCTTGATCTTTCTCTATTTTATTTTTATCGGAGAAAGTTTGGTCCTCCATTTATGTTATATCGATTTGATATATACGTGCGGCTAAGGCGCACACAAACACAGAAAATATTTTTTTATTTTTGCTGGAGAGTAGTGCACTTTGTGGGTTACACCACCCTTTAAGAAATGAGCCAGCCGGCTCTTTACTTATGGGACACAGGCGCACGCTTGGCGCTGCTCCTTTGTTGATACACGTGCAGCCACAGTGCACACAATTCACTAACACAGAAAATATTTTTTTATTTTGTTTGGAGTGTACTTTGGAGGTTACAGCACCCTTTAATGGTCAAGCCAGCCGGCCCTTTACTTATGACACAGGCGCATGCTTGGCGCTGCTCCTTTGTTGATGCACGTGCGGCTACTGCACACACAATTCACAAACACAGAAAATATTTTTTTATTTGGTTTGGAGTGTACTTTGGGGGTTACAGCACCCTTTAACGGTCAAGCCAGCCGGCCCTTTACTTATGACACAGACGCACGCTTGGCACTACTTTGTTGATGCGTGTGCGGCTACTGCGAACACAATTCACAAACACAGAAAATATTTTTTTATTTGGTTTGGAGTGTACTTTGGGGGTTACAGCACCCTTTAACGGTCAAGCCAGCCGGCCCTTTACTTATGACACAGGCGCACGCTTTTCACTACTTTGTTCATGCACGTGCGGTTACTGCGCACGCAATTCACAAACACAGAATTTTTTTATTTTTTTTAGCACTTGGGGGGAGCACCCCTGACAGACAGAGCACCCCCTGGCCAACACTACAGCACCCCTTTAGGACTGTGACACTGCACAGGACTTTGGAGTGGACACAGCCCCTATGGACAACTGACTGCACAACACAGTCCAGCCAGCCCCTATGGACTTTGAAGTAGTGGACACAGCCCCTATGGACAACAGCAGCACAGCACAACACAGCCAGCCCCTACGGACTTTGAAGTAGTGGACACAGCCCCTATGGACAACAGCAGCACAGCGCAGCACAGCACAACACTACTCTGCACTACACTACACTACACAGCCCAGCCAGCCCTAACTCCCACACTCCCTCTTCACTGTCCACAGCCGAGTGAGAAAATGGCGCCAACGCGGGTACCTTATATAGGATCCAAAACCCGCGAGACCCGGAAGGCGGGATGATGATGTTTTGCCCCGATTTCAGATCAGAGTCAGGCGGGAAAAGTCGAGCCTGACTCGGATCGGCCTCGGATCAGGGGGGCTCGGATTTCAAAAATCCGAACCCGCTCACCCCTAATATATATATATATATATATATATATATATTATATACATGTATTTGCATGTTATGGGGCACTCAGTGCTTATATAAATATTGTGGGTGCCTTCCCACAATTTTAATAGCAGATGGTGTCCTGTATATAAATAAACAGAGGGCACTCCGCAGGCTTCTTATATGAAAAATAAAGTGCTGCTTATTCCAACCTATCAAGAACTGCACGGTCTTTGAATTGACCGTCCAGGTCTTGAAACGGAATAAACAGCACTTTATTTTCCGATGGTAAGTTTGGGGGAAGGTTTAGGTTATAGTTAGGCACTAGGGGGAGGATTAGGGTAAAGCTTCGGGGGGGAGAGTTAGGTTTAGGCCTTTATGGGAGGGCCGAATTAGGATTAGGCAGTGGGGAGGGAGGTGTAGGGGGAGGGTTAGGATACTCAACGACCGGTGTCGGTATCCTTATCCCTGATGGGATGCCGGTGCCCAGGATTCTGACTGTCGTGATCCCATATGCCGGCATCCCGTACCCAACCCAACCTGTCATTGCCAGGCAGAATGTTTACTAATTTATTTATTGGTAATTGATATTTTCTATTGCTCTTCTGAACATTTTTATAACGAGTGACATCAGCAGATAGAAGGGGGGTGACATTATGTAAATATGCAGGTCCCTTCATAGTGTTTTTATATAGCAAGCACTACTATGGCAGAGTAGTATACAGCATTGTGGGCCTGATTCAGTTAGTCACAGTGACAATGTTGGATGCAGTGGAGCGATGTTTTTCATCTGAGTTGCACCACACATAACATCCTGATGGTGTTCGTACAGAGTTGCAGTACATACTCAGATGCACACTTGATAAAGTGAAATGTGATGGGCGTTTCTGGGCAGTTACAGGAGTTTGGCTAATCAGATGCAGATGTATGGCAGAATGGCCGTATTATTGTAGTGTCACAGGTGTGTCACTAAAAGTGGTTGTGTACAGAGATGCTGAATTGCTCACATTGGAGGCCATACACAGACGGATGATCTGCACCTAGCACAGGGCTGGTGAAAGTTTCAATGGTGTGACTGATGGCAGCATCTAAAGATGCCCCAAGCATGATTGCAGCATCTATAGACACTAACAGTGGGCGTCTGAGTCCTTGCACATGTGGACGCATGAATGTACACCAGGGAAGGGCATTATAGCAGCATTAGCATAAAGTCACAGCCGAAACTGCAGCAAAAAACACAAGGAACGCCACAACTGCGTCCAACTCAGAATCAGGCCATATGAGGAGGGACCCCGTCCCCTCATCAAGCCACGCCCCAATTAGGGCTACTTCCATATATTTCCCGGGCTGGTTTTCCATCCCAATCCGTTTTAGGTGAGACTCTCATTCTGAGACAGCATAGGCTTACGCAGAGGTTCAATGTGTGACTGATATGCAACCGGTATTTGATGTTTTCACTTTTGTTCTTAGTAGCGGATATGAGATGTCGACAGTGGGCGTCTCTCTGCACAAGATGGCAGCTGAGTCATTAGCATATTTTTGCAAGTCCAAAATCGCAACTTGATGGGCACTGCAACCATCTCTGAATCAGGCCTAAGGTCAGCAACCAGAGCAGAAGGCTGATTATAGAGCACTCCTGTTCAGCATATTAAAATGAAATGATTGGATGAATAGATGTAAGAATCTGACTTTATTGGGTGGCTCTTGATACCCCTGACACACCCGGGAAGAACATCGATGGGAGAAATGTGGAAGTGTTAAAGTTACATTCACAACCTAATCACTCATATGATATTAATGTCTATGCAAGATCTTACACAACCATAACTTTAGTTTCCCTGTACATTGAACCATATTAAATGACATTTAAATTCTCCCATCTGGGATTCCAAAGTGTCTACACTTCTAGTCGGGAGAGCTCCATGAAATTCTTGCATCTCTGTGACATCCTGGGAGGTTGGACACGTCTGCGTTGAGCTATTCAGCCAACCACTGCTCTCCATATCTTTATGCACATATCTGGTTTCCTTGCAAATAGGAGAGAATATTAAATAATGAAAATCAAAATCACAGATCATAAACTTTAAATATTTTTTTTAATCAATCATAAAGATATGAAGAGATAAAAATTATAATAACAAAGATTAGTGTTCATACAATACTAGGTTGTAGTGTTCATGAAATAATAACACATAATAAATGCTAAAAAAAAACAATACAAATCCAGAACACATCCTAAAGAGGCAAATCGCAGATATACATTTGCAATAACTAGTTAAAGCTGCATAGCTATCTAAAATATTACCTTTTATCTAATAAATAAATACAATCAAGCTAATAATCTTAAATAATGGCAGGGTGGGAGTGTGAGCAATAGGACCAATCACAATCTATTGATAGTAGCATGTGATTGGTCCTCCAAGTCAGACACCTGTTATTGGCCAGATGGGACTGGGATATTAGAAAAATATTTTCATAGGTGATTGTGTGGCTTCCATATTAAAATGCTCTAAAGACAGTATCATACACAGATTGCACAATAAGTGTATATATATATGCAATGTTATGTCTACAAGCCTGTGTTTTGTTGAGTATTGCTTCCCGGTAAGACGTCCCAGCAATTTTATACATAAAGTCTTCTAATCCTTGGTTTAGAAAGTAAAAGTCAAATGATGAGGGGTGTTTCATAAATGCACATTGCTGAAAACAATAACAATAGGTCCTTCTTCAAGTATTATTTTGTTTTACAAAGCAATGGGATGATTCAACTGCAGCATACTGTACGGTATTTGATAGTAATATAATGAGACACCAACACAAATTTAAGAGCCACATTTTATGAGGCAGGACAGTAGGGAAATGGTTTTAGCATTTGCACCACACTATTATGACTTGAATAATTTTCTGTTTCACGCATTAAGTTTATGACAGTAAATGCATCTCACAAGGGAGTTGATCAGCTTATGATGCCTGTCTATTTGTCTTATTAAATATTCCACCAAAACGGTGACAATATAAAATTTCTATTAACATGTTATTGAGCTTAGGGGTGCCTTTTATTAGATTAAAAGTACAAAATAAATCAAAGAAAGATATAACCATTGCAACACAAAGTGACTCTGTGACATAATTTCTTTTAAAGACTACCAAGACTGCAGAAAAGAAAAAAAGACTATTTAGGATGAGCAGGAAACTGACAGTCTTAGCTGCACGTATATGAGGTTTCACTGTTGAATTCTGATTATTTACATCCTGAAGATTAATTTGTTTAATGTGTCGGCAAAGATAGCAAATAATAGTAACAGCTGAAATTAAGCACAAAAGACAACCGAGAGCAGAAAATGTTACAAATGCCGTAAATGAAGGAGCATTTTCTCTTTTTTGTGTCAAATTGACTGATATATTTTTAACGGGGACACTAAGTGCTGAAAAACCATCTCCTTTACCAAAATAAATAGGAAGACACACACACAGTGATCCCAGGACAGATGTAATCAGGAGCCACGGAAGCATCTTGTGGAATTTTCTTTGCAGATAGATGTAGAATTTATGGTTATTCTTGACAATTTTAACACAGAAATTAACACACAGCCAAGTGGAGAACCAGAGATTACAGGATGTGAGCACCAAGAAAAAAATTGCCATTTCTTTTTCAAAGATAAATGTTTCATAGTCCATTAGGATAACAGCATAGCTGCCGACTTTACATGGTGCTTGTAAAAGTCTGAAGACACTTATATAGAATATAAGATGATCAACAGAAGAAAGTGTTTTGTTCTTGATCCAGTCGACAAGAGTCACAACATAGATAAATACAATTCCTGAAGTGGACACCAGAGATATAATGATGTCTACAGATATTAAACTTATGTGAAGAATGTTCTGATTCATTTTTTTTTCCAAATTGAGTCTTATCAATATATTTCACTGTCTGACACTCAGCTGATATATTAGTATAAACATTTGCCTCTAATATAAGCTTTTTTGTGTTTTTATATCTACACAACCTAATATATGAAAATCCTTGACAATTGTAAATGCAAATAATTTCTCAGCAGAAACTTTATACAGTACATGCTTTGCAAGTATGTAGATCCCTTTATTGAAGTGGAATAGTGAATATTTTAATTTCAAATGCAATCTGCAACTTTAACATTCAGGATGGAATGTATTGGAGTGATCTTCTTGCTCTGATTGCAAATCACTACAATTATCTGGCAATTTGTCCTCCAAGTTACCGGATGATTTGTAGGGTGGGAAAACAAACTAGTGCATCACATTGGTTAAAAAAATGTTTTAAAAAAGTGTGCATTCCCCCATTTTCCAACAGTTCAGGGCCTTTCAGCATCTGGTATTGTCCTCTCTATTGTGTCTTCGTCTTCTTCCTAAAGATAAGCACCCAATTCTGTGTAGCAGTGGACTGATGTTGGCACTCCTGGACTCTTTGTACCAGAGAAATATTCATATAAAAAAATTAACAGATCACAGATTGCTGGCATATCCTTCAAAAAACTAATGCCCCTATTTGTGTAAAAATGTATAATGCAGAATGGGGTCAATAAGCTCCCTAATATGTACAAATGTGTCCTGCTACATCTTTGCTCCATATGCCATGTAGTGTGCCCTGCTAGTCGCACTGTGCTGTGGTGTATTGTTGCATCGTAATGTACTGAAGTGCTGGAAAAGCCAGAGAATGGAATATACAACTTTCTGTCCACCAGATGTCGCTCTTCCTAAACTGCACTGTGCATGTGCAAAAAAAGACAATGCAATATCTGTAGTACCGCCCGCTGATGGCTGACTGAACCTGTCATTAGGAACGCTATAGTTGTCATGGATCGAGAGCTGCAATTGAGTGTGTAATAAAGGATTAAATCTTTCAGTGTGCGAGTCCTGAGTACACTTTTGAAAAATGTTCTGTCATAATTTTTACAGTATATTATGCTAGATACAGGTATCAGCAAGATAACACCTCATTTTAGAAAAGTCAGTACCAGTCCATGTTACATTTTTCCTCAGTGATGTGCTGCACTCACACAGTGGTAACATGCCTTAGAAATGAACAGTTAGGTTTAAAGGACACCGTATAAAACCATCACTGAACTACAAGTCTCAACCCAGAAAGAGGTGTCTTTAAATTACAAACTGACTGTGCATTTTATGCACATGTTTGTGGCAATGTTGGCACTTCTGTGCCAATAGGCGCATCTACAACATGTCACTTATGTCATGTCACTGCAGCACTGTAGAAAAGGGTCTGCAGTGCTCACACATTGATCGCATGCCTTAGAATTTAGTAGTGGGGTCTGAACAGTGGTGTATAAAACCATCAATGAACTACAAGTCTAATTCCAGAAAGTGGTGTCTCTGGGATACAAACTGACTGTGCATTTTATGCCGCACACTTTTGGCAAAGTCGTACTGCTGTACCACTAGAAGCTTGTACAGCATGTTGCTAATCAGTACACAGCAGTAAGTGCCTTCAATGCAGCAATGTAGAAAGTGGTGTATAGTGCTCACACAGTGATGGCATCCTTTAGTATTTAGTAGTGGGGTCTGAACAGTGGTATATACACCATCAATGAATTCCAAGTCTAATTCCGGAAAGAGGTGTCTCTGGGATACAAACTGACTGTGCATTTATGCCGCACACTTTTGGCAATGTCGTATTGCTGTGTCACTAGGAGCTTGTACAGCATGTTGCTAATTAGTACACAGCAGTAAGTGCCTTCAATGCAGCACTATAGAAAGTGGTGTGCAGTGCTCACACAGTGATGGCATGCCTTAGAATTTAGTAGTGGGGTCTGAACAGTGGTGTATAAAATCATCACTGATCTACAAGTCTTAGTGCAGAAAGAGGTGTCTCTGGATTACAAATTGACTGTGCATTTTATGCTGCACACTTGCGGCAACGTTGGCACTGCTGTGTCACTAGGAGTTTGTACAACATGTCACTAATCAGTACACAGCAGTAAGTGCCTTCACTTCGGCACTGTAGAAAGTGGCGTGTAGTGCTCACACAGTGATGGCATCCCTAAGAAATAAACAGTGGTGTTTGAAGGGTGCTCAATGAAATCATCACTGAACCAGAAGTCTCAGCCCAGAAATAGGTGTGTCTGGATATCAAACTGACTGTGCTTTTTATAAAGCACACTTGCAGCAACTTTTGCTGTGCTGCACTGCCACCACCATGTCATTCCTTAGAAATTAGTAGTGAGGTTTCAACACAATGAAAAGTATGAAACCATCAATCAACTATGAGTTACAGGACAGAAAGAAATGACACACTGACTACAGTACCTTGCAGCATTAATACACTGAAATTCACACACTAAGTAAAATATGGCCTGCGCATGCATACGCTCCGATGCATTAATATCCAGCATCATGCATTGTGCCCCACGGCAGCAGAGGCTCAGGCAACACCTTATGTGTAGTAAGTACAGCATTATTGTACAGTTACAGTAGTTAAGTATAGCCAATCAGGATCCTCCAGTGTGCCATTACAATGTGACATAATGTGAATGGGCTTTGTTTGAATAAACTGTTAGTGACATGAATACTGTATGACATAATGTGACATCAATCGTTAACCACCAATGGTTCACTGCCATCGATGGCACAGAGCCAAACAATGTATTTTTTTATTTCCTCTACATGTGCTGGGGTCGTCGTGTACCCCTGCCCTCTCACAGATTATGTATAACAGAAGGGCACTACTAATGGCATAAAGAATTGTAGTACAGTAGTAAAGCCAAGTAGTACAGTAGTACAGCCAAGTACTCTTCCTATTTTACTCCAAAGGCTCCACTCCCATCCTGCTACTGTACCTCGGCCATCTCTACTTTGCTTACTTTCTGCCTTCAGGTCCCCCATACATGCTCACACCTCATGACATCTCTCTGCCTGCTCTCTCCCCTAGATTGTAATTCCCCAAGGGCTTCTCCCTCCTTTTCTTACAGTCCTCTTCTCTAGCAGTTCATTGACAGCCTTCATCTAATCAGTGGCCATTTATAGTAGCCCAGAATTCCCCTCAATCATGGTCGTTGATCTCTCCAAGCAGCTCTACTTCTACTTGTGCCATCACTATTGTAGTCAGGTCCACGCTTCTCTGATTACTTCCTTGCTTACTGTACCCTGCTTCCCAGCCATATTGTTGACCTGATTCAGCAGCAATAGCAACTGCGAGAACGCATGCAATGAGCGATTATCTGCACGTAGAGGTCTGTGTACACAATACCACTGGCAGCATAAGATTAAGAAAACATGAGTGGTGGAGCTGTTGCACTGGGACGGGTATGCAATTTTTGCAATGGAGGGTGTGTAAAGGGCATTAAGCGGGTGTTACCGATGGTATATATGTGAGCCAGATCGCAAGAACTGCCAACGCATCAACGACATTTTCTGAGTAGCTGGAGAGTCACGCAGAGTATGCTGAACGATGGCAGGAGCAGAAGTTCATATGTCCAAGCAGTGGTAGCTACATGCACGGGCAAGGTGGTCTGTCAGCCGGAGTCCCATTGTATCCAGCCATCGCAGAAAAGGCCTACCCTCCCTTCCGGCGCTAGGTGCGAAAATGTAAGATCAGGGGGAGGTAGTGGAGGAGGGAAGGGGCGGCAGCACAGTATGGCGCTGTGTGCAGCAAAGCCTAGCGCCAGCCTGTGTCCAAGCTAATAATGGCTAAGTCACATGCAGCTGTTGTAGATCAGAGTAGTATGTGCTCATTGCAGGTAAACCCTTTTGTGTGTTGCATGCATATTTTCTGTTGAAAGAAGTACTTCTCATTTATGTATAGGTATTAATGTATGTATGTTGATATGTGCATATGTGTATGTTCATTTTAACAGAGTGAAATGCATTACATAAAATTTGTCAACATTTTTGAAAAGTTTAAATAAAAATTGTTCTTAAATCTATGTATTGTTCATAATACCTTAATACCCACCTGTGTTTCTCTAAATCAGTGATTCCCAACCTCAGTCCTCAAGGCACGCTATCAGTCCTAGTTTTCGTGATATCCACAGATGGTTAAATCAAAATAACCAAGCTACTAATTAAGTCACCTGTGCTCAAGTATGGCTATCCTTAAAACCTGGACTGTTAGTGTGCCTTAAGGACCATGGTTTGGAACCCTTGCTCTAAATACTATAAAGGTGCCTACACACTAGACCAGTGGTTCTCAAACTCGGTTCTCAGGACTACCACACAGGTCACGTTTTCCAGGTCACCCAGCAGGTGCACAGGTGTATTCATTGCTCACTGATACATTTTTAAAGATCCACAGGTGGAGCTAATTATTTCACTTGTGATTCTGTGAGGAGACCTGGAAAACATGCATTGTTTGGAGTCCTGAGGACCAAGTTTTTGAACCTGTGCACTAGACGATGTGTGTACGCACCAATATCAGCAGCGGTGGGACCCAACGGGGTTACCGGCATCGGTAAGTGCATACACACTTGCTGATGTTGGCAACGATGAACATTGGCACGGGCGTGGAGCGGGGCCATGCTGCTTTCGGCAGCATGGCATCACTAACGATGTCCCCAGATTGCACTGCCAGTACAAGTACATACTAGACGATTAAGCTAAATTGTCATAATGATGTGTCATTATCAGCAATATCGTTTAAAAGATCATCTTCTGTGTATGCACCTTTAGAAGCAAACCATCACAGCACTCTGAGAGTGCAATAATGTTAATTTTGAAACATAGCCACATTAATGCTATCAAATCTTACCAATGCACATCATATCTTTAACGAAGTATTTACTAAACATAGCAAACCACACTTTTTTTATTATTCTTTTTATGATATCCTACATACTGGTTAGTAATATTTTCATAAATGATAAATGTTTTAAGCACATTTTTAGCTATTTTGATTGGTCCAAAAAAAAAGCTACATAAAGAAAATATAAATCAAATCCACAACACTTATTACAGCATAATAATTAGGGAAAAGTACACTCCCATAAACGAAAAAAAAAACTGTTAGAATCACTAGGAAGGAACTAAACATCCTTGCTTCCATGGAGAACTGGCAGCCAGGAATATGGGGCAACAAAAGATTGCTGATGCAGTAATTTTTTATGCATACGCTTTGTTGCAGGCTGAGGCCAAGATGCAGCTGATGCCACCTGCTGGCTGGATATGCAAATGCCCAGGTGGACAGCTCATGGCCAGGGCTGGGGGCTGGAACACTTGAGGTGGTGAAACTCAATCCTTGGAAACGAAGAGAGGAGTGGTCCAAATGCCCTCCCGGTATAATGTTACACTCCCGTTCAACCTGGATGAGCTCCCGCGTGAGCTCTTTCCATTCCTGCTATAATGACACTATCTCCGAGAAGATAGATGCATTGTGCATGCTTTCTGCATGCATCTCTCTGAGTATGTCATCATTGCTAAGGAAGAGGGGCAGCTCAGATGGAATCCTTATGCCTAAGTATCCTATCGAGGAGTCTTACCATTGATATATGTACTTAGATTTAAAAGAAAGTAGTAAGTTCTGGAGAATCCTCATTGTGGAGGAATTTAGTTTGTAATAAGATGCTTCCGAATAACTTTGAAGTACCGCATTAATGGCTGGCAGGGAAACTTCAGAATTTGTAACAAATAGGAGCACATCATCTACGAAGAGACAAATTTTGAGCTACTGTGGACCCACAGAGATACCCAAGATTAGTTCATGTTTCCTAATACATTCAGCTAGGGGTTCTATAGATAAGGCAAATATTAATGGAGAGAGGGGGCATACCTGTCTGGTTCCATTGGAGATGTAAAATTTGTCGGATAAAAAAAAAAAACATTACTAAAGACTATAGCTGAGGGTTTTTTGTATAATGCAAGGATTGCCTGAAGAAAAGACCCTTCCAAACCAAACCGGGCAAGGACCCTTGACATATATATCCAATGAAGCCTGTCAAATGCTTGTTCTGCATCTAATGATAGGATGAGCATAGGTGTGGATATTTTATAAAGGTGTTCTAGCAAATTAAAAACCTGTCTTGTATTGTCAGGGGTTTGTAAGCCCAAAATAAAACCCACCTGATCCTGGTTAATCAAACTAGGGATAAAGGATTAGTTCTATTAGCTAGCACCTTAGCAAAAATTTTAATATCAAAGTTTAGTAAAGGAATGGGTCCTTGACAGGTTTGGGTATAGTGACAATCCTGGCTTCTAGCATTTCACTAGGAAATCTCGCATTTTTTAGTAGAGTCATTGAATAGAGAAGTGAGAATAGATCCTAAAATCAAATGAAAATGAATGCAAAAATTATTGGTAAAACCATGAGGACCAAGTGCTTTATCTTTTCTGTAGAGACAAAATTGCCCCCCCAAACTTCCTCAACACTCCACTCCTTGCAAAGCACTAGAGAGTCAGCAGGAGAAAGCTTAGGTAACTCAAGAGTGTCCAAAAAAGAAGATAATTCGGTAGGTTGAGGTGTAGAAAAATTTTGTTGCAGATTATATAGTTGTTCGTAATAGGCTGAAAACTGATTAGCAATATCCCTAGGATTCGAAAACCTGTGAGTTCACCAGGTGATTAATGGCATTTTTACCTCTAAGTTTATGAGACAAAAGTTTGCGAGCTCTATTGCCCAGAGTGTAAAATTACTGACCAAGATGAGCCACGGTGCACTGAACATGTTGAAGGGACAAGGCATTAAGCTTCCTACATGCCTCATCTAGGTCAGCATTAAGATGTGAGTCTGAGGGGTTCAATTTGTGTTGTAGCTCCAGCCGCACAACTTGTGATTCATACAATACTAGAACTTCATTAGCTATCTTTCTAATTCTAGCCGCAGCTTCAATGGTTGCCCCTCTCAGGACTGCCTTCAGAGCACACCAGTGAGTACCAAATGAGGTATCACAGAGATAATTTGTCTGAAGATAAGAGTCCAGAGCATCTTGTAAAATATAGACACATTCTGAGTCTGATAATACATAGACCGGTAGCCTCCACAGGGATATTCACATAAGAACAGATCCCAACACCATATCAAAGGGGCATGGTTAGACTATGTAATAGGTAGCAGGGAGATAAAGAATATATCTTGAAGAGACCATTTATCAATAAGTAATAAATCAATACGGGAATAAGATTTATGGACATAAGAATAAAAGGAATAATCGTTAGTGCTGGGGTCCTTAACGCACCATGTATCATAGAGGTCAAATTCCGACAACACCTGTTGAAAGGAAGCAGACAGAGTACATGCTATTTGGAGAGTCACCCATAATAAATGAACCCCCTTCTCTAATTCCCTGAATGGTGGTCACGGTTTTATGTCCAAAACGAGTCTGTCGCAAATTAGGGGCATATCTATCGAAACAAGCATAACCATTTTGCACTGATTCTCCCATTTAAAATCAGGTACCTGCCATTTCTGTCAGTAATCTTTTTTTTCAAGAACAAACGGGCAACCAGCTCGTATCATGATCGCCACGCCATTGCGCTTAAAAGGACCACTAGAAGTGTAGCACGAGGTAAAGTTTTATTAAAAAATTGAGGGAGAGAATGGGCTGAGAAATGGGTTTCTTGTAGGTAACAATATCAGCTTTCTGGGAAGCAAAGGAGCTGTAAAGTCAATTGGCTTTTTAGGGAAATTTAGTCCCTTGGCATTAATACTAATACATTGTACCATTGTATAAATGGACAGAGGAATGATACACTGAAAGCAGAAGGGATACAGATATTACATAAGTAAATAGCTCTGGATAAGGTTCAACTGGATGAGAGGGGCGGGAGAAATGAGAAGGGGCATAACAAAAAAGTGGCCATATGGGCTAGAGATTTGCCACACAAGAAAGGAAAAAAGTGGCAAAAAAAGTATTACTGGGTATAACAAGCCAAAACTACCTAATACCATACTATACATTTATAATAATGTCAATGAGTAAATACATACAAAGACAATCAAATATAAAATTCAATAACATTATAACATAACAATGTAAGTAAACAGGATATACATATATGTGCTATAAGTTGTGTTTATGAATGCTCCAGAAGCAACGTGAGAAACAGAGTCCCTCATCTTCAAAAAGGTCAGCTTGAGATGGAGAGGGACTATACAGTACTTAGGAGATGGGCAGGTGGGCCTGCTCTTTGGACATAAGTTTAAATGGACCATTCAAACCTGTGAAAGAGAAAATGGGAAAGGCTAGGAAAAATTATAGCCTTGAAGAAGGTTAGTAAAGTCAGGACCCAGCCATAGACCATTCTTGGTGAATTGCAGGCATAGAGGAGGAAGTCGACAAATCCACTCCTGGTAGGTCCCATTCCTACAAAAGAGTAATACCATCTTCAACTGAGGTAATAGCTGTGTACTTTTGGTTGAAAAGCATTTTGTTATGATAACCCCAATGGTATGGTATATTGGCTGCTCGTGGAGCAGCCATTATGGGGTGAAAGGCACAATATAGAATTGAGATGGAATTTACTAATGTGGACACATGACCTCAACTAATCATCTAAAGCCAAATGCACTGATGGTAGATATTGGACACAGATCTAATGTTAGCAAAGCCATCAGAGCTTTAGTGATCTGTGACACTGACAAAATAGCGGCTGTCATACTTGGTTTCTCTTGCAAATGATTGTTTCACAGACAATTGTTGTGTGAAACTAACACCCTTCTGTGATGACAAGGATATTACTTGGGAATCCTGGATTGCATTATTGGAGTCAGATTGTCTGTGTAAATTGGATGCAGGAGGACTTCAGTACCTCTGATCATTAATTAAGGAGGTTGATGATGAAGGTGCTGGTGTTAGAGATTGCATCTGCTGTTGTATATCCATACTGTTTGTAGATTATGCTTGCCTGCTTGTTATATAAGATTATCCAGATTTTGATAAATAACTTAAATTAATTTACTGACTATTATATAACAGGAAGGAGGTGCCTAGATGATTAACGTGCCTACGTCTAGTTGTGTTGGCAGTGAAAATACAAATGCCTTGTTAAATGTTTTGGGGATTTTGTTAAAATATATCCACACAAAGAGGTGGCATTATTGGTCTTTTTCCCAGGCATGACAATGGGCTTTTTAACACTTAGATGAAGTGCTGCCACTGGTGGCTGACTTACTTCAACACAAACAATATCATCCTCCTGAATTTTAGCAACTTGTTCTTATCCAACACAATCATCATTATCATCATCATTACTGACACACAATTATCCCCCTCATCTTTCTTTTGCATATTTGCAGATTCCATAGTAGAATCCTCTAAACCATCATTAACATTACTTTCACTACTACTCATCCACACATTTCCAATTGGTTCAGAAATAGTGGAAGGAGGCTTCTCTAGGAATACAGGGGGTCATTCAGACCCGATCGTTAGCGCCGATGCGCTCGGACCGGGTCGATGGCCCCCCACAGAGCATGCACACGACGGCGACGGTGCCGTCGTGCGCATGCGTGAGACCCGCTACGACCGACAGCGCCGGTCGTAGCGGGTCTCGATCCAAAGGGGGTGAGCTGTCGATGTTGATTGACAACTCGCCCCGTTTGGAAGGCGGTCCAGGGGGTGGCAGCCCAAATGGAGGCGTTCCCATGGGAACGCCTACCGTTTGGGGGAGGCCCCACTGACATCACTAGTGATGTCAGTGGAGAGCTTCCGGCTCTGACAGAGCCAGAAGCTCTCCAGGGCTTACGACAAGTGAGACCCTACCCTAGGGTCTCGTCATAAGCCCCGATGGTCGCGATGGTCTCTGACCATCGTGACCATCACCGGAGCGGTCGTTAGAGCTGTGGGTGTAAACCCACAGCCTAATGACCGAAACAGAGGCGGACGGTCAGGATGCAAGCGGCCGCCCAGTTTCTGAGTGACCGCTTGCATCCTCCGACCACCTCTGAATGAGGCCCACAGTGTCAGAATCAGAAATGTCAGCCCGACACATAGCACTCGTGGATACCCTTAGATTCTGCTCAGTGATCTGTGAAGCTTTTGAATAAACAATTTGTTGTTCAGCCTTAGTGTTCTTTTTGTGCACTGATTTGGATGTTTTAGAGGTGATCACAACTAGACTCAGAGCGAGAAGGTGTTGCATGTGAGGTTACAGAAGATGCCTGACTCTGTTTGGTCCTGGCTTTTGCAATGGACAATCTAGAGCATGAAAGAGCAGTAGCAGAGCGACAACTCACAGATAAACTACATGGTCAGAGCTCAACCTTTCCTTTACACTATGTGTGGTATATAGCTTGTTGACAATGTTAGGTTTTTCAGCAGTTACTTTTCCCTTTATAGTTAGAGGTGAGGTTTTTTTTAAAGATTACCAAACATTGTTTAGATTTAGAGTGCCATTTCTTACACCTTTTTATTACCCCTTGACCTTTTTTAAAAGTAGCTGTTGAAGAAGAACTATGACAGCTAGCACTAGTATTCTGCTCTTCCTACAGACTTAATTATGATTGTTTTCCACAAGTACAGGAGTAAAGCTTCTGCACTTGTACTTGTAACTGCCACCACACCAAGAGATAGGGAAATGAAGGATTGTTACCTTTCCATGCAGTTTTAGTAAAAGACTTGGGAACCTTGAAAACCTTTATAAACCAGAAAAAAAATTCAGCTTTTATTATTTTGGGGTGCAACAGACAGAGACACAATATTCAGTAAGTACAGTAATATATGCTGCCTCTCAAAAGCACATACTCTTGCCTTGAAATATCTAATTTGAATTAAAAGATATTTATTTTTAAACCAGAAAATCCTTTTTTTTAACTTTTATTATTTTGGGGTGCATCTGACGGGGACACAACACCCAGCAAGTACAGTAATATACACTGCCTATCAAAAACACACAATATATCCTTCAAAGTGCATCTTAGACTTTCAAATACAAGCAGGAACCTGTGCAGATTTCTAGCTATATTGTCTGTCCCTTTATCTCTCCTTGACATGTAGTTTTAAAAGACTGTGCTTTTCTTTCCATTAAGTCACAACACTCAGCAAATTAGTTCTTTGGTCAACTAAACCCTTAAACAAAACATATTCTGCAGTGTAGATGGATACTCTTGTGGGGAGTTTGCCTCGGGTGGTACTCACTGGGGCAGTACTCCTATCAAACCGTAATTCAGTTGTACTAAGGCGAGCTCAGAGAGGATGGAAACCTCCTGTGGAGCAGAAGGACAAAGCTAGGAATCTTATCACAGTGATGTCTCTGCCCTTATACATGACATATTCTGCAGTGTAGATGAATACCTTTGTGAAAAACAATTTTAAGTGCAGTTTACAACAAACATACACAGGAGTATCCTGTATTGCAGATTGATTGATAGTCTCTGACCCTAACAGACACACATATTAAAGATGACTTATTTTTTTACCATTTTTTCACCCATTCCAAACACCATTAAGTGTATGTAATGGTTACAGCAAAACTACTGTATTGCAGCATAGCTACATCCCACAACCCGTTGCATGCACTCTTCTGTGTAAAATGTGGCATGAAATCACAAAAGATGAACTTTTATGCAATTAAAAAAATGTGAGACTTGGAAAATTATGTTTTCCCATTTGAGAACTGAATTTGGTGGCAGGACCTGAGCTGGGACTCGCTTCCACTCACAAAACTCAAATTTGGATCTCTCCGAATCCAAACATCTTATCTATAATATGTACAAATGAAAACAATAACATAAAAGAACAGTTTTAGTACAAAAATAGGCTCAAGAAACAATAACAGATACTGAATGCTAAAAGAAAACCTATACAAAGCCAGCACACACCCTAAAGATACAAATTGCAGATATACATATGCAATGACTAGTTAAAGCTGCATAACTATCTAAAATATTCCTTTGTATGTAATACATAAATACAATCAAGCTAACAATCTTTAATAATGGTAAATTAAGAGTGTGAACAAAACGACCAATCACAATCTCTTGCTTGTAGCTTGTGATTGGTCTTCCAAGCCACGCACACACACACATCTGTTTTTGGACAGATGGAATTGGGACATTAGAACAATATTTTCATAGGTGACTGTTTGGCTTTCATGTTAAAATGCTCTAAAGTCAGACTGCACAATAAGTTCATATATAAATACAATGCTATGTCTACAAGCCAGTCTTTTGTTGAGCATTTCTTCCAAAAAAGATGCTGCAGCAATTTAGTTCATAAAGTTTTCTAATCCTTGGTATAGAAAGTAACAGTCAGATGAAGAGGCTGGTTCATAAATGCACTTTGCTGAAACCGAAAACAATCAGTCCTTCTTCAGTTCTTATTTAATTTCACAAAGCAATGGGATGATTCAAATGCAGCATACTGTACGGTATGTTAAATATTAGCAATATAATGCATGATGCACCAATACAGTGTCGGACTGGAGCATGAAGGGCCCACCGGGGGAAACCAGTGGCAGGGGCACATGTTTTGGGGCATGGTCAATTACCACAAGGGATGAGGCCGGCCCCTGCAGAAGCTTGGACAGACATTAATGACCATTTAACTAACCCTCTAATAGAATAGCAATGTATAGTTCAAGTGCACAGTCTGAAACTGACATTAGAGCAAATGGTAGGGCCCCCAGGCAGTGAGGCCCACCAGGGATTTCCCCTGTACCCCTGTGGGCCAGTCCAACCGTGCACTAACACAAATATAAGAGCCATACTGTATGAGGATAGTAGGGAAATGGTTTTAGCATTTGCATTACATTATAACGCATTAACTTTATGACAGTAACTGCACCTCACAAGCAAGTAATTCAATTTAAGTTGACTGTCTATTTGTCGTATTAAATATGCCACAAAAATGGTGACAGTATAAGATTTCTTTTAACATTTTGCTAAGCTTAGCATTACCACTTATTAAGTTAAAAGTACGGAGTAAATCAAAAAAAGATATAACAATCCCAACACAAAGTGACTCTATCAAATCATTTCCTTTCACGACTGCCAAGACTGCAGAACAGAAGAAAAGTCCATTTATGACGAGCAGGAAACTGACAGTCTTAGCCGCGTGGATATGAGGTTTCGCTACTGTGTTTCCATTACTTATAGTCTGGAGTTGAATTTGTTTAATATGTTGGCAAAGATAACAAATAATAGTAACAGCTGAAATTAAGCACAAAAGGAAACCGATGGCAGAAAATGTTACATATGCCTGAAATGAACGAGCATTTTCCCTTATTGGTGTCAAACTGAGTGATATATTTTTAACGGGGACACTAAGTGCTGAAAAACCATCTCCTATACCAAAATCAATAGGAAGACACACACACAGTGATCCCAGGATAGATGCAATCTGGAGCCATGGAAGCATCTTGTGGAATTTTCTTTGCAGATAGATGTAGAATTTATGGTTAATCTTGACAATATTAACGCAGGAATTAACACACAGCCAAGTGGAGAACCAAAGATTGCAGGATGTGAGCGTCAAAAAAACAATCGCAATTTCTTTTTTAAATTTAGATGCTTCATAGTCAATTAGGATAACAGTATAGCCACAGAATTTGCATGGTGCTTGTAAGAGACTAAAGACACTCATACAGAATATAAGATGATCAACAAAAGAAAGTGTTTTTTTCTTGATCCAGTCGACAAGAGTCACAACACAGATAAATACATTTCCAGAAATGCACATCAGAGATATAATGATGTCTACAATTAATAAACTTATATGAAGAATATCCAGCTTCATTTTGTATTTAATTGTGTCTTTTCAATATATTGCACTGTCTGATACTCAGCTGATATATTAGTATAAATATTTGCCTCTAAATTAAGCTTTTATTCTAGTTTTTTGTTTTTATATATACACAACCTGATATATGAAAATTACTGACAATTGTAAATGCAAATAATTTCTCTGCAGAAACTTTATACAGTACATGCTTTGCAATTATGTAGATCCTTTACTGATGTGGAATACTGAATATTATTATTTAAAATGCAATCTGCAACTTTAACATCCAGAGTGAAATGTATTGAAGTGCTGTTCTTGCTGTGACTTACAATTTGCTGCAAATCACTGCATTTTTCTGGCAATTTTGTCCTCTAAGTCACCAGAGTATTTGTAGGGTGAGAAAACAAACTAGTGCATCACATAAAAAAAAAAAAGTTTCTAAAAAGTGTGCATTCCCCGTAATCCAACAGTTAATATCTATACTGTATCAGACAAAAGCCAATCCCAAATTGCTACAGATCTAAAATAAAGCTAAATCAAAAACTGCAGTTCGATAGACCTTCTGTGGTGGTTATAATAAATTAAAACAATTAAATAGACAACTGCGCAATTGAAACAGAGTAACCAATGGTTCACAATATAATACACTTTAAAATACAATATTACAGTGTATTATATTGTGAACCATTGGTTGCGCTATTCAGCATTAGTTCTGGTCTGCCCGGGATAGGGGGAAACCAACTTGTATCCCCTTCTTCTAAAGATAACCACCCAATCCTGTATAGCATTCGTCCCATTCTGACACCCCTGGGCTGTTTGCATGAGGGAATCAAACATTTATTGTATGACCCCTAATAATGATATTAATAATAGTCACTGGTATAATAAAATTATTAATAAATAATTAATAAATAATTCCCTACTTTAAAAAAAGCTAATGAAGGTAACCCTGTGAAATAAAATATTGCCCCTTTATTTAAAAAAAAAAAGATCAAATATTGCTGGCTTATGCTTCAAATAAAAAGTAATGCCCCCATTTTGTGTAAAAATTATAATGCAGAATAGGGTCAATAAGCTCCCTGACTAATATGTATCTGATAAAGGATGGGGAGTCTTTATTCATTGAACTCTTCTCTGCAGAGGACAAGTGGAGCTCATTCAATCATATGCACCCGAAGTGCAGAGAACAAGCCCCACTCATCCTTTGCAGCAGTAGATATAGCACCCCCAAAAAATAAATTATCTTGTGCCCACTCATACAGATGAATGGTGGGGACTTCTGTAAGAGCCGTGAGCTTGTGCATGCACATGTGCAATAATGTTTGAAAAAAACATTAAGGAAAATAGTGGGGGGAGGGAATTTAGGTTTCTCTATTTTCACCACCATATAATGTACAGTACAAAGATGGGAGTGCCCTTTTGAAAGAGGTGAGTCACCTTTTTTAAATCGCCACATAAAATTACTGTCTGTTGATCACACTGATCATCAGACATGAACTCCCTACACTTCAGAAAAAAAAAGTAGATCAGGTATTGGGTAAAATATCCCCCCAACCTGGCTACCAATAATTAGGGATCTCCTCTTTCAAATGACAGGACCCCATACCACTTATTTTTATCACCAGACAATTTTACTTTACCCTATGGAAAATTATAATTTTTGGTATATACTGGGAGGGCATTACATGCCCTATCACGTTCATAATAGCACCTGCCACGTTGTGGGCACCTACACTATGTTTGAAAGCAGAAAGTTCCCTCATTCAAATTATATATCCCACTAGCATCTATTGACTGGTGTTTGCATGTGATCACCAGCTAATATTACTCTGTGGTACAGAAAATAGAATTATTTTATAAATTGGTAGGAGGGCACCAAATGCACTAACACACAGAAACTGTAAATGTGGGGGCACCCACACATAAAAGAGTGGAGTTTCCTCTTTGAAATGAAGTGCCCCTTAGCAGCTAATGGGGGAGATGTACGAAGCCCAGAAGCGGTATCAGCACATGTTATGTGCGCTGATATCGCTTCTCCCCGATGTATGATCGGGGGTCTGGGCGGTAAATGACATGCGCCCCTATCATTATCGGCGCCGAGCATCAGTGCCACGTACGAGTGGTCATACCGCATGACCATTCGTCCGGCTGTAGCTGTCGATATCAACAGCTACAGCCTGGCTCTATAGCCTATCCCCACAGCAGGGACAGTGCTGTCCCTGCTGCGGCGGCTGCCGGCTCCAGGGCTCCACGCGGGGATCTCGCGATACTTGTGAGATCCCGCGCATGCTCAGTGGAGCCGGCCGGGACAGAGACACAGCGCATCAGCACTAGGCTGATGTGCTGCTGTCTCTAGCAGGTAGCGCCGGAGGGGGAGTTAACGCTCCCCCTCTCTGGCCGATGAGATGTTCTTGCATCTCATCGGTAGTGCTCCCTGCTTTGCCTCGGTAAAGAGGCGAAGCGGGAAGCGTTATAGCGGCACTGTAAGTGCGCTATAATACAGCTACCCCATTGTCTGGTGATCATCTGTGTGCACCAGATAATATCACCAACAGTAGTAATACAGAAAAGAAAAGTTTTCCGTAGATGGAGGAATGGCATATTATGCTATATCTCCCCATACTTACCGCACACCCTTCACACCACCATGGTTTGAAAGAGGGGAATCTCTTCTTTCAAGTGTTTTCATTTTTGTCTGGTTATCACAGCTCAATTCCATAAATGTAGCAGTGTAATATCCTCAGCCACCCATTTCCTGGATACTTAGTACAATCTCAATAGTGAAGCCATGTGGTGTAGCCAGCCGTATTAAAATATAGTTCAAGAAACACAATTATTTTCATTCCCACATAACTTTATCAAAGATTCTGGACAGAGTACATGCACAGAGTACACATATTTTTTATAATTCATTATTTTAGCATTGTTTTTATTTTTGTTTATTATTTTTGTTTTTTAAGTTATAATTTATTACTTTTTATATTTTATTAAACCAATTTTGTGTCTCTTGGGAACCATCTGGCTTATTGGAATCATTAATTGTTATTATTAAGAGCAACTTTAGCTAAGCTTTTATTTAAATTGTTATTATTAAGAGCAACTTTAGCTAAGCTTTTATTTAAATTAATTTTTGGTAAACTACACACAGGTTTACATAAGGTAGCAGCTACAACTTTCTGCCATTATTTATTAGTAACTATTCCAGTGTCATTGTACTGGTTCTTCCTTTTTTAATTTTCAGATAGAAGTGGCTGATATTCAACTATCTAGTATCTCTTTCAGACCAGGCTATGTGTACTGTGTGTATAATTTCAATATTTAAATGGAAATTTGCCTTGCTTATTGTATGTTTCATAAAATGTGAATCTAAAATGATGAATAATAAAATATACTGTAACAATAACACTAGAATGTAATACTTGTTAAGTAGCCATCAAGTTCACTAGCCAATATAGAAATAATTTCAAAAATTACATGTAAAAAATAAGCAAGGCAAGTAAAAAAAAAAATTTAAAAAAACCTTCATTTAAAATAAAGCTTGTCTTTTGATAAGCGACCCCAATCTCCCATGATGGCCATATTTTACACTGACCAAAATTTAAATCTGGATTTCAATTCATTTTAATCAACAGTCCAATGTTATATGGAAAAGAGGAGCTTATTCAGAGATGGACGCTATTTGCACAGCCTGCGGCATCTTTGTAGCTTTGTGAAATTATGCAAAATCCACAGAAGGCATCTAATGTAAAAAGACACTCATGGCAGGCTTCTCTGATCTGATGTTACATCCAAAGACACAGCAATCGGATCATCTGCATGACCATCAGACATCTGAGTAACCTTCAGGTTACTGAAGATGTGAGGATGTCCGGTGAAATCATGCTGCCGGGCCAATTAAGCTGCATCCAAGAATGCAGCATCTGGCTTTGGCACGCCCAGAAAATGCAGCCAACATGCTCACATTCTCTAGAATGCTGGCCATCGCCACCCTGTTACTGGCCCCAAATGGCAGCATCATGTAAACTAGACACAAATCTGCACATGTGCAGTGTAGAGATGTGTGCAGATTCTCAGGTTTGGTTTTGGCAAAACCACCCTCAAATGTTACTGTTTTGGTTTTGGCAAAATCACCATCAAGTGTTCTGGTTCGGATTCGGTTTTGGATTTCTTTAAAATTGATAAAAAACAGCTTAAATCATGTCATTTGGACCTGGGAGGTTGGAGAAGTATGCATTGGGCTATTCAACCAAACACTGCTCTGCATTTCTTCATGTTTGTTTGGACATTGTGTCATGTGCCACTTGAATTGACAATTTGCTCGAAATGAGCTCTCTTATATCTGTGTCAGGACTTAGACATAGGATAAAGTATGGTTGCCAAAATGTAGTGATGTTGCAAACCCTTTGTTCCTGGTGGAACTAATCATGAACTTTGATTTACAAGTCAAACATACTTAGTGGAATCGCTTAAATTCATCTGCTGCTTTTCCAGTAGTTTAATTAAAGGTATGACCTGATTCAGGCTGGCAGTGTCTGAACATATTTCACTGGTTACAATTTTAAATGGGTTCAGTAGCTTTAATAAACCTGAGAGTATCTTCCAGTTTGCTGCAGTAATATGGTAAATTGTCCCCTCTCTCCCTTTCTCATGGCTTGAGGTGTACATCATGAGGGCTTGTTGCTGTTCCTTAAGTTGTTGACGCATATAAACAGTGACATTCTACCTGGTTACTTCCTCTTGCATCAGTTGCTGGACTGACAAATGAACATTTCTTGCAGCTGCTGCAATGTTCAACATGCGGCTGCAGGATGCCAAAAGTGGGCAGAAGTTTTATAGGCCATAACCAGATAATAGAAAAAGACTACTGAAATAATTACTGCACAGGTATTCAATTATTTTATTCAAAATGTACCAATTTAATATAAGGTTTGTTCTCTATAATTAAATGCACCAGAGACCTGTTTGGTTCTACCAAAATATCCACAAAATAAAAATATAAGTAAATAACTACACATAAGTAGCAGCAATATATAACGATAATATTAATAAGTAAATGAAAAAAGTATACACATATAAAAACTACTTTTAAAAGTCATAAGAAAAAATCCCTTTTGCTATGCTTAGAAATTGGATATCAGGTATCACAATATTCTTAATAGGATACTTTAGCTGTTTGCAATTGTTGCAAATCTTGTGGTAGCTAAATAGCTACAATATCAGTCCAATATTATACTGTAACAGATCACGATATATAGTTATCACACTGGTTGCTGTCACAATTCAATGTTCAGGTAACTGCTGGCATCCCAGTTTTACCATAGGTAAGCAAGCAGTCTCTGCTAAATACAATTCCCCACTTGTACATAGGTCAGTATAGATAGAATTTACCATTGGTCTGTCCCACTGCATGGCCATGCTTATTGGAATTTTCCAGGATTAGGTATTCAATGTTCTCTTCTTGTCAAGAAGGCAAAAGGGAAGAAAGTGGGGAAATGCTGGTGGTGCTGTGCAGGTGTCACAGGTGTGTGTCTCGGAGCTGTGGAAAGGTCTGTGGCACTGTGGAGACACTGCAATCATGAGCTCCAGAGGTGAACTGGAAAGTCAGAGGCACTGCAGAGCCACCGTGGCTGTGTGTCCTGGCTATTGTTTGACTAGTCAGTGCGGCTGATAAAGCTCCCATTTTGGCTTCTCTCAAGTGCTTCTCCGGACAATCTCCCACCGACTTTTCAGCAAATAGATATTAGGGGATAATACAGTCAATGTGTTTCATCCCATGGAATGCTGGGACTTTTTCATCAGCATCAGACCTGTAATTTTTGAAAGAAATTCTTAACCACTAAGTTTGTGTGCGCATAACATGGTACTGTACGTGATGAAATTGAGACAGTTGTAAATGCTTGTACAATGCTACTTGTATAATTGAAAATGGGAAATCCTGAGCAGAGTTTTAGTAGGGTAAATTATTTTGATATCAAATCCCTGAGTAACACTGAAATGCTTCTTAGTGAAGCCAGTAATACAGAGAGTAGCCTGTCTGTGAATTAGCTGGAATTGTGTTCAAATTCTACTGCTGAACGCAATACACCCACCAAGTAGACTGTCACAGTCATGTAATCTTTAGTTTGACCTGTACCACTTGTCCACATATATATAGTTACTGTAAGTGGATATTCAGTACAATGCTTTTTTCTAGGCAAAGAATAAGTTTTTTTAAATGTCTTGATACAAGTGAAGAATTGCTGTTTTGGTAAAATAGAATTGAGATGGAATTTACTAGTGTAGACACATGACCTCAACTATTTATCTATATCTATATGCAATAAATTTTCAGACAATGGATACAGATCTAATGTTAACATAGCTATCACAGATTTAGTGATCTGCTATACAACAGGAAAGCGGCTGTCATACTTGGTTCCTCTTGCAAATGATTGTTTCACAGACAATTGTTGTGTGAAACTATTAGCCGTCTTCTTGGCTTCCTTCTGTGATGAAGTTTCACCCTCAGCAGTAGCCCCAGTACTCAAGGATTTTACTTGGAAATTGTGGATTGCATTGGTGGAGTCAGATTGCCTGTGCAAATTTAACCAGGAGGACTTCAATACCTTTTATAATTAATAAAGAGGTTGATGATGAATGTGCTGGTGGTGGAGATTGCATCTGCTGGTACCTATCCATGTTTTGTAGCTAATGCTGGACTGCATGTTATATAAGATTATCCAAATTTTTATAAATAACTTTAATAAATTTACTGAATATTATGTAACAGGGAGGAGGTGCCTAGATGGTTAACGTCCATACCTCTAGTTACTTTGGCACTGAAAATGCTACAAATGCCTTAACAAATGTTTTTTGGGATTTGGTTAAAAAAAATCCACACAGAAAAGGTGCCTTTTTTGGTCTTTAGCTTAGGTATGAAAATGACCATCTTATCACTGACATGAAGTGCTTCCACTGGTGGCTGACTTACTTCAACACAAACAATATCATCCTCCTACATTTTATCAACTTGTTCTTATTAAACACATTCATCATCATCTTCATCATTAAAAATATTGATACACAATTATCCCCCTCATATTCCTTTTGCACATTTACAACTTCCATCATAGAATGCTCAATGTATATGTCTAAACTATCATTATAAGTAATTTTACTACTACTCATCCACACACTTGTAGTTGGCTTAGAATTTGTGGAAGGAGGCTTCTCTGGGATTACAGAGTCAGAATCAGAAATGTGAGACTCACACATAGCACTCATGGGCACCCTTAGAATCTGCTCAGTAATCTGTGAAGTTTGTGAATGCACAGTTTTTTTTTTTTGCACTGATGTGGCTGTTTTAGAGGTGGTCACATCAAGACTCAGAATGAGAGGGATGCATGCGAGGTTACAGAAGTTGCCTTACTGTGTTTGGCCCTGGCTTTTGCAATATGCATTCTAGTGCAGGAAAGAGCAGTAGCAGAATAACAACCCATAACTCACAAATAAAGGATGTAGTCTGAGTTGAGCATTTCCTTGACACTGAGTGTGGTACAGTATATAGCATGTTGACAATTTTAGTTTTTTCAGCAGTTACTTTTCCCTATGTAGTTAGTTGTAGTTAAAGGTGATGTTTTCTTAAAGATTGTCAAGCATTGTTTAGATTTGGAGTGCCATTTCGCACACCTTCTTCTTACCATTTGACCTTTTTTAAAAGTAGATGTTGAATAAGTACTATGTAGGTTAGCACTAGTAATTATATGCTTCTGATCTTCTATAGACTTAATTATGATTGTCTTCCACTGGTACTGGAGTAAAGCTTCTGCACTTGAACTTATAACTGCCACCACAATACAATGAGATAGGGAAATTATGGTTTGTTACCTTTCAAATGCAGGTTTATTCATAGATGGGAACTTTTTGAAACCAGAACAAAAAAAAATTCTGCTTTTATTATTTTGGGGTGCAGTTGTCAGACACAACATCCAGTAAGTGCAGTAATATAAGCTGCCTCTCTAAAATACATACTCTTCCCTTGAAATATCTAAATTACATTAAAAGCTTGATATTTATTTTTAAAGCAGAAAAAAATAATTTTATAACTTTTATTATATTGGGGTGCAGCTGATGGGAACAACAACAACCAGAAAGTGTAATAATATACACTGCCTATTGAAAACACACAATATATCCTATCCTTCAAAGTTCAACTCATATTTTCAAATACAAGCAGGAGCCTGTGTAGACTGCTAGCTATTGTGTCTGTCCCTTTATCTCTCATTGACATGTAGTTTAAAAGCCTGTGCTTTCCTGTCCACTAAGTCACAACACTTATCAACCAAGATCTTTGGTCAACTAAGCTAGAAATCTTATCGCAGTACTGTCTCTTCCCCTATACACTATATATTATGCAGTGTAAATAGATACCCTTGTGAAAAACAATTGTAAGTACATTTCACTTCAACAAACATACATATGAAAATTGTGTATTGCAGAGTGATTGATAGTGTCTGACCCTCACAGACACACAGAGTAAAGATGTCTTCTAAGATATCTGGGAAATTAAATGTTTTCCCTTAATTTGAGAACCAAATTTGGTGGCAGGACCTGAGCCAGGACTTGGTTCCACTCAGAAAACCCAAATTTGGTTCTATTAGATCTCTCTGAATCCGAACAATATATCTCTAATATGTACAGATGAAATCTATAACAACAATGAAGTGTTTTAGTACAAATATAGGCTACAGCACTCATGAAACAATAAAATATACTGAATTCTAAACGAAAACCTATACAAAGCCAGAATACATCCTAAAGCAACAAATTGCATATACTGTATACATTTACAATGAGTAGTTAAAGCTGCATAACTATCTAAAAAAATTATTTTTATCTAATACATAAATACAATCAAACTAACAATATTTGATAATTGTGTAGGAGTGTGAGAAAAGGGATCAATCACAATCTCTTGATTGTAGCCTGTGATTGGTCCTCTATGTCACACACATACACACACACCTATTTTTGGCCAAATGAGAAATTAAAAAATATTTTCATAGGTGACTGTTTGGCTTTCATGTTAAAATCATATGCAGACTGCACAAATAATTCATATATATGTAATTTTATGTCTACAAGCCAGTCTTTTGTTGAGCATTGCTTCCTGATAAGACATTGCAGCAATTTTATTCATAAAGTTTGCTAATCCTTGGTTTAGAAAGCAAAATTTAGGTGAAGAGGCTGGATCATAAATGTGCATTGCTGAAACCAGAAACATCTCTGCCCTTCTTCAGTTCTTAAGTTGTAATACAAAGCAATGTGACAATTGAAATGCATCACATTATTATAACTTGAATAATTATCTGTTTTACGTGTTCACTTTATGACATTCATGCCTCGTGGACTAACTGAGTCCAATCGGAAAGTCCACTCGCATTCTCTTTTTAAGAGTTCTTTAGTGAGATCGCCTTGTCTAGGGCCTATCAATACTTTGTCCAGGCCAAAGGCTCTTAAGTCCCTCCAAGACCCATGATGACAGGAAAGGAAATGCCTCGCACTGGGGATCCCTTTACCGGACACCCGTTTTTGAGAGCATACTCCATACAGGTACTGCCGCTATCCTCTCCTTCTCTGCTCTCTCATTAGTTGCCTGCTCTGTGAATCTCTGCGCTGCCTGGAGCAACAGGGATATCACCTATACAGTGGTACCAATAGCAGAGGCAGTCTGCACTGTTTCTATGTATGCCTGGTGACAGTGAAACTCATTCCACATCCTCTGATTTCATTGATGTGGAACAGCAGCATCTGTCCCATAAGTGCATACGTTCTATATTTCAAATCTATTAAACACATGATATGCTCTCATACATTTAACAGAGGGACGCCTCTGTGTATACTATATACTTACTTTTTTGATGAAACGGGGTCAATTATCGATTGCGGTATACAGCCTTTTAATTGTGTTATGTCATGTTGATAAATGTATGTTGTGTATATTAATTTATATTAGATTTTCGCCATGTTTATGAGGAATATATTTCCTAGGACTAATTATTAGTATTTCTGTTGCGAGTTTTTGGTCAGGAGCCATTTGTGCCCTCACACTATTTCTGAGGAGGAGGATTTTCCAAGTAGATATAATCCTGAATATAACATTTGGAACGAGCAAGTTGGTTATTATATTTTCTATTGTCTATCCCACTGCGCAACACGATCTTGAGATATCTATACTTTGTGACTGTCTTTATTGTGTTTTTGTTATGTGTTATATATTGATCGTGTGATTCTTGCCTATAGACTTAGTACTGATTTTAATAAAACTAATAAAATTAGAATTTTTATACATTCCTTTCTTATGCTATAACTCAGTATAATTTCTATGTTTGGGGTGTGACTCATTGTTGGGGTCCTTTTTTCTTTTTTCTTTTACAACATTTTACTAAGCTTAGTGTTACCTTTTATTAGGTTAAAAGTACAGAGTAAATCAAAGAAAGATATAACAATCCCAAAATAAAGTGACTCTGTCAAATCACTATCTCGAAAGACTGCCGAGATTGCAGAAGAGAAGAAAAGACCATTTAAGATGAGCAGGAAAGTGATAGTCTTAGCCGCATGGATATGAGGTTTCGCTGTTGAGGTCCCATTATTTACAGCCTGGAGGTGAATTTGTTTAATGTGTCGGCAAAGATAGCAAATAATAGTAATAGCTGAAATTAAGCACAAAAGAGAACCAATAGCAGAATATGTTACATATGCAATAAATGAATGAGTATTTTTCCTTATTGGTGTCAAATTGAGTGAAATATTTTTAACGAGGACACTAAGGCCCTCATTCAGACCCACTCGCGAGCGACTGTCCGCTCGCAAGTGGGTCGATGGTCTGCACTGCGCATGCGCACGACGGAGGGAGCTCCGTCGCGCGCATGCACGAGACACGCCGAGCGAAGGACTTTCCTTCGCTCGGAGTGTCTCATCAAAGGGGGCGTGCTGTCGATGTTGACTGACAGCACGCCCCCTTTGGTGGGCGTGCCGGGGGCATGTTCCCAAGGGAACGCCTACCGTCTGAAGCCGGCCCCACTGACATCAATAGTGATGTCAGTGGGAGTGATTTTGGCTCTGTTAGAGCCAAAATCACTCCTGGCCTTGCGGTTGAAAACCTCAACCGCAGGCTGTTGCTCGCAGTAGTGATGGTCGCGATGGTCAAGACCATCGCGACCATCATCCAGCACGCTCGTAAATGCTGTGGGTGGTGACCCACAGCTATACTAGTGTCCAGGAGGACGCTCCATATTAATGGAGGTGGGCCTAAGTGCTAAGAAATCACCTCCTTTACCAAAATCAATAGGAAGACACACAAACAGTGATCCCAGGACAGACGCAATCAGGAGCCATGGAAACATCTTGTCGAATTTCCTTTGTAGATAGATGTAGAATTTATGGTTAATCTTGACAATTTTAATGCAGAAATTAACACACAGCCAAGTGGAGAACCAAAGATTGCAGGATGCGATCACCAGATGTTTCAGAGTCCATTAGGATAACAGCATATCCACAGAATTTGCATAATGTTTGTAACAGACTAAAGACACTTATACCAAATATAAGTTGATCAACAAAATCAAGTGTTTTGTTCCTGATCCAGTCGACAAGAGTCACAACACAGATAAATACATTTCCTGAAATGGAGCCCAGAGACATAATGATGTCTAGAGTTAGTAAACTTATATCAAGACTATCCAGCTTCATTTTATATTTATCAAATTGTGTCTTTCCAATATATTTCACTGTCTGACACTCAGCTGATAGTTTGGTATAAACATTTACCTCTACATTTGCTTTATTCTAGTTTTGTGTTATTATATCTACACAACCTGATCTATGAAAATTCTTGCCAATTGTAAATGCAAATAATTTCTCTGCAGAAACTTTATACAGTACATGCTTTGCAAGTATGTAGATTCCTTTACTGAAGTGGAATAGTGAATTTTATCATTTAAAATGCAATCTGCAACTTTAACAGTAGAGCAGAATGTATTGACAGGGATGTTCTTGCTGAGACTTATGATTTTCTGCAAATCACTGCACTTGTCTGGCTACTTTGTCCTTCAAGGGGCCCATTTATCAATAATATTT